>CM033278.1:15978391-16578391 GCA_019343175.1 Oedothorax gibbosus
TAAATATTCATCATGGACTTAATATTTAAAAATCTAGTTAACTTCCTTAGTTATTTTACATCTATGGTAACATAATAATCATGTACTCTTGTTTATTATTATTTAAGTGTTCCCATCTGCATAAACACAAATAGTTATTACAATATTGTCTGTGGTAAATATTCACTAAAATATTGTATAGGGTAATAATAATTGAGTTATGTGTACTAAATGTAAGAAAAAGTAAACGACTTTACTATGCTTTGGCAAACTACAAATGGCTATGGTGGGGATGAGGGAACAAAAAGTATGAGCTTGACAAGGGTTCCCCTACACCCAGACAGTAGCATAATTGCAATCACAGCCAAAATAAAAAAAAATTAAGAAACAATCTAAAGCGAAAATCTGATGTTTACTTTTATAAAACTTTTTAATTAAAAGGAATTCAACAGATAAGGTATATCCAAGAACAAATGGTATTTCCCAGTTTTTTTTCTGAAAACAGGAGGCATTTTCCAGTTTTTCCCACAGGGATGGGAAATATTAGTTTTGGACGGGGAAAATGCAACCCTGGTATTTTTAAAGGTAGTAGAGAAGTAAAGTTAAAAGAGTATTTTGTCAAGGAGTGCAATATGCTGCAAAGCAAATTAATCTATCTTGTCTCTGTACGTAGCATAGGCATTTCTTTTGGAGCTTTCCAGTAAAAGAGTTTAATGGGTTGCTTCAGAATGACTAGTGATTGTGTGCTGTAGTTCATTATTTATTTCTTACCTTGTTTTGTTAATATTTGTTTAGGTTTCTTTTCTGGCTATTATTGGCGGCTTGTCGGTAAAAGACTGCACCAAGAGAGTTCTTGGGAGGATGGTCTCCGCTTCACTTTCGGCGAAGTACAACTGGAAAGGGTCGCGGGGCATGAAGCTGCCATTTTCGCAGTTAGAAAATATTCTGCGACTAATTTCATGTAATGTATAATTGTTTCATATTTACACATGCATGTTAACTGCTGCATCTATAAAACTTACTTATATCTAGGGATGTACCGAATATTCAGCCTGCCTAAACTATTTTTTGTCGGATCTAAGTTGTATTTACTATTCATCAATTTCAATTAAACATAAACATATGTACACAATCACACAATAATTTTAATAAAATATAGCTATTGAATTTTTAATTGAAGCAACACAGAATAAAGTAGTACTCGTTTGTTATTAAAACAAGCCTTTTAGAAAGTGTAAATTGGTAAAATCACAAAACGAAAACGGAAGTATGAAAACAAAAACAGAAGTAGGTGGATCCGGTGTAGAATGAAAATCAGAAAAAAACAATAAAACCATGGCTTACAATATTATTATACAATTAAATATTTTTTTTCTTTTAGTCAAAAAATTACAATTGTGATATAAATATATTAATTTTTTTTAAAAAGCCCACTCATTGTAACTGTTAACTTAAAGAGACATGTTTATTTAATATAACTTGAGTAAAGCTTGATTTAAAACATTATAGATAACTAAAGCTTAAGAACTAAAGTGGCTGAATACCGAATAGTAACCGAATATTCAGTGCATCCCTACTTATATCTATTGACATGGTAACCGGAAAAAAAAGCACAGGAAAAAAAACACAGGAAAAAAAGCACGGAAAAAAAAGCACAGGAAAAAAAAGCACACGGAAAAAAAAGCACGTGGAAAAAAAAGCACAGGAAAAAAAAGCATAATTACAATAAACTCATAATTATCGAGTTGCATTGTTTATTAACGTCGTTAATGACAGTTTAGAAGGGTCGCGAATAGAAATTAGGATTAGGATTGTGGCATGGCCGTACACAAGGGGGTAAAGTATTATTCGAGATGTAATAATGTATTAATTTTTTCTGTTAGAAAGTTATGATGTCTGCGACCCAACTTTCATACTTTTGTACGTCTGTCTATACGTCCGGAAGGACATCTGTGTATACCTAGTGTCTGTCAGCGAATTTCCCATCAGAGACCCAATTCTCATACTTTTCGTCCACCTGTCTTTCTGTCGGCAAATTCCCTATTGGATTAGCATTGAAATTTAATTTCAAATCATTTAAATCGCTGTTTGGAAATAGTTTATTTTGGCATTTAGAAATTTAAATTATAGCTGGATGGCTATGTTTGGCCATTTTTTTTTCTAATGTGCACAATTTTTGTGTAGAAACAGTTATTGATGACATGTACTGTTACAAGCTTATTCAAAAACTTAACAAACCCGGCTTTTTCTGTCGTGTCGCAGTCCCATTGCAGGGAGGGTGGGAGACTGCTTGACACTCATTATGATTGATCGCCCTTCGCGATCGCGGAGACCTGGGGACACCCGCTCGTGCCTTTGTCGGTAGCACCGGCCGGTGTCCGACTAATACGCCTGCAGGTAAAAACCAATTAAGCTTTCAGTCCTTCTAACAGGTTACCACAAATAAGTGATTGCACATTTTGGTTTGTATGCAGCATCACTTGGCTGTAGCATGTGTACTTTGACATTGACTGACCAAATAATTAGTGTAGTTGACGATATTTTTTTTTTAAAGTAATGTATTTGCGTTCACAAGAGCACATTGTTTGAAGTCAGCCATTTTTAAAAATCTGGATTAATTAACCAGTTTAAATAAAAGTTAAAAGTAAAGCAATTTATCAATGAAGGAAATATATGAATTTCAGGGGAAAACTATATATAACTGAATTACTGCTCAAGTTAATTATTTAATAATAAAAAAGAATGCACAAATCCGTGCATAAAATCATGATTTCTACACATTATATGATTTTTCAAAGTTTCAATTAGTATGAGTTTAAGTTATGCGCTCAAAAGTAATCTTGAATAGGTTAATATTTTAAATCTATCGATAATTACTGGTGAACTTGTTTTGTTAAATAATTCATACATTTTTAATTACATTTTTTTCAGCTTGTTTTTGTGGGCAAACGAAGTATAATCTTTTTGTCCTGGGAACGCCAAAAAATAAGTTTAGATAACTTTTTTTGAAGCTAACAAAATATTGCTATAATATTTTTTAATGCTGAACTCGAATTCGGTTTTTGCTTCGAGCTACACTCAATAATGCCTTCACCTTTTTTTTTTTAATTAAAGAATTTGTATTTAACTTTTTTTCTGGAGCTCATAATATTTTATAATATAGTATTTTTTTTAAGTAAGGTTAGTTTGAATTATCGTTGCACTAGAGCTACAAGAGGGCTATTGGCGACGGGCGTTGCAAATTAAAACCACGGTCAAGTGACGAGCCTACACCCGAGTAGGCACCCAACGCAAACGTTAAGGGCGACATTGTACGCAGCGTAGGGACTTTGAATCATATTTAACGTGCACTACCTCTAGTCGGTTATTTTCCTTCGGACATGTAGTTGTACGGGCCGTTTATATTTGCCCAGTCCCGAAACTGGGACCTGCCACATGCGAGGCGAACACCTTGACCGACTGGGCTCCCCAACCTCTCTACATTTTTTTAAAAATAGTTTTCATTGACCTTTAAGATGTAGAATAAAGTATACTTCCCGGTAATAGATTTAGGCATTTTTTTAACAAAGAAAATATTTTTCGGAATATTGGTTTATTTGGCATTAAAAATTAAAAATATTCCATTTTCAAGTTTTAAACTTTACCGGTAGCACCTTTAATAGAAATTCGGTATGACAAAGCTTATAGTATATAATAGTAAAATTCATTATGGTATTAATTACCGTTGTATAAAAAAGAGCTACAAAATAGGATTAGCCATCATTCGATCTGAATAATCCTTTCCAAATATGTGGACAAACGTCATCAATACATAAGCTAAGAAATCAGTAACTTATGTCTGTTTTTACCTTTTTTTTGCATGCATTATGTTTATTCCTTTTTTTGTAATTCAACGATTCATTTCAAAGTAAGGCAAGCGTAAAATTGAAAATAAATCTCCCACTTGATGTTAGCAATGATATTATTCAGTCTTTAATATGTAAACAAAACGTATAATTTTCTGTAAACTTTTACAATTAATATAGCTTCCACACTAAATTTATAACGCAAAAGGCTATGTCCATCTGTCTGTCCGTCACCCACTTTCATAGCCCAAACTACAAATGCTACAGACAAGTTTGACATATAAAAAAAATCTGCGCATTGAAATGACATTGAAATTTTCAGGAAAAAAATTCGAATTCGAAGTAACTTCAGTGAGCATATTTGACACCATTTTCATGAATGGTAATAATTACAGCGTTATGGTTTTCATTTTTGGTTTTTCTGGAAGTACATTTGGTTGGGTGATAATTTGATCTAATTATTTTAATTTAAGATAAAAAAATATTAGAAGTGCTAAGTAATTTTGTACAAACATTTCCATCATTAAAAAAAACCTTAACCGAACTTCAATAATATTTAGGGTATTTAATTTTAATATTAAACACACTTTTTGAAATTGTAATAGAAACAGCATCATACATTTAAAAACATAGTAATCAAAGTTAATGTTTATTACACATACAAAATACATTCTATACACTTGAAACAAGAAGTTTTTTTAGATATATGACAGAGATCTATAATTGGAATAAACGTTTACCAATAAACGCTTTTCAACCACCAAACGATAATGTAAGCTATGATCAAATTCACCAAGTAATCTTTTAAACGGTCTTGTGAACTTTTTATTTTCATTTTTTTAAACAAAAACTCGGCAAGTAATTGTTCTTGAATTAAAAATTAAAAATCGGGATTTTGGTTTTACTTGATCAACCGAAACGTAAATTGCAAGAAAAAATATATGCTTATAAAATATTTTATAAACAACGAAGTGAATTTTTTGTGAAGTTCAGAACAAAAAGTTGCTGTAGAGCTTAGTAGGTTTAGGCGCTCGCCTTGCATGCGGAAGGTCCCAGGTTCGGGTCCGGGCATCTCCAAAATAACTGCAGATCTATAAACGGCCCGTGCAGCCCAAAATGTCCGACGAATAATAACCCGTGTAAAAGGAGTGCACGTTAAATCTGCTTCAAAATCCCATCGCTGCGTACGATGTCACCCTGAACGGTTGCGTTGGGTGCATGTGGTTCGAAATTACGACCCTTGTCCCAACAGCCCTCGTGTAGCTCTAGTGTGACGATAATTAAAAAGCTAACCTAATCAGAACAAAATGATTTCTTCGTTTGTCCGCAAAAACAAGCTGAAAAACATATAGTTAAAAATTTATGAATTATAACACAAAACAAGTTCATTAGTAATTTTTATTGCTTTAAAAATATTAACTTATTCAAAATTACTTTTGAACGCATAATCAAAATTCCTTGTAATCGAAACTCTCTTTGAAAAAAACACAATGTGTAGTTTCGCATACTTGTTATCATCAAATAACATTTTTTAGTAAAGAAATATCATTTGCTATGTTTTTTTTATAGGTCACTAAGTTTTTATAAAGGAAAATAAAATTCTCAAATGACGATTTTATGCATGTATTTGGGCTATTTTTTAAAATTAAATAATGAACTTGAGCATTAAATTTACTTATAGTTTTAATCTAAAATTCATAATTTCTTTCGTTGATGAATTGTTTTATTTAAACTAGTTAATTGATTCAGATTTTTAAAAATAGCTGACTTCAAGCAATGTGCTCTTGTGGATGATGCATTAGTTTTTCAATAAAATATATATTTATTATTATGACACACAGCCTAACAGATTTACACCCAATTATAAGACTGAGATAAGTACAATTTACAACCAAGTCTTACCCGGGAATCGAACCCAGACCCGAGCTATAACTGTTACACTACGAGGGCGACAAATACATAATGTGTATATAAATATCGACACCTAGTTTAATTATTTGGTTAAAGTACACTACAAACCAAAATTTGCCATCTTTGCTGCATTTCTATTGCGAGGGACTGCACCTTATCTGGTTTTCACTACCTAGGGGGAAATCGGTAGAGCACCGACGCGACAAGTGTACTGACAAATTAGCGAGGTGACCCCAGTTGGTCTCAGCGATCAATCAATAAGTGTCATGCACTCCCCCCTCCGCATTGGGTGTGTGTCTGTGTGACATTTACTGTTTCGAAACAAGAGGGTTTGTAATAGTAAGTGCCATCAACAATTGTTTCTACACAAGATTTGCACACATTAAAAAAACAAAGTCGCACACAGCTATCCAGCTATAATTTAAACTTTTAAATCCCAACATAAACTATATTCAAACAGCGATATAAATGTTTTGAAATTAAATTTCAATGGTAATCCAATAGGGAATTTGTGCGACAGACAGGTGGACAAAAAGTATGAAAATTGGGTCTCTGGTCTCTGATGGGAAATTCGCTGACAGACACTAGGTACACAGATGTCCGTCCGAACGTATAGACAGACGGACAAAAGTATGAAAGTTGGGTCGCAGATATCATAACTTTCTAACAGAAAAAATTAATACATTATTACATCGCGATTATTACTTCACCCCCTTGTGTACGGCCATGCCACAATCCTAATTTCTATTCGCAACCCTTCTAAACCGTCATTAACGACGTTAATAAACAATGCATCTCAATAATTATGAGTTTATTCTAATTATGCTTTTTTTTCCTGTGCTTTTTTCCGGCTTTTTTCCGTGTTTTTTCGGATTCCTATTGACATATAGTGATTAAATTTAAGAATATGCAAATGAGACCGATTTTATTATGGTGATCCATGTTTTTTTTATTCATATAATTGTGAACTGGCCCAGGGTACTGTATATTATTGGTTCATGGTATTAGCATATAAATTTTTAGTTTACTAGCAATTTTATTATAAAACTGGCAATAGCTTGGACATTTGCTCTAAGAATGTACGTTATTTTAGTTTAATTTTTTCTTAATTAAAAACTACTGCCTTGTACTGGAGCCATTCTATTCTTGTGACTAATTGTCTGGGCCTTTTACATACTGCTTTAATAGAAAACTTATTCTCTTAACAGGGTATAAAATGAGAGAATTTTTAATTTAATGCGAGGTAAATTTCATAACAGGATAAGTTTTCGACTTGTTGATTTGTCCTTTCAGAATGATTTCTAATATATATTTACATTTCATATTAATTTTACAGTTGCTGTTCGTGCGACCCATCCAGGTGCTACCGAGAGTGAGGTGACGACCATCCTAAAAAACTGGCTGATGCATGCCGCTGATAGGGATGGAAGCAGGAAAAAATAATGTCTTGTGATTTGTCATGTCTTTTATAATGTTTGTCTGTAATTAATATCTGTAAATAAATGTTATTGTCTGTTTGACTTATTCTTTCTCTGTGGTAACATCGAGGTAATTTTTGTTTTTTACTATTAATTTTGCACCATGCAGGTTTTTCCTCGGTTGTTTGCAACAGGTACTTGATTCAGGGAGCTTCATATTCATGCATAATAAGTTCTTCCCTTTGGGTAAGTCTTCAAGTGTCCAAGTTTTATTCTCTTCTAGTGAATTTATTTCATTCTCCATTGCTTTCTGCCAATCATGGTTCTCTTGACTGTCAATTGCTTGTTTGTAGGAATTTGGTTCTTGACAAGAGGCAATACTTGAAACAGTGGACATGATGTAGTCTTCGAATCTTTGAGGACGTTGAAGAGTTGAACGATCTCTAAGCTGCCTACCTTCTTCGACTCTTCCCTTAGAATCCGTTTCATCATTCTCGATGTCCATTGTTTCGTCTTGTTCACCAATTTCTGCAATGGATTCAGGCTCTATTTTTCTTACTGGCACTTCAGAATTGGGTTCCCTCTCGTCTTCTTCACGGCACAGCTCTACAACATTCTTTTCTTCCAGAATGTCTTCATGGAACACAACATCTCTTGATCGAATTAGCTTATTTCCTTTCACCCATATACGATATCCATCATCGTTATCATAGCCTATTAAGATACCCTTAACAGCTTTTCTATCCATCTTTTTCCTGTTAGGTTTCGGAATATGAGCATAGCAAGTACAGCCAATAATCTTCAAATGCTTTATGTTTGGCTTTTTCCCTGACCATAACTCTAGAGGTGACTTTCCAGCAACACTTGAAGGTCCAGTGCGATTCAAAACATAGGTGGCTGTGTTAATCATTTCTGCCCATAGTCCCTGTGGGATGTTTCCATGTGCATGCATCATTGCGCGAGCAGTTTCTACTACTGTCCTGTTTTCCCGTTCACAGGAGCCATTTTGCTCTGGCGTGTAAGGCATGATTAACCTCTGCTTTATGCCATTTTTGACAAGAATTTTTCTAACAGCTTCATTGTCGAATTCTCCACCATTGTCACTTAACAATCTTATGACATCCAGCAACTTGACCTCACATCACCTGTTCAATCTTTCTGAACTTCAGATTCCTTGATAATATACATTGTACCTTGTAAAGTCATCCTTAAATAGAACAAAATATCTGTACCCTCGTTGTGAATGTAGAAAAGGTCCACAAACATCTGTGTGGAAAAGTTCACCAGGCTCAGTTGCCCGTTCTCGAGTACCAAACTTTAACCTGTGTGCTTTTCCATATATACATCCTTCACATAATTCACTGTTCATTTTGACATCAATTCCAAACTCTTGTAGAATTTTGGACTTAACATGTCGTTGTTCTGATGGCCTAACCGTTCATGGTACAGTTGTAACAAATTTTCCTTTTCCACAATATTTACATCAGCAGTCAGCTTTGGATATACAGTTCGTAGTACAAGCTTGAAGAGTCCTCCACCTCGATTTCTAATGCCAATTAACTTTACTTTGTTATCGTTAATTACCTTGCATGTATCAGGTGTTGAAGTAAAAGTGCTTCCTGGAAGTTTGTCATGAGCGGACAGTACAGAAAATAAATTTTTCTTTATGGAAGGAACATACCACACATCAGTTAATAATAACTTGTTCCATTTTCCATTCACGGCAGCTTCAACTTCAATTGTTCCTTTACCAAGTGCTTCAACACACCCATTTGCTGTGATCACTTTATGTGACTCCAGAAAGGGCTCGAAATTCTGGTACAAATCCTTTCGATATGTAACATGATTCGTTGCTCCATTATCAACATACCAGTTCAGGTCATTACATTCGGTAGCATGAATCTCGGAAGTCGTTGACATCAGTGCCATATTTATATCCTGTTTAGCTTCTTTTTTAGGTCTTCCATCAGATTTCCACTTGAAGCAGGCCTTCACTTTGTGTCCAGACTTCTTACAATAGTGACACACTAGATTTGCATTTTGATTAGTCTTTCTTTAGTAATCCTTAGTTTTCGGCTTAGCTGACTTCATAAGCAGAACTTCTTGTGCGGAACATTCTTTTTCTTTTGATGATAATGCTCTTTCATATGCACATAACTGGTTTGTGAGATTTTCAATTGTTCTTTCTTTCTTCTCTAACAACAACCAACTGGATTTAAATGAAAAATATTCATCCGAAAGTGTTCCTAAAATTTTGCAAATCAGCAACAGTTCTGGTAGTTCACACTTACTCTCAGCGTCTTTGGAAATCTCCAACTTTAAACTGTTCCACAAGTTTTTTAACTTAGATAAGTGACTAGCCATATCCTCACTTGTCTGCCGATTGTAACTAAAGAATTCTAAACACAAGTCATATGCTTTGTCTTGGGAAACGCCATCGTAAAGTCTATGCAATTCCTCCCATATTTCTTTTGAAGAATTGAATCTCATTATATTCTGCAACACATCTTCCTTCATATTCGAAGTTAGCATCAAAAGTGCTCCAGTGTCCGCCTTCTCAAATGCAGCCAGTTCCTTATCATACGCTATTCGCTGTTGTTCCGTAGCACCAGTTCCGAGAGCTACCGGCCGTAGCAAAACGCCGGTCGCAGCATCCGTGGCTCCTTGGTAACTACGTAACAAAATGGAAATTTTGTACTTCCATGTAGGCCAGTTGGATTTCCCTTCTAATTGTCCAATTGACACTTTATTGATCTCCATTTTTTCTTTCAGAAACGATGACCGAAAAAATCCTTACGTGACTTGGCTTAGCGCAGTGGAAAAACGTGCTGTTGACATAACCTATTGATGTAAGTTCAATATATGCAGAGCAGCACTAAATGTAAATAGAGATTATCTTCAATATTTAACAAGAAATAAAACTTCTTCTCTTTGTTTTTACTTTTAATATGCTGTGAAAAACTTCACCAGTAAAACACTAATCAAAAACATTGGAATTCTTGTTGGTTCGGGTTTAGGTGTTGCCAACTTACAAAAATAAAAATTATGAAAATGCATTAATAAAATATTACTGACATCAACATCCTAAGGTAGTTTTTAGCTCTATTTTAAATCGTAAAGTGCTCGATATTTTATCGTCCGATCAGTTCTCGAGCAAATTTTATTTATAAAACATCGGTTTCTTTTCGGTATTTCATCGTGATCGTAGACTTTCTAAGGTAGTTTCTAGCTCTATTTTTAATCGTAAATTGCTCGATTTTTTATCGTCCGATGGGTTTTCGATGGAAAGTTATCGAAAATTTATCGAGTTTTATTCAATTTACGGTGAGAATTCGATAAATATTCGATGTCGTGACGATCTCGAAATCTCGTCGTCCGATCAGTTTTCGACCGATATCCTTTTCACTCTTACCGGTTTCTTTTCGAATTTTTATCGGACTCATCGGGTCCCGATGACCGATCGATGTTCGGCCTAGCGGACATTTCCGATTACTTTTCGATGAGTCGAGCAGTTTTCGATGAGTTTTCGATATTCGGATTCTCATCGGCTCACCGGTAGTCGGTGAAAACTCGACTATCGGCCGATGAGAAAATGCTACTAGGGAAAGCATTCAACGAAATATGAAAGTAGTAATATTTAAATAAACATCTCTCATTATTAATTTAGAAAAGGACAGATTACTACAGTGTTAATATTTTGCCAAAGAAAAATGTTGAATATAAAAACAAAACCAACCTGTCTGCTTTGAGTCTGAACTTCCCAGTACTGTTGATATAATCATAATTCCAATACGTGTTTTATAACGGAATATTAATTTATTAATAAAGGATCATTTTACATTGATAAACTTTAATAATGATACCAAGACAAAAATTGGGTGCTTCTATTAAAAGTTAAATCAAATGTTATTTGTTGCATTTTAGGACCCACCCGTTTTATTTTTAGTTTTAAGACTCTAATATCAGTCAATTTAATATTTTCGGTTAATTTACTAAAGTAATATTGATTCTTAATACTATTTTCACCTTTTTCAATGTTAATATTGTTCCTAAACATTAATTTAACAAATTAAATTGAGATAAGTACACTTCTAAAACGTTTGTAATAAATCAAGTGAAAATGATCCGGAAAAACATTTACGAAATTACTCCGTGGCATCAACCGCGTGTTTAAAGCGGCATTATGGCGATGAACTGTGTGAGCATATAAGTTTTGCGTGGACTTAATTTTTTTTAATAAAAAATAGTGTGACAAGTTAAACATTATTAACTTTGATGTGAATACATTCCCCAATGTACGTTCGTTCACTTTGGAAATGTGTGATATTTGTTCAGACCTCATCGAGCTCCTTCAAAGATGTATGTTGATTTTTCAATTTCCAATGTTTACAGATAAACAATCAAATGTTTTTACCTTTTTGTTCAGTTAATGTACATTTTGGATTCGATTTTCAGGAAATATAACTTTTAAGCAAGTACTTTATCATCGGAACCCCGAGATTTTTTTTGTTGAATTACGATTTTCGTGTTTACGAATTCCAGACAAATCTGTTTACAAAACCAGTTTCAGATTCCAAATGTTGGTGATTCCATTTATGATACATAAAACATTGCAACTTTTGTAAAAAATTTTAAAATAATATCTTATTGCAAAACATACTATGAAACTAAAGAAAAACAGCTATTGATTTAGTATAACATATGAATAAAGGACCGTATCACTGAGCAGTTTTTCAGTTTTAGGATATTTTTCTTCATATTATGCCAAACCCCAAGTATTTTTTTCTCAATAATTTTTTATACTTGAAATTATTATTAAATTTTATTACAAATTCATGTTTCTAAATCAAGAATATTTAGATCTGAGGTCAATGCTACACTTGTAACAACACAATATCAAATTTCTACCTACTAAAATAAATAGTTTCTAAGTCTAGATACTTTTACAATGAAATAAAATTATAAATCTAAATAGCTGTCTGAAATTCATTAAAATATTTGTTTATAACTCCTTAGTAAATATTCAGATAATGTTTATTAGGTTCAGGTAGGGTAAATTGCTTAGTAAATCAGCTATTTTTACTTTTGTTAACCTACAGAATAATAATATTTGGAAAATGTTAAATTTAGCTTTTTATTTTACATTACACTATGTTATGAGTTGCTATATAATTTTATCGAGCAAATATTAAACAATAACATGATTAATTGATTTTAAAAATTATGTTTAGGACTTGTTTTTGTTATGGATAATGTGTGAGCTAAAATGGATACTGCCATTTAATCCGCCATAGTATTTAATTTATCATGCATACTTAAGAGATCAAAATCTTTTTATGTTCATAAAGTTTTTAAAATCATTTTTGTTAAAATAATAAATTAAAGAGTTTATAAATTGATAGTACATAAATTGATAGTACTTTGTGCTATGATTTGTGTCAATTTAAAAACCAAATCTTTCTTTGGATATTTAGTAAATTTAAACTTCTCTTCCTTATTTTAAATTTAAAAACCACTTTTTCCCTTAATTTAAATAATATAAAATGAATGCATTTAAGCTTGTCATTTCATACTATGCCTGAGAATTTATGAAAAACATATCTTCAGTTGGCACCTACTTCTTTCTTGTATACTATAGATTAGGGATACACCGAGTGCGAATATTCGGTTACTATTCGGTATTCGGCCTATTCAGCCACTTTAGCTGAATATTCGGTTTGGCCGAATAGCTTTACTATTCGGCCGATTAGTGAAATAATTTTTTCAAAATTCTTCATGTTAATTAATCTTCTAAAACGTCGACAAAATTCCCAAACTGGACTTGTTTTCTTTTTTGATAGACTCAAATTCTTAAGTTTTTGTTATTTATAATGTTAAATCCAGCTTTACTCAAGTTGTATTAAATAAACATGTCTCTTTAGGGGAACAGTTACTGTGAGTGGGCTTTAAAAAACAATAATTACCATATGGATTGCAATTGTAAGCCATGGTTTTATTTTTTTTTTAATTTTCATTCCACCTTGGGTCTACCTACTGTTGTTTATGTTTTCATACTTCTATTTTCGGTTTTGTGTCGTGATTTTTCCAAGTTACACTTTCTAAAAGGCTTGCTTTAATAACAAACGAGTACCACTTTATTGTGTGTTGGTTTAATTAAAAATTTAATAACTATATTGTATTAAAATTATTGTGTGATTGTGTACTTATATGTTTGTGTTGAATTGGAATTGATGAATAATAAATACAACCTACTTGGATCTGACAAAAAATAAAAATTGGTTTAGGTAGGCCAAATATTCGGTATTCGGTCGAATATTCGGCTAAGACTTTGACCGAATATTTGGTATTCGGTGCATCACTACTATAGATATAATCCTTGTTTTATCTTATTTATGAAAAAAGTACGATATTGAAAAACTAATGCAAGTAGACCTCTTTAATGTGTTCGTTTTTTTGCACAAAATATACTATTTTTCTTTTACAATTTTTAAGAAATTAAATAGGCTATATGGTATTATAAAATTCATTTTATAAGCTATGTGATGAAGACATATTGTGTATTTTAGAAAATATGCTCTTTAGACAACATACTAGAAATATGATAAAACAAAATTTTAAAAAACACCTACATGTATTTAATGTTGATTTTAAATATATTGGTGATTTAATAAGAATGAATAAGTGAAGCAAAAAAAAAATCACTGAAAAAAAATTTAAAAATGTGTTGCTATTTTTTGTAAATTATCTGTTTTACCACATCTGGCCATATATATAAGGTACCTCATAATCTCCTATAATTTCAAGCTTAAATTAATAAAATGAAAACATTTTTATTGATATAAATAAAAATTTAATTTAACATTTTCAAAAGGAATCTTTATAGACAAAAAGAAAATGAATTATATTATCATTTAAATGTTTTAAGTATAGACAAAGGGGCATCATTATCATGCCATTTTCTATAGAGTTACAAAATCTTAAATCCCCACGTGCACATAGATTTGAAATAAAAACAACTATTAAAGGGGCATTTAGAATACAAATTCAATCTTTAAAAAATTTTATAACTGCAGTTTCATTTTACAGTAGAGTCCTGTTTATCCGAATCCCGGTTATCCGAAATTCGACTTAACCGAAAGGCTCCAGAATTTTTTTTTTGCTAAAATATGAAATGTATACGCATAAATAAAGAAATACACAAAAAGTAAATACGTACATACAAAGTTGGATTTATTTCTCAATGCAGTAATTTTTTATTTTTTGCTGCTCAATTTTGGTTCCTTTTAAAGCGGCCCTGTCCCGCCACCTTTTAAACAAGAGAACGTCTGAAGTAGTGGCTTTATCTTGCGCTTCTATGTATCTAAGGGCCTGATCTAAGATTTCATAGCTTCTGTATGCAAAACGCTGCACTTGCTAGACTCGGAATTAGGAAGCGCTTCATAGGTCCTTTTCGACCAATAAGAGCAAGGCGAACACTCTATGACTTCAAATTTTCTCTTCTCCAGCGTTTTCTAGGTGTGAATTGGATGATTCCCGATTATCCGAAAATTCCTATGGAATCTCGATTAACCGAAAGTGCTTCGGTCCCGTACCTTTAGGCTAAGCGGGACTCTACTGTATTTACAAAACATAAAATTGCAAGTGCTAGAACAACCCAAAGTCAACATACAGTAAAAGAATTTACTTGTTTTTTACCTCCAGGGTTTTAAAACAAAACCAAGGTCAATCCTTCTGTCTTTTGTGGTTAAAAAATAACTATGGCTAATAAAAGTGCAGTGATACAGTATTTTAAAAAAGTTATCACTCAGGTTAGATTGTAGGATATCTGGGAAAGGTTCTTCTAAGGTTGTTTATTTGTACCACTTAAAGTTTCAATTAAACATCAGAGGGGACAGTGTTTTGCGATATATGTATTGGCTAGTTTTAACACAAGGCACATTAATTGCAGAAATAACTTCTTATTTTCAAATTCTGTGTTGTAGGTATGTACCAGTATGAAAATATTAAAGTATATATTATTGTTTTAGATGAAAATGAAATCAAAAAAGGGGAACTTCGATATTTGTATAGACAAGAAATGAATACAATATGTGTATATCTACAGTCATGGATGCAAAGGTATATACATTTAAAAAAATATTTTTTGACCTCTAAGTTTAAAAATGCTACATCGTCCATCAATCATAGTAAAACCTAGTTCTAGGGTATTTTATCAACTTTATTAGCGATGAAATTTTTAACAAGGGGTACAACAGCGAGTTTTTGAATGGTAATTAATGAAACTTAATTTCAAAGTTTCTATAACTGGATTTAACTGTCTCAAACATGCATAAGTTTACCTATTTGATTTTCTAATGCATACATACAAATTTATTGTAAAGTTTTAAATGTTAAAATTTGGACGTGATACTATTTACCTTAAATTGCTATATATTATTTTAATTTCTAGTTAAATAATGTAAAATCCTTTTGTTTTTATTACAGGCAGTGTACATGTTGTTTTAAAGACCCTAAAAACTTTGATAGATTCAACGCCCTTGTTCAAGGTTTGGGCTTAAGTATCATTGAAGTACTGCAACAAATTATTAAGGATATTAGGTTATTGAAATATGATAAACTGCCTACTATCAGTGGTAGTAAAACAAGTGAGTCTAGGAAAGATGTCCCAGGTAGTGAAAATAAGGAAAAAGACTCCAAAGAAAAAGAAGCGGTTAACAGTTGCTCTCCGAAAGAAACGGAGAAAGTGTTCATAGAATCAAATTTAAGTACCAGTCCTAAAAAAGAAGCAGAAGACTGGAGTTCATATAGTTTAGAAGATAAAGAAAAAATTATTTGCATATTTTCAAAAGTTTTCCTTCTAAATTTTCCTCTGTATGTAGCATTTAAGCATAGTCTTCAGTCAAAAATTGAAGTAAGTATGAATTATGTACATTAAAAAGTAATAAAATTAACAAATCTTAGATCATAAATTTATACTTTAGTACCTACTGTATAAATCCTACTTGTAGTGTTTATCTGGAATTTACTCTGTATAATTCGAAGATTTTGGTTAGGTTAAGAATGCTTCTGGCCCTATTTCTAGCCTCGCAGAAGACGTTTAACACACCCAATATTGCCTCATAATTTAGAACCACCATCCACTTGATGGTGGACACCTGAGCAGGCACCCAACTGAACTATGAGCAACCTTGCACTGCACGCTAGGTCCATTTGGACTTTTAACTCCATAGATTTAACAAGCATGTCTGTGCCAGGACCTCTGTGATTTTTGATGGATTTTTTTCAGTCTAAAAAATATGCTGATAATATGGCTGTGATATGAACCGAGAACCTTCTCGATGAGAAGTTGGTTGATTATCCACTTCAGCCATAGAAGGTCCATTTTAAGATCTATTCAGTGGTTCAGTTCTATTTTTATTTTCAAAATGTGTATTATAAGCTAAGACCAATTACAAAATGAAAGTACTGGAAATCTAATTTAATGAATCGATTTAATTAACCATTCTAATTTCTTCTAAGTACTAATATGTACTATAATTTTATTTCTCATCTAAAATAAATTTCTGGTAATCCCCTTGAAAATAGTGCTATGATAACTTTTTAACTTTATTATTGTTTTTTTAAAAAGCATTTGTATTAAATACATTTTATCTTATTTAGGAAATGGAAATTCCGGTCTACCTTCTTCGAAACGTTTGCTTTTTTTGTGATAAAGGTGGTGTTAAACTGCTAATTAATATTTTTCAAGATTCTGATCCTGAAATCATACCTATGAGCTTGGCACATGCAATGACTACTATTATGTCAAATGTAAGTAATTTTTTATATATACTTATGTTATCTATAGACCAATATTTACCTTTTTCTGATCCATTGACCTCCCTTTTATTATACAATACTATATGATAAAGGTAATTATTGTTCTCAATTACAAGAGGTGATCAAATGATAATTTTAGCCTTGTAAGACCTTATTACTTATAGATTCAATAAGAGTTTTTGATGCTTACCAAAAGTAATATGAACTACCGAAGCTAAAGTTACTGACAAAAAGCAAAATTGAGAAAATAAATATTTTTAAAACCCATGTATGTCGCATATGTAAAAAGTTTGGAAGGTGAGCAAGGTATTTGTTACAAAAATTGAAGGATATAACCTTATTGACCAATTTCTAGGACTTTTGGTAACCATTTTTCTGTGGTAATTATTAGTTACAAATTTCAACAAAAAAAATCCTAAAATTGCCTTAAACAAGAAAAGAAGTAACTTATGAATCTGAAGCTCCTTTTAAAAAAAACATATACTATTTGGTTTTGCCTTTTAGTTACAAAGAAAGATCAGTATAAATAAAAAGTTTAAATAGGTTTCTATATATAATTGTAATTTTTACTTAGATACTTTTATAATTTGTTTGTTTTCGTAAATAATGTAAAATAAGTCGATAGGAAAACTTTGATAGAATTAAGTCTTTTATTGTATCAGCTACGCATCGGGAGAGGATGATAGATTTTAGCGTCTGAACACAACGAGAGTGTGTGGCGGAGTGCTCACAAAAATGGCGAGAAATGTCGAGAGCTCTTCCACTGACCAATCAGAAGTTAAGATTTAGTGATGAGAAAGTTTGAAAAGGTCAACTTTAAAATGTGATGACTAAACAGTTTCTTTGGGAACGATTGATCTGGTCGACTGTTTGTCGCCAACAGGGTGTGGTTGGGATGTTAAAGATATTATTAGGTGATATTAAGGATATGTGAAAAAGGTAATTTAAGTTATTTAGTTTAATTGGGGTTAAAAATATAAGATTTTGAGGGGGTTAAGTTATAATATGTCATAAATTATAGGTTTCATGACTATCTATTTCATTGTATTTTCAGCTAAAATTATGGATGAATATTGGTTCTCTCATGCAACAACTAGTCGTTCTTCGGTCTTGCATGATAAGGTGAGAATTAGTACATTTGTGTTATTTATATGACTAAAGTTACTTGAAATTAAGATAACAAAAATATAAAACAAATCCTAAAAGCTGTTTTCTGTTCAATTGAGCGAGACATTTTTTGAGCTGAAAGTCTTCTTGCTGAGAAATAATACTTTTTTCTTTTCCAAGCAATATATC
This sequence comes from Oedothorax gibbosus, assembly GCA_019343175.1. Lineage (NCBI taxonomy): Eukaryota > Metazoa > Arthropoda > Arachnida > Araneae > Linyphiidae > Oedothorax > Oedothorax gibbosus. The sequence goes on from CM033278.1 coordinate 15,996,660, forward strand.
AACATTAGTCTTCTACACTATGTGTTCCTAATCTATATAATAAAATAGCTTATTATTTTAAAAAGTATGTTGCAATGAAATGTTTGTGTTCAAGAAAATTCTATCAGTTTTGAAGACTCAATTTTTGCAATTTGCGAACTTGCTGCATATTCGAAGCAAACTTAACATACAATAATTTATAATCATAATAATTTATAATAATAGTTTCTACCTTTGTCTCTAGGTATTTATGTCAGGTGAAAGATATTCATTTACGGGCTGTGGGGCATCGCAATATGTTTGAATTCATGTGGTCTACCGTCAAGGATCCCCTTGATGGCTATGCTACATTTGATAAAGAGGGCTTGGATTTGGCATTTAAGTATTTCAGCAGTTCCACCCTCACTATGAGACTGGCTGGAATATCCCAAATTAATGTAAGATCACTGGAATATTGCCTATTTTTTTTATTTGTGAATGTTATAGTTTATATCAGTGTATGTATTCTAAATATAGACGAACCTCAATTATCTGATCTAATTGGGACCAGAATTAATTGAAAATTCCAGATGATAGAGAAGTAAAACTTATATTACAGAGGAGTGCTAAAAGTTCACAGACCTTAAATCCGCTGACATCCAAAATCTGTGCTGGTTTGGCAGCTGTAAATATTGAGTCTTAAGTTATCTCTGAAACTGAGACTTCTTGGCAAAAACTAAGTTCTAAATAATTATTTTAATTCCGTACGGAGTTCTAGGAAAAGTACTTATTTTTTGTTTTATAGTAGATATCACTTGGAGTCTCACGCTTTTAGAATATTTCCAGAGTGTCCTTAAAATTTAGGTTTGCCAGAAATGTGCTTTTATTGATTTAATTGTCGAAGTTTTGACATCTTAAACTCGCCTCAGTTTCCCGATCTCATAAATGCCAGAATTTCCCGATTTCAAAAACGGTGCTGAATTCCAATATCAGAATCGACAGATTCCTGATTTTTGAATTGCAGAAGTTAGCAGATATCAGTTTCGTCAGAGATTAGAATTGCCATAGATTCTTGCGACTGGTTTCTTGTGTGAACAACCGAGAATGATCTTGTTGGAGACCTTTTTTTATGTTGACTTAGGGACAGTACATTAACAGAGAATTCTGGATTAAAAAGAGGGACAGATAAACGAGATTCTAATGTATCCCAAAATAATGTAAGATCACTGGAACATAATATTTTTTTAATGTGTTAGTTTATGTTAAAAAGTTAATGTATTCATTTAAATGGCATAGTGGTCAAAGGCATTTATCGAAGCTTAACCATATTCGAGTTTTTGCATACATGAACCAGTAAATATTTTTATAAAAATATAATATGGCTTCTTTTGATGGCACTCTTTAACTAATATTAAAGAATTTATGTATCGAATATTTTCTTTAAAACGTTGCTTAATTATTTCAGGAAATTTTATTACTCTTTAATTAAAAGCAGGGCATTCAAGTTTTCTATTACTTTGGACTGCTTGTGTGGACAAAAGTATTGCTGACATTTCAGTCACTGAATAGCATATACCTGTTTAAAACATTCACAACCACAATATTAGAGGCCAACATAATTGGATGCTTAAAATAGTTATTATTGTAAATGTTTTGATTTAAAGTATTACCTTAATTTTATCTCTCTCTCATTTGATTTGAATGCATTTAAAATCATGCATATTTTATGTGCCCAAATTTAAATAATGGTCTTTTTTATTGCTTTTATGATAAGAAAATGAAATAGTTTATAATGTACATTTTTATATTTTCAGAGCCATATCAATATGTATAATGAACTATGCCATAGTGAAAGCTTAGTGGAATCAGAGACCATTGGGAATTCCCTTGCTAATTGGCTAATAGAAAATAAAATAATTGAGTGCATTTTTGGTCCAAATCTTCATGTTGAGGTAAACTAGCGCTCTCAGTATTTGGTTTTTCATTATAATTGAAAATAATGACTTTTTGGTAATGTAACATACCTTACAAAACAATATTTAAAAGGCAAATAGTAAAGTTATGTTTTTTTTTATTTTACAGCTAATTAAACAAAGCCATATAATCTTAAATTTCCTCGCCATGGAAGGGCGTATTACAAATGAACACATTGATGCTGTGTGGTCATCTGCTCAGTTGAAACACTGCAGTCGCCAAGTCTTGGATTTATTGCCTCCTCTTATTAAAAATCTAGAAGTCGCACCGGTTTTACATTTATATAAATTACTGTGCAATGTAGAGACTAAAGAACAAACTGAGCAGGTATGAATGGATATTCTGTGCAATAATTTTTAATGTAATTATCTGAGTTTTTATTGATAAAATATCTCAACAAAATCTTTATAAATTTTATATAATTATTTTTTTAAAAGAGCATAATTTAATTAATATATTTAAAACTATCTCCTTGTAAAAGCTATGCAACAGTTTTAATTTCTTGCTATACTTTTATTGGCATTGAATAACATTGAACACAAATCTATTTCCAGACTCTGATGCTTGCATCTGCACTAATTAAGTTCATATGGTCTAACGGGAACACTTCAACTGCAATGACAGTATCAGAAATAGGGGAACATCCTCATCCTCATAGCCCCTTTTCTGTTCTGATGAAAGGCTCATTACATATTGGTAAGTTAAAATTAATATTCTACCATACTATTGCTTTGAATTATATGTACGTAGAAGCTTACTACGTTATTTGGCATTTTTTCTCCAGAGCTAAAAGAATCGAATACTGTTTTTAACTGTGCCATTCTAATAACAGATTAGGGAATGCAACTTTATTAAAAATAATCTATATAGAGATGTTTTGGTGCATGTTAAATGGGGCTTGGTCTAAGCTTAGCAAAGTCTCAAAATTACACATTGTACTTAATTTTTCCCTATCAAAAGTAATTATCATGAGTATCGCTACTTCAAAACCTATTTATTATCTTCATGAACTATAATTAAAATTTTTGGTATTCTTATTAGGTAGTTAAAATTTTGCTTAGATGGTAATTTTTTTCATAATATTCTAGAATCCTAAACCATTTGTTTGTACATTTAAAATTTTATATCTGTAAACTAAATTTCTGTTAATTGAAGGTGCAAGTGGTAGTGAAATGCCTGGTTTAATGAGAAAAAGGGATCTTAGCAGTAGCGAAAGGAGCGTTAGCATTGAAGCTAGCAATAGTGAAGATGAACGTAGTGACGTGCGACATGTGCATACTGCTAGTGAGGTTAGTTTGAATACTTTTTTTTAATTGAAATAATGATAGTAAACCCCACAAAATTCAGAAGACATTTTCAATAGCAATTTTTGTATTGTTTGTTGTAAGTGCTTGATGGTAATAATATACTAAACCAAAATATAAATTTATGTAAGATAATCATTTCAATGTATAATGTAATTTGCTTAAAGTATTTTCGAGAAAGGTATTTTTGTTTAATTTTTAATACTATTGTAAATAAAAAATATATCACACTTAATTATTCATTTTTATTCTAGTCAATGAATTTTATATATATTCTTTGTTTTTTGTTCAGGTTTAACTTTAATTAGATTATAATGTTCGAATTTAACTTTTAGGTGGACAGTTCCCAAGTGAGTGATCGTCCAGAGGATGGCAGTGAGCAGACTGCTGAAAGCCCTTCTAGCAGCCCATGTGAAAATGTTGTACACCACAAGCATCTCTTGAAACATGCACACCACAAGCCACAACTGAAGCACCAGAATGGCCAGAAATGGCGCCACTCTTGCCACGGCAGAGTCAGGCCGACTGTATTTGTCGGCGGAAAAGCCCAGTTTGTGGAAAACAGCTCTAGTGGGGAAGAGAGCGAACTGAGCAGCGTCACAGATGACAGCCTACACAGCGATACCGACAACGAAGAGTGCTCGGAAGAACCCATCGCTGACCTGCCAGTTCCAAAGACTCTGATTGTCGAGAACTCCGAGGATTCAGGCCGGGAGTGTGGTAAATCGTGCAATATCTGGAACCGCAAAATCGTGAGGAAAAAGCGGGCAAGATTCGTCTCTAACAAGGAGGTCAAGAAGAGGAGAACGGTGCCAATCGTCAAGCCAGATGTCTCTGAGGACAGCGTGGAGAACTGTGATCCAAACGCAGATAAGGGCGAGGAAGAAAGTGATGCCAAAAAAGTTCTGGTCAAGATTTGTGATTTGCCTCAAGCTGAGGATAAACCTGAGGTTTTGCCTGAACTGGTGAAGGCAGTGTTGGAAAGGGATGAGCACGGATTCAGGGAAAATTTAGATGGGTATGATTGTAGGCAGTATTTAGCCAATTTGAGGCCACAGCACCATGTTCCTGTACCTGGGTGAGTAGACCTTTGTATTTCATTGGTTATCATTCAGTTATTCATGACACAGGGTACTTGTGTTCCTTTAAAAAGCCTCTAAATTTGAAAATGGTTTTAGGGGCTTCTGTAGGATTTTAAAGGCAATCATAAATCGTAATAATCTCTAACTTTGTATTTTGAATGATGCCCATGAATGGCCTAACAAAAATTTTACTTGTCCCTAAAATGCCCCTAAATTTCTTTAGTGCTTTATAAATGATATACTTTGTTAGGATTACTAATTTTAAATTTTATTATTTATAGCTTTTAACCTAATTTGCACAATCTCTTATAAAATTGTGTATTTCAAAGGCATGCAATTTGCATTAAGTGCATATTTGAAAATTTGAAAATAGAATTTTATTTTTTTGAATATTTAAACTCTTATAATAGTGGAGTTGCTACTAAAAAGTCTCCTTTATTTACAAGGGGACTTTCAAACAGGCAATTTTTGAGCAAAAAAGACAACTAAAGTACATTTTTAGTCTTGAGAACTTTACAAAAAATCAACAAAACATTAATGGATTTATTAGTTTTCACTTGCTTTCAATTGATCATACCTCAGCAGTTAAGGATTTTTATTTGTATTTCCTTTCGTCTTATACTTTTTCTGAATCAAACAATCAACCTTACCTAAAAAAATAAACATTTCATTCAACAGCGACTTAGTCGAAGACATCCTAAGCCCGGATGATGGAAGCTGCAATAGCTCTCACGTGAGCAACAAATCCGAGAAAAACCTGGCCGATTTTGATGGTGAAGAATCTGGGTGCGAAGACGAACTGGCCCAACTTGCGGCCCATGCACAAGCCCAGCTCAGCCCGCATCCCATGACCCAGAGGCTGAGCAACATGGCATGCATGTATACCCCCCAAATGCATGGCACAAAACATGGGCACAAGTTTTTATGCCGCTCGCCGAGAGAGGTACGGCAGGCGATTAACCATTTCGAGCTCGATTCGGTGTGCGAGCCTGGGCAGACGTTGCTGTGGGACATTCTGCAGGATAATAAAATAGTAAGATTAGTTTAGGGTGTTTGATTTTTTTTAATTAAAATTTATATTTAAATGTATAAGGGGCATTATTTACTTAGATTTTTTACTGATAACAGTACTTTAAAAAATTACATTTTAGTATGTTCTACTTTTGTTTAAAATTTTTACAGAATTTTTATACAGTTATTTTTGCATACTATCTGATGACTGTGATGAACTCTCTACCTTTTTGAAACCCTTGGATTTTTTTTTCTGAAGCAAAGTTGTGGGTTTTTAGTTGAAAATGAATTAAAAACTAAATAACTGAAGAAAAATGTTCTTCAGTAATTTTTTTTGGAGTCAATCAAGTTTAATGTAGATCCATTAAAGATTAATTTTCAATACTGTCCATTTATAACTTGTGTAACTATTGTATTTTGTTATCTCATTTGATCCCCAAGTCATATTTGTATTTAATTTTCAGGGTCAATTAGGTGAGGGCTTAGCTGTGGAGGCTGAAAAAATTCTTTGTAATCTAGTCTGTTGGTCCACAGATAAAATGATTAGGATGAAATTTATTGAAGGATGTTTACAAAATATAGCTAATAATAGGTAATTATTTAATAAATATTTTTAAAATTTATATGGATATACACTAAGTTTTTATTTAATTCTTTATTATCATGTACTGCCGACCTATAAACGGCCCGTGCAGCCAAAAATGTCCGACGAATAATACCTGTGTAAGGGAGTGCACATTAAATATCCTTCAAAGTCCTAACGCTGCGTACGATGTCGCCCTTAACGGTTGCGTTGGGTGCCTATTCAGGTGTCGGCTCGTCACTTGACTGTGGTTCTAAAATACGACGCCCGTCGCCAATAGCCCTCGTGTAGCTCTAGTGTGACGATAATTTAAACCTAACCTTTATTATCATGTATCGCTAGTTTAGAAAAGTAGTCATTTGAGCAAGTTTGTTGTTGTCTTTATGACATTAAAATAAAATTTTATGGTTTTATATTGCAAAGTTTTCCACTACTGATCTGAATACTTTATTTTATTGTAAAACTATTTCTTTTGTTTGCTCACATTATATAAACTTTTTATAATTTTATCAGCATGTTTTAAAATGATTTAATTTTTAAAAGAACATGTTCTTTAAAATTATAGTAACAATTAAAAACTCCATTTTGGTATTTTGCTTATCTTTATTTTGGTTTCAGGTCTGTGATCATATCTATGCGTTTGTTACCAAAATTGTTTGCATCTTTTCAACAATTTAGAGAAAGCAGTGATACTTACTCAGTGACACTGTGAGTCATTTATTATTAGCATCATTGTAATGATTACATAATATTTCTCATTTCTTAGCTCTTTTGTTAAGTAGAGCTAACCCTTTTCATATATATTTTAGGTGGGCTGAAAAAGAACATAAAATGATGAAACATTTCTTCAATAATTTAGTAAATTATACGACAAACATTGGTAGTCGCAAAATCTCAATGTAAGTATTCCTTTTTTAAGAAATTGCCATCCAATTATCTAGTAAATTCTAAATCAAAAATTATATTTATATAATATTTAAACCATTATAGGTATTCTCACAAAGATGAAATTCAAGTTCGCCTTCATTTTCTTACTTGTGTTTATTCCACTGCTGGTTCCCCGGAAAGTTTTCGTAAGTTAATAATTTAAGTTTATATAATATTTCATTTGAAGAGGTAGGGTCCCGGAACCTCTTGCGTGCAAGCCCAATATTGAACTGTTTGGGACAAAGTAATTACTCAGTTGCGAGGGCTAGTATTGGGTATTTGTGTGGACCGCCCCAGTACTCCCCTTCCAGTGAGTCGGAGGAGGAACAATTAATGTGGTATGTTGATACTGCTGACGTCTCAGGAACTTGCTTTGGTTGTGTGAAGATGTGTGATTGTAGATGGCGCCATGTCCAATGTCACCACTGAAGAGGTACGGGCCAACCTGGTTTTGATCCTGGAACGTCCTGCATGCTAGACTGTCTGCTACAAAGCAACAACTCAATCGTGAAGGCTTCTATTGGGTATTTGTGCTCAACACCACAGATTCATTCTTTTAGTACAACATTTAATTCTATTTATTATTCTTATCCTTAGGAATAGTAATTTAATGCCATATTTGCTTATATTAATGTTTAGCTAAATCAGTAGCACTTAAGTCAAGTCTCCCTGTAACATTCATTAATTCGCTACTGCTCTTTCCAGGATTAAATCATGAACAGATGGACACCTTATGGCAGTGTCTAGCTACTGATCATGAATGTGCCGATGAGTTATTTGGATGGATTTTAAATCAAGCCAAAGGGAAAGAACAACATGCTCTTAATACTCCTCTCTTCAAGCATGTGCTTCTGGAAAAGGTCTGTTAGTTTTTAAACTTTCAATAGATTTTATAATTTTTATTATTATCCGAGAGCTATTTTTCTATTATAAGTTTTAGATGTAAAATAAATGCATCTTATTGTGTTAATCTATGTATAACATCCCATATTTACCTTTTAAATAAAACATATTCAGTTTTACAAATGTTTTTATTGTATTTTATGCATAAACTACAGATTTAAATAAAATTATAATTTAATTTTATATTTAAAATATCGATTGCAGATGCCTCAATTACCACCTGAGTCAACTAGTATGATGGCTCTAAACCTTCTCCAGCAGTTGAGCAGCATAGCTCATTTGGCAACTGCATCTTATGACACTCCATCTTCAGCTGCTGATGTAACTATAATTTCCGTTAAATTTTCTTTCTGTGTTAGTAGAGTTTAAGTATTGATGAATATTTTTCTATGTATCTAAAGCATCTGTTTAAAAAAAATAGTTGTTACTAAACAACTTAAAGAAAACCATAAAATAATTAACTTTTATTGCTTTTGATTAACTTTCAATAAGAGGTTTAGGGAGTGAGAGGCTCATCCAACTGTACGAGAGTTGAAAAGTCATACCTAGGAGAAGTATGGCCAACCAAACGCAGGAAAAATCACCCTAAGATAGCAAGTAACACACAGGACTCAAGCAATAAGTATTTTGATCAGTAAAATATTTTTCTTTAATTAGGTGACCGGCATGAGACAGCTATGGGGAATCGCACTTAGAGCTCTTAATACAGATGTTAGCATGGCTGCAATCCAATACTTAAATAATTATTATATAAATGGTAAGAATGAGCAAACTAATTTTTTTATATTTTACATAAATTTTGTATTCAATGTTATTTGTTTATTATTCTACTATTTATTTACGGGTGTAGGTGATTATTTGAAAAATGTAAATAAGAACTTTTTAGAACATTTACATCAGTTAGCAAAATCATCTTAAATTATATTTCTTTGACCTTTCTGCTTGCCTTCGGTTTCCTCTAGACCCCTTTTAATAGTTGGGAGTCAATGTTTTTTACTGTAGAAGAAAATATTTTATAAATGTTGATGATCATGTAAAGTTGATGGTAGCAATTAATTACTAAATAAAATTTATTGAAATACCCTCCTTATATGTAAAAAAAATCTTTTATTTAAAACAATATCATAAAGTTTTTCTTTGTTCAATATTTCTGTAGTTTTATGTGTTAATGATTTTTTAAAGCAAAATTTTAACTTTTTGTTGATAAATATTTAAACCAATATCAAAGGTTTAAAGGAAATTAAAATATTTTTTGGATTTTTTTTGTGTTAATAAGATTTAAATTAAAGTACTAAACTTATAAAATATTATTTGTGTGTGTGAAACTATAAAATATTTTTAGTTCATCATGGTACATTGGAAAAGGAAGAAGAATTCATAGAGCAATGTATGGAAAGTCTCATGAAAGCATCTGACAAATCTCAAGAGGTATTTTTTTTTAAGAAACAAATTACGAAATCACAATTATGAAACCTTAAACGCAATACTATTTAAATAACTAAATTACCATATTTTTAGTTTAAATTATATCACTTTGTTGTAATATGCACTTCATTATTTAACTGAAATAGTTAATGTTTTAATAAACTAATGTTTTAATTGCATGTGAATGTAATTTATATTAAAAAAAATTGTCGCTAAAATCTGTCTTTCTTATCTTGACTTATGCTTTGATAGGTCCAACCTTAAATGATATTTAACTAAATATACAATTAATTTTCAAAATTATTTTATATATATTATCTGGTTAATAAATAAGTTTTAGTAAATTTTAGTTTAAGTATTGTAAGTACAATTGTGAAATTTGAAAAAACTTTTTTTATTTAGACTGAAGAGAATAATTTAATGATCATTCAAAGAGCTTTACTGTTGTTGAAAACTCACATTGAAGCCTTCAGGCGGCGGTAAGTTTGTTTTTTGACACTTATATTGCAAGTATTTATTAACTTGTTATCTAATTGTAGTGTACCAATAAGTTTACATGATTACGTTACTTTTCATGTTAATTTTAATTAGAAATGTTTGTTATTATTTGGTAAGTTTATTTATTGTTACCTAAAGTTAAAAACTATTGTTAGATATTTAAATTATTAAACAAGGCTCAAACCTGTACTTAAGTTTGTTTTTCATTGAATATATACTTGAATTTACTTTGTATTGAATATATGGGAAACTAGGGACATTTGACCCATAGGAATACATGACCCAATGCCTTTTTCTCAGCATTGGAAAAGTTTTATAAGTTGAAAGTGGCATCACTTCTTTCCTTTCAGTTAGCTGACCACGTGGTGAAAAACCCCAACTGAATCATTGCGTACGTGTTTAGCTATACGAAGAAATATGTTTTCATGCACTGAAAGTAAATTTTTGGTGCCATACAGTTTTTCGGTCTACATTATTTATTCTATTTTTTTCAATTAGTTACTTGTTTTGTACATGCTTTTAGCTATCATTACGTGCAGAATAGTTTTAATGTATTTATTTGCAAAATACTTTGTTTTGGGGTTAAGCAAAAAAAATGCAACTATGGATACTTGACAAAAGCCAATTAAGGATATGTGACCTAAGTAAATAATACAAAAAGTAGACAGAAGCAGACCAAGTAAATTTTTCAAAAAATCAGGCGAGTCCCAAAAGTAAATGACTGGGTTCTTATAAAATATTTTGGGAAAATGGAGTACAAGAAGATTGGTTGGAAAGGTACAAGAAAAAAATTCTGACGAACTTACAATTCAGTTTGAAAAAATAATCAATGGAAAATGTTTTAATTGACCTGAAATGGATATTTATTATATCCTAGGTTGATATTGATAAAATAGAAGCGATTCTTCAACCACCTTTGTTTTCTCTGCAAAATAAAGGAATCCCCAGTTTTGTATTCAAACAAGACATGTTTAAAATTGAATAATTTGTTAATATAAGAATAATTAAAGGGGTTAAAAATATAAGTAATAATTTTTGTCTGACAAAAATGAAAAAGATACATAAACTTTATATGATGTTAGTTTTGTTATCATGTTAAAGTATTTTGATAATTTTTAGTAATTTTTCCAAATATGTGGGTTTGGTCACGTATCCACATGGCCCCAAACTAAAGTTTTAAATAATTTATATTTTAATACTATTGCAGTTAATACTTCGAAAAAATACTAATATATATATTGTGAAATACTTTATGAAATATAAATTGACTGCATTTGCGCATCCAAAAATAGTGTTTTTTAAAAGTTACAAGCCAAAAACTACAAATTGGGTCATGTGCCCCTAGTCACCCTATACTTTCCTGTTTGCCTATAAAAAAAATTCATAGGAAACAAGTTGAAAGATATTTAACCCAAAAGCTTATATCTATTTTTAATATTATATAAATTCTTAACTTAACAGTGTTACTAATCCTGGAAAACTTGTAAACAGAGAAATTAAAAATAGTATCCTTAAAAAGGTGACATACGAGAGGAAAAATTCGGTTTATGTATGGACACGCATTTCTTTTTTGGCAAAGCACCTAGGGGTCTAGAAAGCTCCAAGGCTAGGTTTCCTTGGGGTCTTTGCATTTTTATGGGCAGTCTGTGTATTCCTTTCATTTATCCTGCCCCTTGTGGAAAACCAACTTAGTAATTTTAAATTGCAGGCATATTGTACCTATAAGTAGGTCTATTATTTTAAAATGTAAAAAATGTCTTTAAACAAAAGTGAGACTGAACCTGGAATATTATTAAATTAATTTTGTCAAACCTGGAATGCTCAAATATTGGTAATCTTTAGATATGCTTATCATCTACGACGATGGCAGCTCAACGGACATGGTGTAAATAGTCACAGGTCTAGTACTGCTGAAAATCAAGCCACACCTTTAAAAATTATTTGCCAACCTGCCGGGTTGTCAGAAAAAGTAAGAGAATTATATGTATTTAATTTTCATTTATTCAATAAAATAAAAATTCTTTTACATTTTTATTAGATTTAAATTTTTAATGAAATACTTTCTATTTTTTAGACTACAATTGAACTTCAAAACTGTGATACTGTGGCTGATTTAAGAGCAGAAGTCACACAATGGTGGGAAAAATTGCAAGCCAAACATAGAAAAGATACAACCTCTGTAAGTAGTTGTGATAATAATAATTTTTATTGTACATAAACAGACAAGAACTTGGAAGGAAAAGAAACAAATAAAACAACAATGATGCAGTCAGAACACCAAGGGTAACAAGGACCATACTGGCAAACATAAAAAAAGTAGATGCTATTAATTTACAAACACACACACAAATCATTGCGTTATTAAATTGCTACTTTCTAATTTTTTTTAATAATGATTTGTTGTGATTGGATACTCATTCATCGAAGACTTCATATAATTAAGTTTCAGGTGTTGTACTGGGGCACTCATAAGGATAACTTTGACGGAACAAAAATAACCTACTTCCCAGCTTAATAAAATTTTACTAATTAAAGTCAAAGCAGCATTGCCACTTTTGAAATAAAAAAGAACTTTAAATATATAACATGTGTATTTAGTGAGGAAGTTTTAAAATGCACACAGGGTTGGTTGCTCTTAAAGGCCTAGTTGTTATAATTGTAATTTGTATTTCCTAACAAGTTCCTGAACATTTTAGATTTTTTACACATCATTATCATTAAATAATTTATTAATGCTTTTGTCAAAATGTATTGTAAAAGTTTGTTATCTTCATTAGGAAGTCAAAGAAAACCCCTCTGCATCAATGAATGGGCCATCTAATAGCAGCATGATGGCAGCAATGCTGTCTGACGGACCAATACGAATGATTTCTCAAGGCCAAGAACTTATCTGTGATTTAGATGAGAAAAATTTATCAGAGCTAGGCATAAAAGATCATCAAGTATGTTGTTCAAAGCACTAGTATAAAATCAAAGTAATCCATTAATTTATGTAATAGTGGCTAAGAACTATGTGCCTTTAACCCTAATAGAAAATGTCTATAGATTAGTAATATAGATTCTCTAAACATTTCTTAATACATTTTATGGACATCAGAGAAGTGTCTAGGAAAGTTCTCCTGTAAATTTTTTTACACATTGACCCTTTTTCTACGAATGAAGAAATCTTACTAATTAAAAGAAAATATAAACATCTGAGGAGATTTTTAAAGAAAACAATGTAGATTTTTGGCACAAATAGCATATTAGTACAACTTTTCATGTTTAGTTTGTGTTGTGTACCATTCTGATGAAGGTAGGCCTCTTCAGTCCCTAACGAAACATGTAAATTTGTACTAATATATTATTTACACCAAAAATCTGTTATTTTCTTCATAAATATTCTCAAGTATCATGCACAAAATTGAATATATTTTCTAATTATAAAATCATCTGTTTGTTCAAAAAGTAATTCTTTAAACTATTCATAGTTGGTGTTTGTATCTGTTGGCGCCCCCCGCCAATCTCGGAGGCGTGAAGGCTTAGAGCCAGCATCCACCCTCTCTCCCCCTCCAAGGGAGAGGCTCCCTGTTGTGCTCCTTCTTAAGACTTCTTACTTTGAGCAGCTCTTTGGGCTGATGCAACACTTGGGCTCCTTCAAAGCCGAATCAGAGACTGGGGTAAGAATGTTTTTTATATTCGTTATTTTTGAAACTGGTTGGAATATTCAGGCAAAAATATTTATTGAAAATATTTGAACCAATTTCAATAAGTGGGATTATAGATACCTGTGAGTCGGCTATATTTATCATATAAAAAAAGGTTTTTAAAAATATTCATTACAGCCGAAGAGACGTGGCTTTGAAAATATTTTTTTCCATTGGATTAACAGACGCTTTTAGCTTCCACACTACGTTTATAACGTAAAAAGTGGAAGGTTTTATAATCGTTCAGTCCGTCTGTCTGTCACCCACTTTCACAGAAAAAACCACAAGTCCCACAGACAAGTGGGATACGTCATTTTAAAGCAAAAAATCAGATTAGGCTACATTACAAATTTCATTAAAAAATTTAAATTAGAAGTTTATTTAAAATTTAAATAACTAAATTTTTTTTATCTACATTAAAATAACATGCAAATTCTATTTTTATTCATATTTTTACTGTTGTCATCCACAAGTTCCACAGACAAGTGGGATATGCCATTTTGAAGCAAAAAATCAGATTAGGCTACATGCCAAATTTCATTAAAAAATTTAAACTAGAAGCTTATTTAAAATTTAAATAACTAAAAATTTAATCTACATTGAAATAACATGCAAATTCCATTTTTATTCAATATTTTCACTGTTGCCACTTCGTTAAACGTACGAGAAACTTTTGTTAAAATAAAAATAAACTTTTGAAAAAATATTTATTTATGTGATATAATTCGGTTTGGATTGTTGTATTATCACAATAGAGTTCTTTTAATGGTTCTATATATATGTATGTAGAAAGATGCATAGAGAATTCTAACTTGGCATAAAAAATATATGCTAAGTTTCGCTTTTATTTTTAAAGCATCAATTGTACAAATTATAAATTTTTTGAACTGTAATAATTTAACAAACTATAAATAGTGAATTTTCGAAAGAAATGTAAATGGGAAATTGTGCGACAAAAATATTTATTAAAAAAGATTACATCATTATTCTTCGAATTTCAAACAAATTTAGCAAACGATAAAGTCTAATTATAAAATCTGAGAAAGAAGATTAATGAAAATAGTTAATTTTGGCGTTTAAAACTTGAATTACAAATAGCTAAAGGCCCTGTTTTTATTAGAATTAAATCACATTTGCAATTCGCAACAATCGCTCGAGAAACTTTAATTCTTTTAGACAATAAATTAAAATAAATTTATTTTTGCGACATCGATCAGTTTGAAATGACGTCAAATATATTTCACTACGGAATCCTTGTATGTTGATATGAAATGTTTTCATTCTATTTAAAAGCGAGGAATATGACATATTTATTCTTTAAAATATAAATTGATTTTTGCAAACGATAAGTAATAATTATTGAATTTTCAAAATAAAATAAATGAAACTAGCCAAATTTAGCTTGTAAATGTTAAATATAGAATTAATGTTGTGTTTGGCGCGTTTTTTCCTGTTAAACACAAATATGTGGAAGCGAGTTAAGTGACAGATTCTGTTACAAACCTACTTGTTTTTTTGGATATCTGAAGTATTTGTAATCTGACAAGGGTTCACAATTACATTGCTCTGCCTTTGGTCATACTCTCGAAAAAGACAGATTCCCACTGTCATGTAAGAGTTACACTATAGGGCAACATATTTTAAAACCAACCATCTTTCACCAATCTGAAGATTTTTCTCTTTTTTTTGTGGCTGATAATACTTTTGATTGTGGACTGAGTTTTGTTTCTTGGTACAGTGTATTTGCTATGATGCACTGCTATATGTTTGTCATTCACTTCAATATTCTGTGCTCTCTCCAACTACATATAGTAATAGCACCCAATGATTTTTTTTTTTTGCTGCACTTTTGAGCCTTTGTACTGGTATGGGAAAAAAATTTGGCCAGGAGGAATCCATTATTTCTTTACTGAATTATAAGTTCATGCTACAGAGTTTGTTATAAATGCATGTCTCTATAGTTTGTTTTAATTATTAAAAAATAATATATTATAAATAAAATTTACATTTTTCTAATATTGATTTTGGGCTGAAATTCCAGAAGCCTACAGGTGTCAATTATCAAAAGATAAAACTCTATTCATGTAGGATCATGAATAACTATTTAATTTATGAGTTAATTTTATTTTGTAGAAGCCACTGCCTCACACCAAAGCACAAGTTCTATCTCGTAAGGTTTGGGAAATTCTTATGATGCTACCTACTTCTCCAACTATGTTGCAGGGATTTAAAGACATTAATAAGGTACGAAAAATAACCTTTTATTTGTTTAACGCTTTAAGTTAAGTATTGTATGTTTTGTTTTGTAAAGTTTTAAATGTTGTATTGTCTGTTTTTCTTTTATAGACAATGAATCCGGAAAAGTCAGATTTTCATAGCGCTCTTCAGTCATTGTTAAATCCAAAAAGTCCACAGAAACTAATGTATTCCTTACAGATAATTAGTTCCTTACGCCAAAACAAGGTATTTACAATGAGTATTTGGTTTATTAAAAATTGTTGTTACATTTTTTAAAAATTTGCCATAAAATTAACTAGTTTTAAGAGCAGCAGTTGTCTCTGTATGTGAGAAACATGATAAGTAAGCTTACAATGAAACTTTGTTTAGTAAAACTCAAAATGAATATTTGTAACATTGGGTTCAGCTATTGTTTAGTATAGAAAAATATCTGCCTGAAAACTTAAGATTAACATTGTTAACTTTTCAGGACGTGGAACATTTGGACCCTCTACTTGGAACCTCAACCACTCAACAGCAGAGTGAAAAAGTTGACACACCCTGGTCTGTAAAGGTAATTGATCCAATTTTTTCGAATATTTGGTGAATTTAAAAAAAAATCCTACACCCTATTTTAGGTGACTGTGGTAATACTCTGTGTATTTTTTAAATTTTTTCTCTAAATATCTTACCACTAGAAAATAACTTAATGTCAATAATAATAATAAATAAATATCTAACTAGAAAATAACTTAAATATCCTTTTCTCCCCATAGTTTGTTAAGTTTGGCGGATTAAATCATTTGTTTGATATCTTCATGTCTGGTGCTTTACAATCCTTTGAAGACGGTGATTGGAATGAAGTAAGGGGGTTTTATTGGTTATTCTGACTTTAAATTAATGGATTTTTCTAAAGCATTTTTTTTTCATAATTATAATAATTTCAGTGGAATCAGGACTGTGTGGCCTGCTTGTTGCGTCTTATCTATCAGTTTGGAGCAGAAGGCAATGAAGAGGATATAAATGGAGAATGTGAATTAGCAAAGAAACGCCTGAAACGAATCAGGAAAGGAAGTAGCGATAAGCCTGTGGTCCCTAAATTGAACAAAGTAATTATTTTCTATTTTATGTATTTGAAAATTTTGCACTGGGAAATTTATAGAAGAAAACTGGCAATAATATTTATCTTCCTTGGGTACATCAAAGGCAGTATCTACAGGAAAAAAGTTGAAGTTATCTGTGGTTAAGTTATGTGTAGAATTCAGTTTTAAAAAATTCATTTTTCAAAATTTAAATTTTTATTTATATGTTTGGAAAATCAAACAATTGTTTCTTTATCCCTTATATGTTCGATAAAAAAAAACACTAAGCAGAAAGTTGTTGACTTACCCAGATCAGTTACATGTAAGAACTCTATTCATTAATATACCATATACAATCCTTTAATATTTCTAATTTTTTACCCCCTACAGATAATGCTGCAAATAATGAGCAACACTGAATCCGTTTTGAAGGCCATCCTCTCTTTGCTTAGTGAAGCAGCGTCCCCTTGTGATCCTAATCAGTACAAGACTGGGATATGGGGTCGAGCCCAAGTTGTCTCATGTGCTATGACATTGCTGGTGTCTTGGGCATTTTCCGATGCCCAAGTTCATGCCCACTTGTTTCAGTATCCTGGTTTAGATATGCTGCTCAAAAGACTCACTCTTCATGATCCAGATGTGAGTTTTTAATTTATTTTTATGTATGTTAATGTTATATTAAATTTTCCCCAGGATTTCAAGAATCCACGCTCATTTCCCCTTTCAGTTGCCGAGAAGGTATTTTATAATTGAAAAAGTTATGCTTCTTGAATGTGCAGTTAATATTATTGGTTATTTTTGTCCCTATTTAAATAACATTTATTATTAAAACTTTTTGCAATACTTTATTAAAGTAAATAGTGCAGTTGATTCAGTTTAATTGGCTTCCTGTTTTTAGCCGTAATCATTAATTAAGATGAATTTCTGACAAACAAGAAAATAAAGAATGCCAGTGTTTAATCCTAGTATTTTTGCGAAGTTGAGGAAGTTTGGAAGTCTATGTCAAAATATTTGGTACTGATGTGTTAAGAATTGTGTAAAAATTAGTATTTGCTTTATGAGTAAACAAAATTCCTTTTTTTATAGCATTTAAAAATATGTATTAAATCTGATTAATTTTTCTACAATTGCAGAATGCATTAATCATACCTTTTTTTTCCCCTTTCTTTTAGCCTATTTTTAGGAAAGAGGCATGTTCAGGGCTAAACAAACTTTGTCTTGGATCAAATGCAGATGGTCAAACAGGTTGTCAATTCATCGCTCCGATGTTAAAATGTCTGCTTTCTTTTTTATCTGATGCTCAAAATATAAGAAGGCCTTGCCGAGATGTAAGTCTTAGCTATAATTTCAAAATAAGAAGTAAAATGCGTTAGATTTATACATTTCTTAGGTTCATTAATTACCTTGGTAATTGACATGTCCTTTAAAAAATAGCTAAATTAATATCTTCAATAGCATTTTTTTAATGTGTTAAAGTATTTTTAAAGCTTATAGTGATAGCGCTTGTTAATATTAACACTTTTTTACACTGAAAAATTATATATTTGCTTTTAAGAAGATATTAGCATGTAGCTAAAGGTTTCCTTTTCCTTTTTTCCCAAATTGATTGATGTAATTTAAAGAATTTCTTCCTTTATTTGATTCACAATTTTAAAATTCTTAATACAAAATAAACTCTTTAAATATATATTTACTAATTTAATTAATGAAATTCATCAAATGGTTTAAACTTAACATTTTACTGTTTTTTCTTCTTTAATTCTAATGAATGGTGATGATGCTCTTAATCAGGAAGAAGATAAAGAACCTTATGACCCAGGCTGTAAAGACTACTTTTGGTTAGTCTGTAACCTTGTTGAGACTCTGGACAAAGATGAATTGCAACCTGGGACTGATCCAGTAAGGCATTGTTTTCAATATAAAACTGATATTTATATTCTTAATTCTAGATTACCATTTGAGGCCCAGTGGCTTAGTGTAAGTGCTTTGCATTGCCACGCCACAGGTCCGGGGATCGAGTCCCGGATTGGGCGAGGTTGACTCGGCCTTTCATCTCTTAAGTGGGTCGATAAAATTAGTACCAAGCATGCTTGGGAACTAAACACTGGGGGTTCCGTGTGAGGCTGACCACCTTACCAGGACATATGCCTAGCACCCCAGAGGAGCCCTTGGTCACGTAAGCTGGATTGGGCACAGCAGGCCTTGGCTGTAACGCTGAGGAGTTTAGGTTTTTTTTAGATTACCATTTAGCTTTCTTAACCTAAAATTCGGTATACTTATTCTATCCTTAATTATTTATATTTTTGATGTCTTGCAACAACTTGATGTCAAACAACATGTAAGTATTCAAACTTTATTAGTTTAATGATTTACATGCTGTTTGACATCAAGTTGAGTTTAATTATTCCTTAAGTTTTTTTTAAGATTGTAATATTTTGCACATTTTATCAATTTAATCCTTTAAATAGCACATTCTGTAAACTGATTTACTAACCGTAAAGAACCTATGTATGGATGGTAAACTTGCTTCATGTATTGTTTTCTTCATTTACCTATTATGTACTTTTATTTCAGTGTCTTTCTCTTATGAAATAAAAATTTCCTGTTACACAATCATATATTTTTCTTTCTAGAAGTCTGCTTTAGATTTAGAGGGTCTGGCAAGGCATCTTGCCGAGGCAATATCCAAACGTGATTATCGAGAAACCAGGCACAACACTGTTGAAGACGATGGCTTGAAAGGGTTAATGAATTTGATGACAGTAGTTATGAAGCATACTTTGTCTTTCAAGTGCTCTTCCGAAGGAAGGGTATGAAATTCTCTTTTGTATGTTCTAGAGTTGTTGTATGAACTTGAATGTTTGGTCCCTATGTCAGGTATACCATACCATGATAAAGTTGCCATGATGTAAGGTAATATATAAGTATATATTAAAGTTTTTATATGTTTTTTTTTCTTACTGATATCAAAAACAGTAAGTTCTTGGAGTTTGTTTGATCTCATAAAAGTTAAGCACTAAGGCCAAAAAATTAGATGTAAACACTTAAAGCTCTCCAAAGTCTTCTTTCTGCCTAGAAAGCAGAAGGGCTCTGTCATGGTTCAATTGCATTCCTATCTTGCATTATAAAAAATTATGTTTTCCATATTTTTAAATTTACTCTTACAGTGTTTTTTATCATAAGAATTTAATTGATTCTACACACATGTTGTTAAAATACTTAATACAATGTAAAAATTGTCTACTAATATTCATTCTTTCTTTTAGGAATTGGTTTTACACTTATATGATGCCTTGTTTGCTCTGCCAAGCCCAAAGCAGCGTTATTTACCCAAGTGCAAGTCACAACCAATACGAACTGCTGCATACGAATTATTAGTTGAGATGTTAAAAGGTTGTTTTGAAAATTATCAGGTGCTACATGAGAAACTTCTATTACAGCATACACCAGGTACAGTTGCAATAGTTTACTTTATTTATAATCTAAACAAACTGCATAAGTGCCAGGTAAAAGTGTTTGGAATTTTGTCTGTCAAAGTTTACTTGATAAGATAGAATTGTACTGCTTTGTTTTGTCCCTTGCAATAAGCTTTGTAAACTTAAAGTATTGCTTGTGTCCTTTTTAACACATAATAAGCAGAAAATTGAGCTTAATTCAGTAGAACATCTGGAATCGAGGTGACCAAGAATGATTTTGGATATGAGATTTTATTTTATGATATGGGACTGATGGGAAAAAATTTCCGGATATTAAGATTATATTTTGGACTATGATAGTTGAATTGGAGGCTTCGGCTCGCCAATCTCTTACCAAATCTCCAGTTAGTCAATAAAAGTTTAAAAAATAAACAAAAATCCCAAAATGGTCTGGATTTCAGATGTTCTACTGTATTTAGAAAAAATAATTTAAAACCTTCAACTCATTTTCCTAAAATACTTTTTATTTTGCATTGCATTTTCAGGTATAATGTTTATTTGTATTGAAGAATGCATTTTTATTTCTAGAATCTCATAACCCATACCCATGGGATTATTGGCCACATGAAGATGGTAGAGCAGAATGTGGTTATGTGGGCTTAACCAATTTAGGTGCTACTTGCTACTTAGCATCCTGTATTCAACATTTATACATGTTACCCCAAGCTAGGGCATCAATTTTATCTGCAAAGGTATTGAGTTTTTTTTTTTAATATGTATTCTTTATATGTCTCTAAGGTGTCTAAGTTTTTAGCATTTTATTCTATTAATAAATTTTCTTTGCAGATTGGTGAAAACTTTAAACATGAAAATACATTAAAGGAACTTCAACGCATGTTTGCATATTTGTTGGTAAGTGCACACATCATCTAAGAATGTCTTGCATTTTTACATGTAAATCATTTATTCATTTTGTTTGCTTATTTAACACTAATGCTTAAATACTTTATGCAATGTTTGCATATTGAACATTTAATTTTATTCAAAGCTTTTAAGTTTTCTTTTCTTAAAGAAATCAAGAATTTAAAATAATTACGAAGATTTTCAGAGATAGGGACGTTAATAAATGTTGTTGAGCCTTTATCTTTTTTAAACTGTATGAATGCTAAGGACTTAACTTAAGAAATCAATCAGTTACCATTTCTTTAAGTAGTTATTGGTTAAAATAAATTTATCTAACTATTTGAAATTAATAAATTAAACTGTTTTTTTTTTTTAGGAAAGTGAGAGAAAGGCCTATAATCCTCGTGGTTTCTGTAAAGTTTATACAATGGATCACCAGCTGTTGAACACTGGGGAGCAAAAAGATATGGCTGAATTTTTCACTAATCTAATCAGCAAACTCGAAGAAATGTCTCCAGAACTAGTATGTTTATCTAAACAGTTTTTCATAACTCTTAAAATTCTTCTAAATGCTTTGAATAATGTTTAAAAATATTTGTTATCTTTTTGCAGAAGGAACTGGTCAAAACTCTGTTTTGTGGTGTTGTTTCAAACAATGTCGTTTCACTAGTAAGTAATTTTTTTATTCTATGCATTTAATTTTGTTTTAGTGCATTGGATTTTTTTTAATTGCTATGACTGTGAAATTATCTTATTTGTAATTTTTGTACTATTTTTTGTGTTTTTTTTCCTTAAAATTATACCTAAATTTTTACCCAACTGCTTTAACTTTGTTGGTAATCATTTAAAAAAAAAATTTAAAAGTTTGTTTTTCTCCTATTAGAATGTGTTTTACAATTTGTTTATTATATTAATTTTTGGTTATATTTTTTTTTAAGGACTGTCCACACATTAGTAGAACTTTAGAAGAATTCTACACTTTACGTTGCCAAGTTGCTGATATGAGAAATTTATTTGTAAGTTTCTGTAAAATACTAGAGTCAATGGTGCTGTTTATGATTATTATGATAATACATGATATAGTTATGCTTATGATATGATTATATGCTTATGATATGATTATATGCTTATGATATGATTATATGCTTATGATATGATTATATGCTTATGATATATATATGCTTATAATAATTATGATAAATATGATTACATTATGATTTTGGTAGTAAATAATTTTCATGTTCGTTCTTTAAATTTTCCTAAAAAATATTTGTATTGTTAGAAAAATAACACTCTATAGACAGTACCTGTATTAAAAAGTTGCATGTGAACTTTTTAGTTTAAATGTCAATTCATTCAATTTTTTGTAAAAAAATAGGTTTAAAACTTTAACATAATACTGTTAAATTGTAAGTGTATGTAAACGATATATATAGCTCACTTACTGTTTTATCTAGGATTCAATTGATGAAATAACTGTAAAGGACACTTTAGAAGGGGACAATATGTACACCTGTTCTCAGTGTGGAAAAAAAGTTAGAGCAGAAAAGAGGTAATTTATTATTTGACTATCAAAAATTACTTATTAATTTTTTTTATGTCGATGTCATTAACAAATCACATATTTTTTCAGGGCATGTTTAAAAAAGCTCCCAAAGATTTTATGTTTCAATATGATGCGTTACACATTCAGTTTTGTGACAAACACAAAGGAAAAAGTAAATACCCATTTCTCCTTTCCGTTTCAACTTGATATGTCGAATTACATGGAAAAGAACCTTATTCCTAAACAGCATATTGGTAAGTAATTTTCATTATGCCATCTACTCACTATTTAAAATTGAATTGAAAAAAGTTTATGGCAATCTGTAGTTGGTCTTAACTGTGACCCAAGTTCTGTTATGTCTTGATTTCCAAAGGTTGACTATATCAATCCTTTCGGGGGAAAAAGAGGTATATATTATGTATAAGAAGACATAATGAATTTGTAAAAGGAAAATGATTTTCACTTATGATTTTTGGCACTATTAGTGATGCACTTCTTAATAAAAACTAAAACTAGGCGATCTTTAAATCGGGAAACTCGGGCGATCCTTTAATGGTTAAAATATGGGTGATCCTGATCCTAGGGAAGTCACAGGAACCCTCAAATTACAAATGTGGTGCAATTTTTAATTTTAAATTATCAAAAATCTGTACATTATACGACTAAACTGTACATGTTGTCAGGTATGGAGTTTTAAAAGCGAGCCAATAAAGTATGTTTCGTAATGAATGTAATTCAGCAAAAGGAATTTATATAATTGATTATTTTGTAAACCATTAAAATTATTTAATGCGGTTAAAATATAATGCTAAAACATACTGGATAATGTTGCAGACAATTTCAGGGTATTTGAACTTGAGGCAGTACCACCCCTGTTCTGCTATTTTAAAACTTATATTAATTACTTTAGAAAACTTGATTTCATGTAGGGTGTTTTAATTAAAGAAATCCTGTAAAAGTTAATTTTTTTATGATTACGGATTACATTAAGTGTAAGAATATTTTTATTTCTAACAAATTTATAGTTTTACATTACTATATGTATTAAAACCATAATATACCCACATTTCTTACGTAAAACTCACATAAACTATTTAACTGTCTATTACACATTATTAAATATTTAAATTTATAATAATTTATCATTTGTAGTGGTTACGAGATTTGTGTACTTAATTTTTTAGACAAAGACAATTTAGGTGCAGATGCAGAAGATGAGTGTTATGAATATGAGCTTATTGGTGTCACTGTCCACACTGGCAATGCTGAAGGGGGACACTATTATAGTTTTATCAGGGAACGGAATATACCCGGAAAAGATAAATGGTACTAATTAACTTTTTTTTTCATTAACCTATATCATGCATTAGCTCTTTAAATAAAATAAGTTTATATTACAATATCTGCATTTCTTATAAATGTAGTATAATTTGGAAAGTTAATTAAAGTCATCATATCCATAAAGCTTTGACTAGAATACAGAATGAAATAACTCATTTTGTGTAGTAATTGCTTTATATGAAAAGTGAAGTCCCCTTAAAGTAAAATTGAAAGTTTTATCAACTCATTTATTCACTGAAAAGACAATTGTTGTTTTGTTTAATCTAAATAATATATAAGCTATAGTACTATATTAATCAGTCAGCTTAGTGGAATAGGTATGGTGTTAACATCTTATCAAAAAAAAATTTAAAAATTAAATCAATCTAATCAAAAGCAACCATCATATGCAAGGAATATATTATTGTACCAGTTATCAAATATCTAAAGTGCTTAAAGCTTTAGAAGAATCCTATGTGTATACAACCAGGATAATACAACATTTCTCCAAAAACTAATTTATTTTGAATTAAAAATTAAACTGCATCGAAGCAAAAATGATGTGATACTTTGTATGGCTTGTACAATCTGTTGTAACAGCATACTGTAGAAAATGTTGAATTTGCATGTAATTATTTATATTTTCGTAATATGATTAATATTAACATTTTTATGAATTTTTTTTTTGTTTCAGGTATTTGTTTAACGACTCCGAAGTCAAGCTTTTTGATCCCACACATATTGCGGCTGAATGTTTTGGAGGAGAAATGACGGTAAATTTTTGTTCTGTTATTATATCAGTTCATTATAAAAAATACTTTAGTATTTTTTTAACTTTTCAACATATTTTTTCTTTTGCAGAGTAAAACTTATGATTCTGTGACTGACAAGTTCATGGATTTCTCTTTTGAAAAAGTATGTATTTAAAATCTTATTACATACCTGCTAAAGAAAAACACTGTTAACTGTGTACTGATGTATTATCTCCTTTATAGACAAATAGTGCTTACATGCTTTTTTATGAGCGAATGAGTCCCAAAGAAGATAATGTCAACCAATCTACAAACTCTAAATCTTCATTGGAAAATGTTCAGGACCACATAGCACAGATTGAATTATCTTCAGAGTTGGCTGAGGTAATTATTGCATACAATTGTTAATGTATAAAGTTTTGGTAAAAACATGAATTTTCTGGCTATAATTCTGAAACCCTAAATAAACCTAATTCCATTCTTTACTTCCAAAAATACTAAGCTTATAGTTATAATTACATTTAAAATAAATGTGTGGAAAATAATATATTTTAAAATTTAAATGCATTATTTTTAAAATAGGATGTTAACTGTTTAAAATCACATTTGATGAAAATTTGGTCGTTTGTAAAAATATGTCGGTTTGTAACAAATAACATTAAGTATAAAATATAAAAATTATATATTTTGCAGTGGATTTGGCAAGATAATATGCAGTTTCTTCAGGATAAAAGTTTATTTGAACATACATATTTTGAGTAAGTAACTTAGCAATTTAAATTTTGTCT
The DNA here is from genome assembly GCA_019343175.1 of Oedothorax gibbosus. Lineage (NCBI taxonomy): Eukaryota > Metazoa > Arthropoda > Arachnida > Araneae > Linyphiidae > Oedothorax > Oedothorax gibbosus. Next base: position 16,022,035 of record CM033278.1, read on the forward strand.
GTTCTTTGTCAATTGTTTTGTAAAATTGTTTTTTTTCTCTCTTTTAGCTTTATATGGAAAATTTGTAATTTTATACCCAAGACATTATCTGACCACAATGATGTTATTTTATTATCAGCCAAGCTTGGTACATCGTTTGTTTTAGAAACTTTAATCCATGCTAAGGAGAAGGTATGTGTTATGTTAATGTGGTTGCAAATTTCAATTTAGTTTTACAGTATATCTTATTTATAATTTTAAGAAACTTTTTTTTGGTAAAACTAATTTTTTTAATAGTTTATAGATTGATATTGTGTGGGCTATAAAATTACGCAATATTTCTTTAACTGCATATTTTCAACTTTGTTAGATATCACTAGTATTAACTATTATATATTTTATTGAGAAAATCTTTTCCTTTACACCAGAAAAAGGGGATTTTAATGACAATTTATTAGATTAGTGTTATTTTTATATATATAATAATATATATATATATATATATATATATATATATATATATATATATATATATTATATATATATATATATATAATATATATATATATATATATATATATATATATATATATATATATATATATAAACACAGTTATTTGTTTTTAATTTTGTGTTATGAAAGTATATTTTAAATTTTTTTTTATATAGAATTTTGAACTCATTTAACCATGATATTTTTTTTTTTTTACACTTAAAAATATTTCTTTTGCTAGTTTAATGGTATGCTTTTTTGTGAATATTTTTTTATGTTTTATCTTTTGAATTATTACACACACAAAATATTTAATTATAAAATATTTTCAGCCAACCATAGCTCAGTGGGTTGAACTCCTAACAAAACAATTTAATGCCAATCATTCAGCTTGTGAGGTAAGATATATTGAATGTGTTTATATTTTAACTTTGAAAATTTAAATATATGACATATTATAACTTAACCCCTCAAAAAACTTATATTTTTAACCCCAATTAAACTTAATAACTTCAATTCCCTTTTTCACATATCCTTAATATCACCTCTTAATATCTTTAACATCCCAACCACACCCTGTTGGCGACAAACAGTCGACCAGATCAATCGTTCCCACAGAAACTGTTTAGTCATCACATTTTAAAGTTGACCTTTTCAAACTTTCTCATAACTCTGATTGGTCAGTGGAAGAGCTCTCGAGATTCTTCGCCATTTTTGGGGGCATTCCGTCACACTCTCTTGTTGACTAGAGATGACAAATCAATCTTCTCCCGATATCTAGCTGTTAAATAAGAGACTTTACTACATCCCTGTTGACTTATTTTACATATATATCTGTGTATAACAATGTAGCGAAGTAAGACTTGAACGGTTAGGAAGTCGTAGCCCAGCGGTAAAGTACGATACTGCCAACCGGTAGTTTGGGATCGAACCCGGGCATAGCCTAACATTATAATTTCGTTATTTCTTAGTTTGAATTGTATCTCGTTATTTCCAGCCTGTTTCTTAATTTATGTAAATTATTTGATTTCAAGAACCTTCTAGACTGGAAGGTTCTGCTGCTGCATATAAAGCTTTGTAACTAGTCAGTTGGGTGATTAAAGTCTGGAGTTCAGATCTAGCTACGTTGTCGTTACTTATAATAAATACAACGAGTTAACTTATTACCCCCTTATCTATGTGACAATATATATACAGTCCCTGGACAAATTATTAGACGCACTGTATTTTTTTTAGTAATTTTATGTTTCTTAAGTGTTTTTATGCAATAATGGTATATTTAAACTACAATATTATTGATTTTTATTTAAAAGAATTGTTGTCGACTACATATTTGTATTTGTTATAATAAAACGGTACAATATCACCGGTAATTAATATTTTACATGAAATCTTGCAGTGCGTCTAATAATCAGGGATGCCAGTCTTCCGCTTTTTAGCGGAATTCCGCTTTTTTGTTTTTATTCTCACCGAAAAATTCCGCTTTTTGTTTCCTTCTCCCAAAACAATTTCCGCTTTTCCAAAATTTTCCGTTATTTTTTAATTTTCCGAAAAAACAAATTCTTAATTTATTTATATTTTGTCTAACAAAACAAAATAGCATACCGTTTTTGCCCCCTAAATTCAGCATTGCATCGGGCGTGGATTGCATCCCTGCGCCATTTCCCCTTGTTGCAATTAGCGTAAGTTGTAGCCCTGATCTGTGTGAAAGTAGTCCATCAGCTACTGTTCAGATCAGGGTTGGATTAAGCGGTATCGCATCGCAATTTATATGATGCAAATTCTCTGAAACAGCCATACAAATAGTCAACCGATTCGCTACACCTGCGATGCGTTTTTCCTTACATTTGTTTACTCTTTCTTCACACCGTGTAATTCAGTGAAACTAAACTTAAATTTCAATAAACAACAAGAAGTTAAAATAACATATTCTAATAATGAAGATAAAATTTTTAATCAAAATGGGAAGATGAACTAAGATTAGATTACCCTAACATGTCTTCAAATCTCGGCCAGCCAGTGCAATCTTCCATTAGAAGAGGAGTCCAATACGATGTCTCTTGATTTACTTATTTTGCTGCCTAGTAATTTTTTTACGAAATCTACCAGGGATCAATCTGTGGTCGCATTTTTCGCAAAATGCGACGAGTTGCACGAAAATGCGAAAAAAATTATTGGCCGTCACGTAAATGCGACACCATAATTCGGTGAAACTAAACTTAAATTTCAATAAACAAGTTCAAATAACCAATTCTAATTAAAGAAGATAAAAATTTTAATCAAAATTGGAAGATGAATTAAGATTAGATTACACTAGGATGCCTTCAAATCTCGGTCAGTCAATGCAACCTCCCCTTACAAGAAGAGTTCAATAATGCTTCGTGATTTACTTATTTTGCTGCCTAGTAATTTTTTACGAAATCTACTGATGACGTCACATTGCATCAGAATGATTGACAGTTCGCTGGCTCTGCGTGATCGGAAGAGTATCTCGTTACTTTTGTAGCTCCAGTTCTGGCCAAGTCGCAGCAACCAGAATATTTTCTTTTGATCAAGTGTCCGTGAGTCGTGATCACAAGAACAGTTTGAGTTTTAAAATACTTTTAGTTTACATTTGAACCTTTTTTTGTACTTCAGCTTATACTGGGGTTCTGATTTTAGGAAATTGTTAGTGTTAAAAAATTGAGTGGCGGCTTATGTACGCTGTATATATTTTATTGGTAAATTTCTAGTCTTTGAATTTTTTGCAAGAATTGTTGAATTTTTTTTCCTAACAAATGTATGAACCATGATAATAAGGATATGCATTGAAAGACTAAAAGTTGGGGGTTTCAATGCCCCCAAAAATTCGAATGTATACAACAAACTCAACAAAGTATATTTAATGTATAAAGTATTGCTTCTTCTTCATTTAATGCTTTAAATTAATGTAATGTAAATTTGTTTAACTTTGATATTTCATGTGCTTAGTTTGGTTTGCAAAAAATTGTATGTCAATTATAATTGTTAAAATTTAAATTTTATCGGTCATGCTCAGTTCAGCTTTTTTGGTTCTGCAAACCAAGCATTTGATTTCGATTTCAGCTTTTTTGTTCAACAACCGCTAACATCCCTGAATAATTTGTCCAGGGACTGTATATGTTATAAAGCAAATTTATATAAATGCATTTAGCTTAGAATATTTTAAAATTTAGTGTTTAAAAGTTAAATATTTGTGCATGAACAAATTATTAAGAAATTTAGCTGTAAGTTTCCTAATGTTTAACCTTAAGTTTCCTCCTAATAAAAGTTTTTTTAATTGTACTTAATATCATATTGCATGTTAATATACATATTTAAAATGTTGTCTCTTTTCTGTAGTGGTTCCTTGATCACATGGCTGAAAATAGCTGGTGGCCCGTGCAAATTCTAATTAAATGCCCAAACCAGATTGTTCGTCAAGTAAGTTTTGTATATGCTTAAATCTAATTATGCACTTTGGTGTTTTTTTTCTTTTTTACTCTAGTAGCTTCCTTTGCAATATAGTTTCTTTAAAAAATTTCATAATTTTACTTTATGTACTTTTAAATGGTTAGTTTAAAGATAACTTTTTTTTAATATAAAAAAGCATGTTAAGATACACTAAAACTTATAATTGATGCCTATAACTTTTTGTAAAATTGCAAGCTTTTAAAGTAGTTTTTAAAAATCAAATTTGTATAGCTTTATTGTGCAACTGCACATCTTCTTGGAACATTTCTAAAAATATAATTTAATTCTGCATTTCTTATTTAATGTTTTATTCTATATTTAAATTAATTTTGTTCTAATTTGAAATGTAATATTTTTTCAGTTATTTCAAAGATTGTGCATTCATGTGATAAATCAATTAAAACCCTTGCATTCTGCCATGTATCTCCAGCCATTTTCAGATAGGTATTTATTATTTTTCTTAACTTGTGTTTCAGTAAAAAATTTTACTTTCAGCATATATTGCAATGTTAATAAATGTACATAAATTAATTATTACATTCTAACTATTACATTCTACCTAAAAAAAACTTTATTTTAAATCAGTAATAATATTTGTTGTATGAACTTTGTTGAAGTAAAAAAAGGGTCTACCAATGAAAACAAAAGTAAATATTTTTAGTCTAATTTAATGTTTCTTAACTCATTAACGATGGTTGGTAAGAAAATTTGCCGTGTGTGAAAATGAGATTTATGTTTAAGCAAATTATAAGACAAATGAAAGCTACTGTCTTGGAAATTTATACAAGACAAATTAATTTACATGAAAAGTAAATTTTTAAAAATATTAAAGTTAATGTGTTTAAATTGGAAATAAAAATGTTAATTGTGTTCACAAAGTCATTGTTAATGGATTAATTTAAATTATAGATTTGTGTATGCAGAGCATGTATTATCTGCCCTCATTAAGTAAAATAAATGTTTTATTTTAGATACAATTATTTTTATATCTATTTTAGTGATGATTCTTCTGATGGAGATATTTCTCAAATTGGCCAATTTTCATGTGTTACAAGATTTATTAAGAAACTTCTTACTCTTGTAAGTATTACCATGCTTTGCAACCTTTTCCTTGATTTTTTTTTATGGCTATGTTTAGATTTTTAATAGTGTTTGAGACTTGAAAAAAAAACCATAAATTTATGTAGTCTATGTATTTATTTCTTTTAGAATGAAAAAGTTTCAAATGTTGCTTTTATGTCTTTGTGTAATTTATAATAAGTTTGAAATATATTTTATTTTAGATCGAGCATGGTGCCAAACAACACCTGAAGCATTTGACTGAATATTTTACTTTTTTATTGGAGTTTGCTAAAATGGGAGAGGAAGAATGCCAATTTTTACTTTCAATTGAAGCCATATCGACGATTGTTAATTTCTACCTTGGTCAAAAAGGAGCTGATTACGTAAGTATGCTTTGAAGGTATAACTATTTTCTTAACTACTTTAATGAATTATATTTGTTTAGGTTTTATTATAATATTTTACAATTGCAGACAGTTATTTATCAACCTCGCATGGATAAAATGTGTAGTTTTATCATATTGCCTATATGCATATGCCCATATTGCATATATGTCACGGTTAGGTGGTCAACCTAGCGCGGGACCCCAGTGTTTAGTGCCCAAGCATGCTCTATCCTCATGTTATTGACACCCAATTAAGGGATGAAAGGTTGAGTGAACCTCGCCCAATCCGGGATTTGAACCCCGGACCTGTGGCACAGCAATGCAAAGCATTACCACTGCGCCACAGGGCCTCTTTATGCTTCTTTACTTGTATTTTAAAGACGAAATTGACACGTATTTGGCCACGCTGCTGGCAGAGACTTACAAAAAGTGACGTAAAAGAAGTTACTATTGGCTTCTTTGAGCAATCAACGTGGCTTTTTTTTATAATTAATTTTCCTCTTTCAACCCTCTTTTGACTTTTCTCAGGTGGAAGTTCTGTCTGATGAGGAAGAAGACGATGAAGAGGAAGTTGTGGCAGCGGTGGATGACAAGTACAAGCCGGCGTCTTTAGAGAAGATGATCACCCTCATCGCACTTTTGGCTGAAAAATCCAGGGATGAGGAACGGCTGCAGCTCTCGGTCAATGACTTTAATGCAGTAGCAGGAGGGAAGGTGAGGAGAGTTAGAAATTAATGATTGTAAAATGTGGCCAGATCTTTAAATTTTGAAACAAAAAAAATTTAGTTGCAATTATCGAGACTAATTTTTCAAAATTGAAGAGTACAGGGAAGAACCCCTTCATTGACTGGGAATCTGTCTGCATCAGCACTGCTTGGCGAAAATAGCGAGTCGTCGCCTAAACTGGTGTGAAGAAACCAGTTTTGCCTTTGTTCTTATCACACGCCTCAATGCGAACAGATTCTCAATCGATGAAGGGGGTTTTCCCCTGTACTCTTCAATTGTCAATACTAACTATTTTATTGTCGTTTCCAAGGATCTTGCCAAAATCAAAAATAATTATCTTGAAATCACAAATCTTTATCGATCGTAAATTTGTCAAACCATTGCTGGGATCATATCTGAAAAATTGGGCAGTCCTAAAATTGCAGAACTCCAGCAATCTATAAATTGCAAAAAATTGGTGAACTTCGTAAAGTCCCCAAACAGTGGCGATTGTCAAATATATAAACTCTGGCGATCCAAAAACTCAGACGACCATAATATCGAGAAACTTAAGCTATACTAAATTGTGATTCCTTGAGTTTTGAAACACCAGTTATCCTAAAATCGCCAAACTCTAGTGACTCTACATAATCGCAAAACTTCAGTGTGTATTCTATTAAGCTGTCACTAAGCACGCAACTCTGTCAATCTTAAAATCGCCTAGTTTGGCACCATTGTGGTATTTTTTTAAAAAAAGTTAGTAGCACAGATTGCTCCCGAATTTCTTTATCTAGTTTCAAACACTGCTTTGCGTCAACAAGGGAACTGGACTGAAAAATGTCTGATTTAAATATGTTGGTTTCTCTTATTAAAAATCTACTTGGGATGTATTTACTTTTTTATTGTAAAACTTTTATATTTCAGTGATACAACTTTTGTTTTATTAATGTTTTAGGGTTTTCCATTTTTATACCAACAAATACGAGACAACATCAACATGAGACAGACTTGCAACCTAATATATAGCCTGTGCCGCTGGAATGACAGCCTTGCTCATATGGTAAATAGTATTCAATTTCTGTTAATTATTTGTAATTTATTTTATTAATAAATTAAAGCTTAATTTGAATGTTGCCATTTATTGAACTGTTTGTACTTATTTGTTTTAGATTGTAAATATGGTGTTTAATGCAATAACAAAACAACCTGAAGTAAGTATATTGATATTTTGAGTTTCTATTATTTATTGAATAAAAGCTACCTAGTTAATTTAAACCAGAAGTGGAGCTACCAAATTGTATTAACACAAAACAAAAAAAATACAGATTTTGTTAATTCTTCTCTTTATAAAATTTGCACTGTTCGTATTGTCAATAAAAGTAATTTGATAATATTCAGTTTTATAATTTACTTGAAAACTTGTTTAGTTTAGGAATGTAATATCTATTTTTATCAACTCCTTATAATCTTGTATTTCATGAAATTAATAGTTCAGTCTTTTTTAGTTCAGTAAGTGTTAACTTGTATCTATTTTATAGCTGAGTGCTTCATTTTTCAAACTTCTTTCAAATCTTGTTGAAGTTGTTGGAGGCCCACCTGGGTTGCCACCATTTACTAACTTAATTCTCCAAAGGATTTGGGAGGTAAATGTCTTGAATTATCTATTTAAATTATTTTATCCAATGTTAGAGAAGATTCATTTCATTAAAAAGAACTTATAAACTATGTAGTTGGTTTGTTTAAATAAATTACAATATTACCTTTTGAAAAAAATGCAATTGAGCAGTACCACATGACGTAGGAGCTTTCATTGAATCGTTGCATGCTTTGTCAGATTAAAAACAAACATTGTTGTTGTATTTCTTTAATATATATGATGGTTTGATTTTGTGGTATTACAAATTGCAGTATAAAAGATATTAGAGGAGAGGGGAAGTCATTTTTTTAAATTTTCTTTTGGATTCATTAAATCAAAAGGCCTCCAGAGAAAACTGAATATACAACTGCATATACACATGTCAGTTTCGGGTGGCAATCCACATGTAATCTTAACATTTTCTGATCAATAGTATATGAATCCTCACCATTTCAGTGTAGAATCTTATCTATGTATATTTCCCTATATACAAAATCGATATAAGACATTCTAAAAAAAAACTAAATATAAGGCACAAAGTATAAAATTGATAAAACCCAAGCATAACTCTACGCAACTATAAAGTTTTGTTGGTCTTTCAAGGTCTTGCTAAAGGTGGTTGCTAGAGCCCTGAGGGAGAAATTCCGAGATGTAGTACATCTCTATTGCATTTTATAATAAAGTTTTGCTTTTCCTTATTTTAAATCTGTATCTTTTTTCCCCTTTAGGCTGCAGAATATGTTCCTCAGCAATGCTTTGAATGGCTAACTATGCATGTTCCTAGAAATAAAATTGCCCACACCTGGGTATTGCAAAGCATGGATAGCTGGGTTGAGCGTTTTCTTATTGCTCACAATGTTCAAAGAGTTCGAAACAGTAAGTTTTCTTGAATAACCTTGTTTTTATTGAACTATGCACTTGGATTATATTTCTACTTAATATTCACATTAAGTATATTTATTTGCAGTGTATATTTTGCATAAAATAACTTTAATGGCAGAATACTTTTTAATTTTAATAAATTATAATTTATTGTAACAAATATATTTGAACAACCATTTTCATATATCCATTCTCAAAAATGTTACATATATGTTTTAATCTGAGTGGACATGTGTCTCTGAAATGAAACTAAGAAATTCTTGCTATTTAATTAAAAACTAATTAATTTCCATTATTTTTTAGGTGTAGCTATGCTTTTAATTGCCTTGGTCCCAAGTACCAATTTTCGACAAACATATCGTGCAGCTCGAAGTGTTATGATGCCCCATAAAGAAATAGTTGTAAGTACTTTAACTCAACATTGCTATGTTTTAATATGTATAATTGTTCTTTGATTTTGTAAACATGATTTGACTATTTGTAAAAAGAAAATATTTTGCAGATGACATCTGAAGCAACTGAAACTGTTCACAAAGTAAGTACTCTTTATTTTCTCTTATTTGTAAAACTAGCAAATTTATACCCGTTCTTCGCACGGAATAAAAAAATATCAAATAGATTCCAAATATGTGTACCATATACCCGTTATAGGATCATAAACTTATTATTGTTTCCGCTCGTTATAAATTATAAAATCCCGTTTCATTGCCTTAAAATTCCAAAATAAAAAATACGCTATAAAATGCACTCATAAATGTCATCACAATTCCCTCATAAATACATAAAACCTTTTAGCTCATTTGGCGCGTTTTGGGAAATAATTTGGCGAGAAAATAGATCTAGCTACCCACACCCATTATACAGCTCTAACACAATGACCTTCGAACAACCGACCAGCTTATAAATTATTTATAAAAGAAATTGCCTATTTGGCGAATTTTAGTTAATAATTTGGCGAGTTTGGCAACGTATTTGGCAAAAAAATAAAGACATAAAACACTAATAGCTCTAGTGCGATGGCCTTTATTAACCATCATAGTTCAGTAATAGCTTAACTATACATTTATTGCTTAAATATGCATACATGCAGTCAACAGAAAAATCAATGAAAAAAAACATCAAATAAACCCATAATGAAATCCGGGAATGAAGACTGGCGGAATTACGTCACTTGAAACATGTCAATTATTTTTAAAATAATGAATTTAGTTTCTGAAAGTAATGGCAAAAGAATAAAAAATAAACATTTTGAATTTTAAATGTTTTCGTTAAAAGTTTTATTTAATTTTTTCAGCCGATGGCTTCAGGAAAGAGAAAAAATGATCGGATTTGAGCGAAAGTGGTGTATTTTTTTCAGAAAATTCGAATTTTCTCTAAAAATGGAACAAATATGAAAAAACTAAGCCTCAGGTGCACACGTTAATATTAAAGGGAATCTATCTTTAAAAATTTCGAATTTCTGAGGGCAGTATATGTAGGTCTTTTACGATCCGATAACAGACACACAGACAGACTCTTTCTTTTATTATTATAGATTTTATTATTATAGATTGAAATTCGGTTTCAATTCATAGTAGGAAAAAATTTTGATCAAAAGTTATTTTATTTAAATAAGTGTTTTAAATTTACTTTTATAAATATTTAATCATCTCCTTGTATGTATTAAATTTTTTATTTAAGAAATACAAGTTTTGTTATTATATAGTTGCCCTTTTAATTTAATAAATTTAATTTTATGAAAGCTTAAACGTGTTTAACATTTTAACTCAGATTCATATAAAATCATTAAAAAGTAGTATAAAAGAACTTAATAATTATACTCCCTGGTAGATAGGGGATCTTTTCCAAACTTTGAACAAGTGCACTCTTTCTACATGAGTCAGAACAGTTCATTTAAAAAATAACATTTAGAGTTAGTACTTAAATAGTTACAAAAAATTCTTTTGTGTACAAGTCATTTATATAGATATTTTTTCAGATCTACGATCTGCTTTTACGTTTGCTAAAGCGTGCAAAGTTGTATGTTGGTAAGTTTTGTTTTTTGATTATTTTGTTTAGTTTTTTATTTTTGTTTTGTTAGGCCAAACTTATTTTTTATTGCAATTTTTAATTTGTTTATTCTGTTTCAGATCCAACTATTCATGGTACAACAAAATTGACCTCATACTTTGCCCTCATGACTTATTTTTTAATAAGCAGAATAGAAAAACTCATGGTATGATTTTATTTAAGCAATAATTTTACTTTTAAATACTATTTTTTAATCCAAAAAAACCCCACATAAATAGCTGAACTATATAAATAGAGATATATAGAGAGATTAATTTTACTTTTAAATACTATTTTTTAATCCAAAAAAACCCCACATAAATAGCTGAACTATATAAATAGAGATATATAGAGAGATAATAGAGATATAATTTTAAAGTTATTGTACTTCACTAGGAAATTAAATTTAGTCAAATCCATAAACTAAAAAAAAGAAGTTAAATGTGATTATTTTCTGCTCAGAAATTAGTATGTTTTACTGTAAATTGACATAATTTAGTTAAATCAACTATTATTTTTTTACAGTTTAGTCCATTTTTTCTTGATTTGTGGAATCTGTTCCAACCAAAGCTTTCTGAACCAGCTATACCTGTTCATATGAATAAACAGGTAAACTCATTTACTTATATTTTTTCAAATTATTATGTTTCTTTTAATATTTTGCATTAAAAGTATAACATAGAAACAAACTTGTGTCTAATGAATCATCTGTAAAAAAAAAAGTTGTTAATTAAACCTTTACTTTCAGAGTCTTCTATTGTTTTGGTATAATGCTTGTTTGGATTGTCCAGAAAATGTAAAACTCATTATTCAAAACCCTCATGTAACAAAAAACATAGCTTTTAATTACATTCTGTAAGTATATATTTTTTATTGCAAGTTTTCTTTATGCTTAAAGTAATTGCAATTGATATTTACTTAGTATTCATCTTATATGTGACACCTCAAATCCTGCTCTTGTATTATTGAACTGTCAGTAGGTGCCCATTTTAAGGTCTGCCTTGCCAAGTAGCTAGTTACATTATGAATCTTTTAGTAACATCCCTATCTTGTTGCTCTTATATCATAACAAACAGCAGAATTAACCTTCAATCAGCTACCTGTTCTAGAATCATTCGCTGGTCAGCAGCTTATTAGTTACCAGGATTCCACTGTGTTATTTATAAAGCATTATATAAGACATTAATTTTAATAACATTGTTAGAAACGTAATTTTTAAAAAATAACATTTATGTAAATTAAGTATCTGGAATTTGAACATTTCTGTCTGAACAACAACTGTTTTTTAGGGCCGATCATGATGAACAAGAGGTTATAGTCTTCAATCGATGCATGCTGCCAGCTTACTACGGGCTTCTTCGTTTGTGTTGCCAGCAGTCTCGCACTTTCACCAGGTCACTTGCTGCTCATCAAAACATTCAGTGGGCTTTCAAGAATATAACTCCTTACAATACCCAATACAGTGCAGTAAGTGATAACTAATCTAGATTTTGGAAAAGTAGTTTTCTGTGACAAGTTGGTGATCTACTGGTTTAGAATAGACATAAAGAAACCTTTATAAACCTGTAAATTATGTTAGGGAACAACACTTTAAAACCCCTAATTTTATGGCTAACAATGGGAAAGGAAATAATTTTTGATCATAAGCCCATTTAAGGAATATTTAACTTCATTCATTACCTACCTAAATCTTTCAATATCGCCAATCAATTTCGGTTTCAGTTTATTTAGGTTTCGTAGTAATTTTAAGTTAGCTCAATTTTTGTATAACATGAAGTAATATTTAATTTAAATTTAATACAAATTAATCTGAAATAAATTAATTTATGAAAATTGTATCTAGAAAATAAGTTAAAATTATGTTTTTAATGCAACACCAATAATATAAATATAATCCCTAAAAACCCTTTAAATTTTTCAGTAAAAGAAAAATTAGATAAATCAGGAAAAATTATCAACCTATTATACATGCAACATTAAAAGTAGAACTGCAAAATGAATATTTTATGTAAAGAACTATATGGTATTAATCTATTTTGCATACTAATAACATTATTTGAACATTTTAGGCAATAACTGAACTGTTCAAACTGATGAAGTTGTTTGTGGCCAAGTTTCCTGATTCTACTGAACAAGAACTGAGAGATATCCATCAATTTAAAAGAACAACACTTCGCTTGTACTTAGGAGTCTTGGATGTTCGTGCTTGCTGGACTACGTTAATTCAAGTTTTACGCATATTAGTTGAAAGTACAGATGACAGGATGTTTGTCATTTACAACAATGGACTAACCTTGCTTTTTCAAGTGAGTATTGTCTAAATTACAATTATGTACTTAATAACCATGTGTCACACAATTCAAAATTTTAGGTTTTTGCCATTTTATATGAAAAATCAAAGTTTGTATATAGCTAAAAAAAAGTATGTTTTTAGTTCAAAAATAAAAATGTAAAGCAATTTTAATATTTAGAACTGCATAGAAAAGCATTGAAATTATTAGCAACTTTTATACCATCTTGCCCACTGGGCAATAGACAGTCTCTTATATTAACACCTCAGACATAATAGCTATTAGAAACATAGATGGGCTTTGACTCATGTAGGCTTGGTCATACTTTTAAGAGATTGTCAAATTATACTAATCAATATTTAAAATAATTTTTTCTTGGACAACTTGATAATTGTAAAAGATTTGGCATTTCTAAATTAAGTTAAAATTTGTTGAAGGATTAAAAAAAAATGCTTCTTTCCTTTAGAAAATTTATTTAAAGTAGAATAATTCTAAAACCAGATGTGTAAAATGTAAGGTGACGTTACCATCGAATCACCCTACTAACATCAAACATTTTATCCTTTAGGCATTCTACACCCTCCACATGATGTATCACGAAGCAACTGCTTGCCATGTGACTGCCGAAACAGTGGACTTATTGGCAGTCGTGCAAGACCTCCTGAAAACTGCAAGGGCCAACAGGGACACACTCGAGCTTCATCAGTGGCTGGTGAATTGGAAAGAGCAGCCAGATATCATGCGAAAACTGTTGACGCTGCTTAATTCCTACACACCGCCTGAACTGCGGCAAATTTGTATAGGTATTTTGTAATATTTGTTCTTGCTGGAGATTTTGTAGTTTTTGTACAAAGCTAAAGCATGAGTTTTGTACAACATTCGTAAATTTTTATCTTTATTTATTCAACGCAGCTGATTTAAATATTATGCCTTTAATACATGCAATGATTAGTTTGTTACACTTTTTCTTATGCTAGATAATATGAAATGCTAAAAACATCATTGTGAACCTTATTGTTTTTGCAGAAGTACTTCAAGAACTAATTTTGCTCTACCCAAGTGAAAGCTTATCTACTTTGGTGCCACTCATTGCTAGTTGCCATGCTTCTTTCCAAGAAAGTAATTCACCAGGTATTGATATGTATAATATATTTTATGTGTCTCTTGAAAAATATCTATAATATCTCTCTTTGAAAAATATCTATGGGAGCTGTATTAACAGACTTCCTTTCTCCTTAAAAATCGGTAATCTTCAGCGATCCTGAAATCGGGAAATTTCAACGACCCTTAGGTCACATAATTTCGGCAACACTAAAAATTATATGCGCATTTATGGCAATCCTAAAATTTTCTGGAAACTGTTGATCTTTTAAAATCGTGAGACTCCCAGTGAATATGTACTAAAACCCAAAATAATCGCTTTTTCAAAAACTTTACTCAGATAATTTTTTTTAAAAATTGGAAGATAATTTTAGGCATTGTGTTTACCAAAACGTATCTTCAGAGCTAGTCTAACTGACCTGTAAAATTCACTGTCAACATCTGCAAAACAAGAGCATATTTCATACTTTGCAGATTTCAGGACTTCTGTTCTGTAAAGCCTTAAACAGGTTTACACAGCCCTGAAAAACTACATTTTGGTGTGTGAATCTTGTTAATTCATCAAGAACATGCATTACACATTTCCTTGTTTCTCAAAACTAACAGAAAACATAAGAAATTATCTTAAAAATGTTTAAAGGCCTTTGTGTGTGTGTATGACTCAATTGGTCAGTTTTCTTCCAATTACTACGGCCCGATAGTAAATAAACTATAATGGGGTAACAAATGCAGTTGAACAGCATAAAAAATAAATCTTAAATGTGCATATTTAGGACTTGCTGAAAGATGAGTCAATAAACCAGTTCATAAATGACCTCTCATAGTGTCTTTCTATAAAACTTAAATCAATTGGTGGGTTTAAATGTCTAACCACCATTCAACTGCAGTTTTATTGTAGTGCTGTAATTTGGGCACAAAACTTTCTGATATGCTCTCAACAGAATATTGTATCTATCTCCACATACACGAACATTAATAAATCAGTTGCTTCTCTTTGTAATTTTAAAATTTCAGCTTCTATTTTAGGTTGTACTGGCCCGTTTTTTCCAAGGCGAGGTCAAAAAATACTCCCGAGCAAGACAAGTGTTCGGCCACCTCGACCGGTTGTGCAAATGTTCCTACATGCCAGTCAACTTGAAGCAGCTAAGGTTGTTTTCTTATTTGTTATGGTTACAAATTGTTTCTGTAGCCCTAAGTCCTTAAATACCAACCAAGCATGTTTAAAATGTACGAGTTTAATTGAAGTAAAATGTTTTACTTAGTACTTTTGAAACATCTGAATACTAAATGAATTAAACTATAATTGCCCAGCTTTTTTGGTGACCACATTAAATGGTGTGGGTTATTATTGCAAAAGTACAATAGCTCTACTACATTTTGTTTACTTTATGTTTGGTAGTGACCTCATTTTAGCTTCCACACTACGTTTATAACATAAAAATTGGAAGGTTTTATAATCGTTCAGTCCGTCTGTCTGTCACCCACTTTCGCAGAAAGAACCACAAGTCCCACAGACAAGTGGGATACGTCATTTTAAAGCAAAAAATCAGATTAGGCTACATTCCAAATTTCATTAATAAATTTAAACTAGAAGCTTATTTAAAATTTAAATAACTAAAAATTTAATCTACATTGAAATAACATGCAAATTCCATTTTTATTCAATATTTTCACTGTTGCCATTTCGTTAAACGTACGAGAAACTTTTGTTAAAATAAATATACACATTTGAAAAAATATTTATTTATGTGATATAATTCTGTTTGGATTGTTGTATTATCACAATAGAGTTCTTTTAATGGTTCTATATATATGTATGTAGAAAGATGCATAGAGAATTGTAACTTGGCATAAAAAAATATGCTAAGTTTCGCTTTTATTTTTAAAGCATCAATTGTACAAATTATAAATTTTTTTAACTGTAAATTAATTTAACAAACTATGAATAAGTGAATTTTCGAAAGAAATTTAAATGGGAAATTGTGGCGACAAAAATATTTATTAAAAAAGATTACATCATTATTCTTCGAACTTCAAACAAATTTAGCAAACGATAAAGTCTAATTATTAAATCTGAGAAAGAAGATTAATGAAAATAGTTAATTTTGGCGTTTAAAACTTTGAATTACAAATAGCTAAATGCCCTGTTTTCATTAGAATTAAATCACATTTGCCATTCGCAACAATCGCTCGAGAAACTTTAATTCTTTTAGACAATAAATTAAAATAAATTTATTTTTGCAACATCGATCAGTTTGAAATGACGTCAAATATATTTCACTACGGAATCCTTGTATGGTGATATGAAATGTTTTCATTCTATTTAAAAGCGAGGAATATGACATATTTATTCTTTAAAATATAAATTAATTTTTGCAAACGATAAGTAATAATTATTGAATTTTCGAAATAAAATAAATGAAACTAGCCAAATTTAGCTTGTAAATGTTAAATATAGAATTAATGTTGTGTTTGGCGCGTTTTTTCCTGTTAAACAAATATGTGGAAGCGAGTTAAGTGACAGATTCTGTTACAAACCTACTTGTTTATGTAAGATAATACTAGAATCATAAATCAAAATTTTAAGTAAACTTCATAATGCAATACGAAATCAGTTTGATTGGTTAGCATAGATATTGAAGATGAAGTTTGATTGAACCATAGATATTGAAGATGTAAAACATTGAGAAATTATTATATTTATCGTATCTCATTTCTTGAAGTTTATCATAAAGTTTCACTTCTTTATCTTTAATGTCCTTTAACAGACATTAGTTTGCTCTAAACTATTGTGTCATTTGTATGAAATAATTTCTGCTTGTTCTAATCATAATTTTCTCTATTTTAGGGTGTTGATGAAGATTATGATCACCAGTTGATTGATTTTTATTTACCATATCACCAGCTCATTGATATGTTATGTCGAGTTGCCATTTCCAATGAATATATTACTACTGAACTTGTCAGTCTAAGTGAGTACTGAATTTTGAATTTTAAAAAGTGATAAGTGCCTTTTTACCTTTCCAATACTAAACTGTTTTATTTATTTTAAAGGTGCAATGCTTGCAATTGAAGGGGTTCCTTTGCATTTGCCAGTTTTTCCAAAGTTGTGGTTAGATATTATTCACTCTGAAGTAAGTGTTTTTAAGTGCTACTATTTTAATTAAACAAACATTAAACCCTCTGAGGGATACAAACGTATAAACCCGTCACCTAACTATCAGGTTTCCAGCAACACAAAAATTTTATAAATTTATAGATTTTATATTTTTACTAAATTTTAAAAGTCTTGCAGTGAAGATAAGTTCAGCCAATAAGTTATGATATTTAAGTCCTTCCTTTCATTCATGGGTCATTCTCAAAAAATGTTACAATTCCAACTTCCAATGTTAAAAAAATAAAGTTGGGTTTTATTTAAAATATTTGTTACTATTACATTAAGAATTCACCTCTCTAATGAAACTCCATAAAATCTGCAAATTTTTTTAATAATTTATGCCTTAATTCAAATTTTTCACTTACCGCAAAACTGTTATACCGAGAGTAAGGAAAGGGACGTGATAAAATATACGTACAGACACCACACTCGAATTGCTTTCAACTACAAATTTTCTACAGTATAAATATTTTGATAGCAGTGCTCCTGAATTCTTAGTTGGAACTACGGTAACGACAACGCTTCTTATTGGATGGTTCTTTGCAACGGGGGTCCTTTGCAGGGTGGAACTAATACGTAATATTAACGTAAAATTTATATTTGTGTTTTTCATTCTATAAAAAAGAAAATACTGCAGTGACAACGGGAAAAGGCAAATGATTTTTTTCCTCTTTTTTATAGCAAAATTAATTGTTCCATTGAATCGTGTGTTAATAATTTATTTTTTATATAATTAATAATATAAATTTAATTATATTATTTTTTATTTTTAACGTTTTCAAAAAATAATTTTGTAGCTTAATACTTTTTTAAAATTAATTTCTTTTTTTGATAGTAATAAATATGTTCGCCCACTTTTTAAAAAGTTCTAAATGGGCAGACGATTTTTTCCTCATTTTACAATAAATGGATTTGTTTGAATGACTAATTTGTTCTATTTGTGAGATCTTCTACTGTTTCGTCACTGTTACACTAATTCGTCTGAAAGGAAAATGTTCCCATCTATCAAAGGAAATACCAAGGATCAGTGCCTTGCATATTAATACTTCGGCTGTGGATGGTTACTAAAAGCATCAATAACTTAAGATCTAATAATACTATGTCTATGACGTATAATGCTGCAACAAAAGCCGATGCAGCGAAAGAGTTAAAACGAACAGCAAATACGATCTGCTTAAAACAAGTTTTAATTTGTTTCATACTACAAAAAAAAATAAGCTACACAAATCCACTGTATACGGAAAATACAATCCATGCTTCCTAATCCAAAGTTTTAGCTACAAAATATATTTTGGATTTTCGAAGGATGTGGGGTTGCCTTTAAATTACGTCTCACTAGTGCATACCGTAGAATATCTTTTCATCAACGTGATTATATGTCTTCTTAAAGATTATGATTAAGAGCAGTGATCGTAATTGTAGACTCCGATATGGTTAAAAAATGCGATATGATTAAAAATTCTTCTGTTTAATCAAATATTTAATAATATATGACTCGCAATTATTTATAGTTACAAATAAGTTGCCATGTCATCTGAAATTCCACATATGCCAAGCAACAATCAAAACACTTATGTCTAATTAGTTCGTAGTTAAGAATTGGGGGCGCTGGGCTCATCAAAAAGTTAGCTTCTTTTTCTATGGTAACAGATTGGACAGTAACAGAGTGGACAAAATATACGTTATCATCGCTTTTTGCTATGAAGTTTAGTTAACTTAAAATTTATTTTTAGCTTATCGTAATCAGATACTTAAGGGCTTTAAACAGCACTATGACTTTATTCTTAAATAAGCTCCAGTTTAACATAAACACGGTAACATAGTAGTCATTGAATAATTACACTCCCCTTAATTTTTCAAACTTTTGTCTTTTTCCTCCATAAACTAAAATTTTATGAGAAAATTGTCAGGCATTTCAGAAATAAGTGTCTATGGTGGTACTTATTTCAGCAAAAAACTTTTTTTCTTTGCATTTTTTGTCGTAAAATTTTGATAACAGAGTCAACAAAACAAAATTCTTCGATCTGTGGGACACAATATATTAAGCTACAAAAGAAAACTTTTTTTAAATTAAGTGGTGGTTAAAAGCTTATTTGATAGCCAAGATACATGTTAATCAATATAAGCATCAATAATTACGAAATATTTATTTTAAGTTACAATTGAAGAGCTTAGTGGAAGAACGTGCTAAGTGACAAAAAGGTGAAAACGAGATAATGAGCTTCAAAGTTTTTAGTTTGCAACTTTTCTCTACTTCACAAAATCATAGTTTTTTTCTTCATGATAATTTAGTTTGGTTCTTCAAAATGCTTGGTGGCTTTTGGCTTAGCCGTACTTTACGTAATAACACGTCATTTACAAAACGCGCTTGACGTCTCCTGCACTTGGCACGTTCTTCCTCCGAAGTGCTTCAGATTTTTTCAGTCGTTTAGTGGAAGAACGTGCTAAGTGACATTTTTTAGGTATATTTGCCATAGGTATTGCCATTTAGGCATTGCCTAGGCATAGGCATTGCCATTTAGGTATACCATACGAGTTTCATAATTTCTGTACTAACATTCCGATTTTCAAAATTCTTTTTTTGTTTGGAAGATATGACTTCAGATTTTTTTTTATTTGTTTGCCTGTACGTCCATCATTTTGTCCGTTCGTCCATATCCCTATCAATTTTCGATCTAAACTGTCTGATTTTAAAAATTCGGTGTTGGTTCGAAATTAAAAAATTAGAAGACTACATGGTATAGTGTATAGTGTTCGGCCACCTGCCTGTACGTCTGTTTTTCTGTCCGTCTACCCCCCCCCCCCCCCAACTTCCTTTCTACCCGTCCAATTTTTAAAGTTATTACCTTCAATTATCTAATATGAAATACATATAAGGAAATGAAACTATTGCAATGGAGGTCAAAAATCCAAAATGAAGATTTTGTGCTCTCTACACGTTTTGGAGGGTGCTGGTTACAAAAACTGGGTTTTTTTCATTGATTCGTCTGTTTGTCTGAAACTACTTTACAGTTCGAACTAAAAGGGCTACAGACTTCAAATTTAGTACACGGGTTCCTAGTACCTGTTGGAAGTCATAATAATATTTTCGAGAACATTACGCATGCGCAATTAGCAGCTGCTATAAAATTTTTGGGTTTTAAAAGTGGTGCTGAAAAATGAAAATAGATACAGACTTAAAATTTGATACACTTGCTAGTCGGACGACAGTCGGACTTATTAGTCGGACGACAAAATAAAGATTTCAACAATATTGTGCATGTGCAAAAAGTAGCTGCCATAGAACTTTTTAGGTTTGAAAGTAATTGAAAATACTTTATAAGGTATATAATAACTTTTAAACGAACATATTGATATATTAATCGTTAATTGAAAGTTGTGTAGTGTTACGCAACCCCAATTTTTTTAATGTATGATATCAGACACCTATCTTATATACTTTTTGTTCGTCCGTCTGTCCCTACTATAGGGATTTCTTTGAGTATTTAAGTTAAAAGAAAGTAGGTTATATTAGTTATTTTAGAACTTCTTGCTTAATGTTAGATGAGTAAGTTTTTTAATTGAAAATATTTTTTAAAAATACCATTATCACTGAAATTATAAACTAATTACTTTAAAAAATAATAAGACAAATCTCAACTTAGTAAAAAGTATACAAAAAGATAGTAAAAGAAACACAAATGCAAGTGAATAAAATAAATATTAAATTTAAAAGATTTATAAAAAAGATAATAATGTAAGATGTAAGTTTTCGCAAAATAAATTTTTAAATAGTTTTTGGATAGGAATAATTGAATGTAAAAACAAACATTCATATTTAAAAAAAAGTAAAAATAAGATGTCTGGCAAAATATAAATCCTAAGGTTATTTATGTTTTTCTTTCCCCTTTTCAATTATGGATTTAATCAATTTTAAGAAAGCTTCTTTAATTTACAGCATTTCTATATACAAAAGCTTAGCATGATCGTTTAAACAATTTATTTTTACAATCGTGATGCAAAGCACTTTTTTAAAGTCATCTATATTTTAATAAATATTAATAATTTATAAATATAAAGAGATAGAGTATAAAACGTTATAAGAGTTATTATAACAAATATATTAGTTTTACATAACAAAGCAATATCTTGATTAAATTTGTACTTACCGTATAAGCTGCTATTCGCACTTTCAAGCCAAAATTCAGCTTTCCGCTTATTTCTTAATTCCATTTTAATAATTTTGGGAGTTTAGGACATTGCACAAAATGCGATCGTCAGCTTTAGAGATCAAACGTAAAATTGCTTTAAAAGATTTTTGCACCCCTAATTCATTTTTTAAACAAACCAGATGGTTCGGGGTGTAATGTTGTTTTAACGTGAACATGCGATCTCCAAAGGGCAGGTGCAACTTTCTTTTAATGATACCATCTGTTCACTGCTAAATAGACTACTATGTTTATTAGAATAAAAAACACAAGACTTTAAAAGCAAACGATATTTTATAAAATGTTAAAACTTTTAGCCCCGATTGAATTCTAAAATAAAAGTGCATTTTCTTTTATTTTCCTAAATGCACTCAAAGCCCGGTTATACGCTATATGAATTATAATTCATTGGTTATATTTAATAATTAAAGCTAATTTGGAAAAATTAATGATATTTTTTAATTCTTTTTGATTAAAACTACAAAAAAAACAAGTGCTTTGCGATTAATGCGACATAAATAAAGAGAAAGTCTGACAATTTTCTTCAACTGTGTCACTTAGCACGTTCTTCCACTGAACGATCGTCCGAATCGGAACGATTTCGGAGGAAGAAAGTGCCAAGGGTCCTTAGCACGTTCTTCCATTGAAAAAGTGACGAAAACGCGTGCACCTACCAACTTCGTTCACGAAAAATCTACGAAATTAAATGTTTTCTAAAAAATTGAAAGCTGTTATGTTTAAAGGAGGTAATAACATAATCATTAACACAAAAATCTCAATTTTTTCAAAAATGTCACTTAGCACGTTCTTCCACTCAGCTCTTATTATCTTCTCTTGTTCTTTAATTTTTCGTCATGAAATACGTGAATTTTACCGACTATGCTCCTTTAAATGAAGTCTCCAACTTTTGTTTTAGTATTTTTATATTTTTAAAATATTGGTACAATAACTTAAAAGTTCGTTCTTTTATGCAGTCCAAGTGAAAATTCCGTAACAATAAAATTAAAAATACTATAAACAATGAAAGCTGTGGGACACCATTTTGTAACATTTTTTGAGAATGACCCTCATAAGGAATGTAAGCAAATTAAACAGTTAATTTCCCTTGTAAAGTATTAGAATAAGGATATCTGTAGATTAAGACAATTATGCAAAAGTATTTATAGGGAGTCGATTGTTAATAAAATTTCTACAAGTAACCTTATTCCTAAACTAACTTTTCAGCACACTACCTACATATTTGCACAATCTACTTAGTATTTGAAGTCGTCCAAATGATGCAAAATTACTTGGAGCTGTTACATCTTTCTTATCTCCAAATTCTTTATTTTTATATAATTCAAACATTTAACCGTATGGTTTGTTCTTATATGCAGAATTTAATACATTAAAATCGAAAGGAATATGTGTTTTTTGTTATATTTTTTATCAACAATATGCAAGAGTTTTTCAGCTCTCATACTTTACATGGTTGCTTAGTCCAATATAAATTGATTTATTTTTCTTTTTATAGGTTGAACAGGAGTTTATTCAACTTCTTTGCAATAGTAGTTATTTTATAGATTACATGGAATCTGTTTTGTTAGACGAAAGATCTTGCTTAAATAATCCAATAATATTTCAATTGTTTTCGATGCTATTACCCAAGGTAAGTGAAAAGCTGTAGTTATTGAAGTCATGTATATTTTATTTAAGGAAAGCTTTATTAGTCGATTGCATTCCCTCTGGATATAATACTAATATTGTTGGTAGCCTAAGATTGAACTAATAGTGTGACTTTAATCACCAAAATCAATAAGTATGGTTCTAAAATCTAATTTATCTATTATTCATACCCCCCCCCCCCCCCCCCAAAAAAAAAAAAAAAACTAACATTTCACTTGTAATAAACTATTGTATAAATATTCTGCAGCACTTTAAGCTCTGCTCTTACAAATATGTTACATTTACATAATTTGTTGAAAGGGTTGATCCAATATTATACATGACTTTAAAACAATTGTTCAATCGATCACTAAGCCCTTGTATTAACCCCTTCACTACTAGGATTGTACACATTGTATGTCCTCTCAATTCGATCGTGAATCACGGGGATGTACTCTGGACACGTCGTCCACTCTACAGCAACAGCTTTACTAGAACTAGACTGATCTGTAGGTTGTTATCAGGCCCTGATCATCACCTAGACCTTGGGGCCCTTTATTTTAGAGGATTTTTTTCCGGGGGCCTCAATATTGGCTTTAAACCCATAAATTTTGCTTCACACCTAACAATTTCGTATCATTTTATGACCAAAGTAATTAAAAGCATTAGCATTTATGCTTTTCTAAAAAATTAAGCACCTGATAAATTGATATTATTAAATTTAATGATTGCCTCTACTTTAAAAGACCTTTTCTTTTTCAACCATGTATTTTTTTTATAAAATATCATTCCGAAAAGGGCCCCAAAAGTATTCTCGGGCCCCAACCTGTCATGGTCAGGCCCTGGTTTTTACTCAAGAAAATAAGCCTGGGAGTGAAGGGGTTAAGCCACAAAATGTATGTTTTAAATTTCTTTAAACTAATTAAGAATTATAATTATCCTAAATTGTTTTTATTGTTTATTTGCTAGGTGTCTAACCAAGTTGTTAATGACCAAATGCTAACGTTAGTTGCATCATTAATGGCATCTTTTGTGAAGTCATTTGAAGATACTGATTTACCAAAACAAGCATATAAATTGAATGGAGTGAGCTAATGTTAAATTTTTTCTATTTAAATACTAAATTTAGGATTCATCATAAGTTAATTACAACTTAAAAATTAGAAAATAAATAACTATGCAAAAATTGGTTTTAAATAATACATTTTCATTAATTTTTAGTAATTTATTTTGAAATTGTAACTTATTTCCGACGCATTCTTTGGTAGCAACATTTTTACTTCCTGAATAGTTTTTTACTTAATTTATTATATTTCATTAAAATAAAGTTTAAAAAGGTTATTTTAAACAAAAAAAATCAGCTGCTTTTCTAATCAAATGTGTTTAAATATTAGTGTTGTTTCTTTGGAAATGACTGATATGTTTTTTATTATTATAAATTGAAAAATCTAAGTTTTTTTTTTCATGCCTTTAATCTTTCATATTCATAACTCTAAGTAGATTATTTTGTAAGCAAGGTTGTAACATTTTAACTTGCATTTTTTTAGGATTTAAGAGCTTTGTGTCTAATTTTTTCTGTGGAGCAACCTCATGAAATTCCTAAAGAGTTTATAAAGATAATGAATCGATTAATAGAACAGTGCAATCAATTAACCAAAACTGAAAATTGTAAAGAAGAAAGTGAAGAACAGAAAAAGAAAATATCAGATAAATCAAAAGGTGTGTTCTGTTTGAATATTTTATTCATTGAAAATGAAAAATTACTTAGTTAATACAAATTTTGTGTAGTTATTTACTAATCCATTTGACTTTAAATTGCTATTTTTTCATTGTTATCTTTATAGTTAACTTTAGTAATAGTTATTGAAACATATGTATTAGGGCGGGTTTTGTGAGTTAACCGTGCATTATTCATCAATGTAAGAACTAACCGCAATGTAAGTGGACTGATTTGTTACGAGAATTTTAGTAACCATTGTTCTTTTGTATTTAAAAAAAAAACATCTCCTTTTCTTTAGCCTTAGAAACAAATCGTAACATTTCTTTTCATCCTCTTTGTTTTATATCTTTTTCATTTAATACTGTCGAACTCGCTTACAACGACAACCTCATTTATAATGCCATAAATGTTCGGTCCTTTTTATTTCCCATGGTTCCTAAAGGAAAAATTTCAAATCTTGTTTTCACTATTTAAATTTTATTTTATTGTAAATGATGCAAAAAGTTGCCAATTTGTTATCCGACTGAAAAATTATTGACCAGAACAGGTATATTGGTAGATTGACCAGAGCAGGTGATTAAACTGCTACTAATAGAACATAGGGTTAAAATGTATTCATATTATGTCATTTTATAACTAATTAATAATATGAGTACATAAAACATATTTTACATGATATACTACGCTTAATATTGAACTTTGTTTATAGTGTCACTTGTTTATAATGTCATAAACATCAGGGTCCCTTTAATGATGCTGTAACAACAAGGGGTTATACTGTAGTTTAAATGTAATATTTGTTAAACTTACTTGGTATTAAAAAAATAAGTTTTCTTATTCTTTCCTTTCAATTGTAGAAGAGAACCAGCCCTCACCAACCACATCCACTGACTGCCAGACCACCAAACGCCAGCGACTGGACTCCTCAGACAAAGAGGAATCTAGAAGCAGCGAAAGCAGCAGCCCAACCAAATCTATCGACGAAAAGAAGTTCCTCCATTCGGAGCTCCTCGACTCTTTCCTAGTTCCACCTTCGACCTCATCCACAAAGTGGGCCGAAGTATTGCAGAAGTCGGCCTCCACTCTAGTTTCTCTTCTCCAAGGCGACAGCAGCTGAAGACTCTAGCAGATATTTTTATGTCTTGAATCTGTAATTGTCCACGGCACCCACATACAAAAAAATTTTGTTGAATAATCACCTCCATTTTAACTTACGAAGTCTCACGTAACTCCCATTAGGACAAGATGGAGCTGTGTCGTAAAAATTGGGACTACCTATTATAGATGATTGACTAATTTGTTATTGAACGTTGATAAAAAAAATAGAGCGAAAAGCTCAAATGTGGCATGTTACGTATCTGTGATCTCAAGCTATGACCATTCTCAAACTACAAGGTACTGAAAAAAATGTGGTGTAGCTTGACATTCTGTCCTATTACATAAAAAGTATATAGTTGGTTACAGACTTAGTGGGGTTTTTTGCCCTATGCCAAAGAACTCGCATTCGTTTCTACATCCGAAAATTGTTTCTGACCTAAGTGTTCTGCAGCATGTGAAACTTTCTTAAGTCTGAGGCCTGTTCATTGTTTATTCCCTAGAGACATAGAAGAAAAAATGAGGGGAAAAAATGTTCTCATGAATTTAAATAAAAAGGCATTTTAGGATCCTTGGCTCTACGGGAAAGGTTTTATTGTATTGTGGTGACTTGTGTGGAAATGCCAGGCAAAATGAGATTAAATAAATATATATTTCATTTTTAATGTTAAATGTAAAGTCTGTGCATTTTTTAATTTTGAGGCTAACTTTGGGGTAAAGTTACATTTTAAATGTATCTCTTTGTTGCTCATATTGGTTCTCTAGCTATAAGTAGTTTTTTTTTAATTATCTGTGTATATGAAAGCTCAAGTGAACCAAGTAACTAAATTCAAGTAAACAAGACTTGTATTGTTGAAAAAACTTTACAGAATCAACAGGGTATCTAAACTAAGGCAATTGTATCGAATAAAAATTATTTCAGAAGACCTAAAAGCGATTGGAAAACTAATTGTGGTAAAATAAGTTTTAACAATTTGCTTTCCCGATCTCTTAAAAGTAAGCATCTATTTGTCTTATTTAAATAAAAAAAAAACATTTTACCAGCATAAGCACTTGTCTAGTGCTAATCAATGTTACAAATTAGGATCAAAAAGTGTTTTTTTTTATATAATTTATTGCCAGCTTCACATTGTGACAGGAAAACTACATGCTGAAACTGTATTTTCTTAAATGAAGTATCCTAAACTAAACTTGGTTGACTTGGGCTTTGAACCCTCCACTCATGTTGGCAGTTGATTATAAAACCAGTCATTTCATGGAATACCTGATCGCTTTAGGCAAACTGCATGCTACTAAGACAATTTAATTTTACACATTGCCTGTAGGCATCGCCAGACCAGCTCTGGGATTCAACCCGACAATGCCATGTTTTTAACAATATTTGGAATTTCTAGGGCAAATATACCAATTGCTAGATTTTTGATGGAGAAATATAAATTTTCGTGTGTTGATTGAAAAAAAGATTGAAATCTGGTGTTGCCGGAAAATTGGCTGGACTACAAAAATTTCACACACCATGCCTGAAGGCGTGACTGATTTCATACTTTGCTGGTAACTTGCATATGGACCCAGTTTCATAGTGTTTTCCAAGTGTTTTGTAAATACCTAGCTACTCAGTTGAAATGATGTGCGTTAAACTTGCTGTTGAAGGTGTGTGTATATAAGAAGCAGGGGCAGGGAAATGGTCTGTCATACTTTTCCTCCGGTTAGCTGCTTGCATAATTTTATGTGATAGATGGTTTGGAATTAAATTTGGAGATTAGTTTTTTTAATATATATTTTAAAAAAATTCACAGAATTGTAAAGATATTCCTACTCAACTTTATTACGGGAAAATAAATTAAGTGGTTTGATATTTGACAAAAAAAAATATGCATATATTATTTTTATTGCTAAAATAGATGAAATTTTATTTCAAATTATAAGTTGACACGTTTGTTTATTGTGTATGTACCATGAGTTAAAAAGTCCTTATAAAATGGCAATAAATTAATGACCCTCTAGAGGGCAGAAATTAAAAATTTGTTATCTTGCCATGTATTATTTGTTATAAAGATAATTTATAAGAGAAATTATGAAAATTTTATGTTTTCTTTTTGTTTATTCATCACACTCAAAATATGTATGCTTATTTTTAGAACATCAAAAATAAAGTGAACTATGACTTTATAATATGACACTACAAAGTTTAATTTAGACTTCCTACATTTGAAAAGCAAATATTAATATACTTGTATTTTTTACTTATTTCAGTGAAGCACTATCCTTTCAGGCATCAATAAATATTTAATAACCCTAGATGGGAAATTAGCACCCCCATTGTATACAAAAAAAAATACAATCCCTAATACTATATTATCAGCCTGTTAAAGTAACATGCATTTTACTACACCATTGCTGTTTTAATATACAACATTTGTTATAAATAAAATAGACATTATTAGCATTTATTATTTTACTATACTGCTGATTTCCTTTGTATAAATTATGTTGTCAAAAGGGTTGTTTTTTCATTAAAAGCATTAGCAATTACCATTCTATAGTTTTTATGTATATTATGATTTTTATTTTAAATATTGCAGCCAATAATTTGTGTCCAGTACATTCATATTCATTGTTTCCTCTCAAAAGACTGAACTTAAATATTTCAACTGAGGCTATTTTCAAATTTCCAATGTACATTTTCAAGAGTTATGAAACCCATAAATTATTTGATACATGTTTATGAATGTGATATTTATGTTTTCATTATTTTAATGCATTATTCAAAACTTAATGCAATATTTTTAAATGGTTTAAAATAAAAACTGTTATACAGCTCTATATTGTTTTCCTTATTCTGTGCTTTCAAACATTTCTTCCATTTAGTCGAATTTAGCATTAGGCAAAGCAGCTTTAGCACTTTTTAGCATTAGCTCAAAGCTTTATGGTCCGAGGATTGGTTGAAGTGTAATCTTGTTTTCACACCCCTCTTTTAAATATAACCCAAATCTTTCATATCAACACACAAAGAATCTTGTAGTGAAATATAATTGATGTCATTTCAAACTGATTGATGTCGCAAAAAAAAAACTCTTTTACTTCTTTACTTTTAAAAAAATTCATTTATTATTTAAAAGAAATGTTTCTCCAGCGATTGTTGTGAATGGCAATAGTGATTTAATTCTAATAAAAATGGCTTCTTATGCTTTTTAAATGAGCATTATATTTTGCAGTTTTATTAATAATGCAGTACTTCGAATTCGATTTTTTTGTTGTTGAGATTTTCTATGTTTCTTAATTTCAATGCGCTGAATTTCTTTTTCTTGACGTATCGCACTTGCAGTTTGGGCTATGAATGTGGGTGACAGACAAGCTGAACAATTATAACACCTTCCCTTTTTTATGTTATAAACGTAGTGTGGAAGTTAAAAAGGTTAGTAGGCTAAAAATGACTTTAATGCTAAACAAAGAGGCAAACAAGTTAAAAGAAACATAGTATCACCAACTAATTAGATTCACATTGTCTCTAATTGTATTCAGTGATAAAATATTATACATTTGATGAACTTCAGATTAATCATTAGGGACAGGGTCAGGTGGGGTAAAAAGTTTTCAAAATAATATTTTTGTTTGCGGTTGTTACCAATCGGCTCTTCAAAACTCTTGTAAAATCTTACTTTTCTACAATATCCAGTCCTCTTTATCGGGAAAAACAAGTTATCTATACTAGATTTTTTATCATATTTTACAAGTAAGTCATCCACATCAATAAGTGTAATTTAACCAAAAAATTATTTGAGATCTTTATATGGGGAAGATAAAAGATTGGCTTGTTGAATTGAACTAAGAGTTGCAAGATTATCCTACATAGCTTGTGTTGAACAGGAAGGCAGGGTTTTAACTGAATTTGGTGTAGGTGGTGTTGAACAAGAAGGCAGGGTTGCAATTGTATTTGATGTAGCTGGTGTTGAACATGATAGAACGGCTGCATCATATGAAATAACTAAATTATGTAATATAACTATGTTTAATGATGAGACATCGGCTGATCAGAGAGACTTTCAATCAACACAATTCTGTGTTTTACTGCTTTTCTATCAGGCGGAAACAATCTTGAACCTTTAAAGACCTTAAGGCTATGTCCTCACTACGACATCAAACGTCACAAAGGCAACAAAATTTGGCAACCGCCAAGGGCGCCAAGCGATGCAACAGCATGGGGGCTGACTCTGCCAAGTCGCCAAGTTTTGTTGCCTTTGTGGCATTTGTGGCGTAGTCAGGACATAGCCTAAGAGCATGATCTGCTCTTAAACTTTAAAAAAGTTGCTTCAAAAGACCTAAGCCTAACTATGGCCCTTTTTACCCCATCCAAAGTAAATTGAAATAATAAAAAGGAAAATCAATATTTTTTTTAACTGATTGGCCTGAGGTGTTGCCTAGTATGTACTTATATGATTTAAATAAATTACAGTATAAGATTGAATTGTGTTTTCTTAGTTTTTTTCAGAAGTTAGAAAGCCATATGGTTTGCTCACCACATTTTACTGCTTCTCAAAGGATTCTTTTTGGTTTCCAGATTCATGACAATAAACTTTTTATCTTATAAAATATGTTTAAAACAGCTATTAAAATATTATTACAAAAATTGGTTCAGAAAAATAAATTCTATATTAAGCTACATTGAGGTATTTATAAAATGACCCATTTTACCCCACCCTATCCTATAAAAATAAGTTCAGCAAGTTACATTTCTTTAATAAAATAATAAATCAACTTACATACTTCAATTAGCATAAAAATTTTAAGATTTTTCTAATTATTGTACAAAACATTAATATAAATGCAAGTCTCTAACTGCTAGAAGCAACAGACACTTAATTCAAATTACAATCAAACTCAATTACCAACGACAACTCCTTTATAACATCTTAACACGTCGACTGCCAATCACGCGCTAGCGCGTGGCACAGGGCCGGATTTATAGATTTGCCTCTTGTAGGCTATAGATTTGCCGCCCCTGTCACAATATTCTCCCCCTTTCGGGAAAAGATAGCTGGTTAGATGCAAAATAGGATGGTATTTGCTATTTAAAATTATCACAATTCGAATATAAAAGAGGGAAAATAGGTTTATTTGAAATATAATATGTATAATTAGA
This sequence comes from Oedothorax gibbosus, assembly GCA_019343175.1. Taxonomy (NCBI): domain Eukaryota; kingdom Metazoa; phylum Arthropoda; class Arachnida; order Araneae; family Linyphiidae; genus Oedothorax; species Oedothorax gibbosus. The sequence goes on from CM033278.1 coordinate 16,053,033, forward strand.
TCATTTGTAATATCCTCACTTACCCTGGTCTCATAAGGTGTAACTGATGTGGTAGAACAACCACACAGCGACGACAAGCTCAGCTAGCGGGTGCTATATATACGGTTTACGCATTAATGTAAATTATTTGTTTTCATTCTTAAAAATATTAGTATCGTAATAATAATTTTTTTTGCCGAATGCCACTTTATAATTGGTCGTAAAATTTGCCGCCCCAAAAAATTCGCTGCTCTAGGCCACAGCCTACTTAGCCTATTTAGAAATCCGACCCAACATGATGGTCTAGTGGTTACACAAACTACACGATCTAGCTCTTTCATCTACCCTTTTGTATGATATTTAATTGACACCTGGAAAAAAGTTGTCTGCAAATCCACCAGATGTGACTGATGAATTTCCATACATAGATTTTAAAGCTCATGCAGTTTTTGTGTTATTGCGAAGTGTATCTTTCGCCTATTGACGACAAATATAATACAGCCATAATTATGTAGGAATGTTAACACCTATATTTGAATTATGTTAACACCGCAAGCAAATTTAAGGTTATTTGGTGATCAATTAGAGGATATAGAACGTAGAATATTAGATTTTACACTTTTGCAACCTATCCCACTGTGCTTGTAATACTTGATGATTTGAAAGAGTATATTCTATTTCAAATTACGAGGAAATTAAATCTTTCGTCCCAAGTATATTACGACCAGACACCAGACCTACTGCATTTCGCAGAGCGGTTTAGTTTGTTATTCAACTATCTAGCTATAAAAATTGCAAATTGTCTGTTTTATTTTTTTGTAGTTTTTTCAAACAAAAACAACCCTAAAAAATATGAATTATGATGCCAGGAACATTACCTAGTATTTTTACGACTAGCTGTCGTGTAGCTTTAGTTAGCGACGTTAATTCAACCTAACCTTGTAATTTTACGACCTCGAACTAAGATTTTTACTTTTTTGAAAATGAAGAAGAGTTAGTTAATTTCCATTGTAACGAACTGGTTTTAAAAACAGGATGTTCTTCTACTTCACATCAGCTTCTATCGATGAAAATTTTCCATCGCTATTGTGGCAGTCAAAGTGTTAAACGTTCGGTCCCTTGAACTGCCCATAAACCTTAATGTTAGAATATCTTGCTTATAATGAAAATTGTTAGCTCCCCAGTTATAACACTAAAAATACAGGTTTATATGATATCTAAAATGCCTTCTTAAAGAATTTTTTTTTCACTATTTAAATTTAATTTGTGAAATAATGCAAAAAGTCATCAATTTTGAAGTTTATTTCCCACTTTAAAAACAAGTTATTGACCGGAAAACACTTAAATTTCAAGCAGGCAATGAGTCATTCAAAAGAGATTCATCCTAAAATTTGTCATTAAATTTAAATTTGTCATTAAATTATACTAGTACATAATAAGCATTTTACATGATTTCCTTCACTAAATATTGAACCTTGTTCATAACGTTACTACTCATTTATAATGTCATAAACATCCTTGTCCCTTTAATGATGCTATAACCGGGTTATACCATAGTATTCAATAGCAATTATATAAACATATAAGTAGAGTGCAAGATAATTAAAGTATTAGGATATTTGTACTCTTACTATCTGAAAAAGCAAGATTTATTAATATTGCACACACACACAAATCTATTAAAACTTCAAAATCTTAGTTTCAAAATTTGAATTGATTTATTTCTTGAGCTATTCTTATTCAGTACTGAAAACAATGTTATGGAATTTGGCTATTGTTTCTTATACAACATAGAGATGGCTGAACACGCCAATTGTACATGTACGAGTTCCTTTCTCTACGTTCTGACGTGCACATATTTCCTGTTTCTTTCAAATTCTTAAACTTAGTTATCATCAAGGAAATTGACTGTTTATGTGTAACTAAATAAGAATTAAAGCAGCCCCTTGAAAGGTATTCTGTGTCAAAGTTAGGGTCATGGACTCTTTTAATATCAAAAGGAGCCAACCACGTACCCAATGCCACATCTTCATTCTGATAGAGGGACAAATAACTCGATGTAAGTGCAAGGTTCCGGACTAAATCACTCGTTATGACATATCCGCCACCTTTGGCATAAGGTAAATACCTATCACATAGAAACCATGCAGTCTCTTTCCACTTCCCACCGAACTTGACTTTTGCTTGTCCGTCAAAAAATCCCCAATATAATTTCTCTTTCGGTTTCAGCTTGAGTTCATTATACAAGGCACCAAGGCGAACAAAACTATCGTCGTCCACTTTGAGCAAAAACACAAACTCCACATTGGCATAGAGCCAAGTCAGCGCTTCCCGCAGTTTAACCGAGAGCTTGGCATATGAATCACTGACTTTGTCCAGCACCATGAGGTCGCCAAACTCTTCGTGCTCATGTTGAATGTTATTCAGTTCGGCAGATTCCAAACTGGCTGTGCCGACGACAAAAAAATGTCCAATACTCCTGTCTCCTTTGTTGAGTAGCCATGTTTTTCTGATGGCTCGGCGTCTCTCGTAATTTCCTGGTGCACTGAATATGATGACGGCTAGGTAGGCGGTTTGTTTCTCAACTTGGTAGAGTTTCTTGCCATATGTGATTTCATTGCACCACCCTATGCATTGAAGGACACCTACAAAGTACCCTACCACGAATACAATGGCACAAAGGCAGTAGAAGACTAACGACTTCGTGAAGACCTTCTCAGTTAGCTTCTTCCTGCAAATAAAAATAGTAAGGCATATAATTTCTGTATCAATTATATTTTATAATTTATTTCTTCGATAACAGATACAAATTTTAACTTAGGTACATTATCAAAACAAACAATCTGAAATCATACAAACCACAGAATGGAATTTAAAAGAAAATGAGGAACAGATACATTATAATGGTCGGTCTCGATTTGGCGATGTGGGATAGGTTGCAAAGCAATAAAAGTGCCCAAATGTGATAAACATTCCTCTCATATTTCATACAACTCGTTATGTACAGCAACCCTATGTTAAACTTTAACAGCTTGCTAATTAACAGACCGACCATTATATCATAGCTGTACCGAAAATTTACATAAAATTATTTTTAAATGTCATTCAAAAAAGTTAGATGATTGTTGTTCCCTGAAAGATGCAAAGAGTCAAGATTATGATGTTACTGTCTTCTGTCTTTTGAATGAAAGCTCCTCAAACCAATTTTAACATAGTTTATGAATTATAATACAGAGAAAAATTGTTTAATTAAAAATAATAATTAAATTAGTCCACTGTTTTGTAAGGCAACTTTTTTTCTCGTTATCATTTCCTTGTTTTGATTAAGGACGCTCTTGATGCATCGACCCTAACCTAAATTGCATCAGTGCAATGGTTGCAGTTCAAAGTCAATCTAGAAAAAAATACCTTCGAACAGTGCTTAGTAATTTTGTAAAAGGTTCAAATGACGATCACTGAATGTAAACCTTTCAAACTGATATTACCTATTTTAAAGGGAAAACCGGAGATACATTAGACCTGGATACAATAGTAAAATAGAAATATCTCTGGTCTTTTTGTTTAAATTAACCTTCAGAAGAGTAGCAAAGTAAACTATCTCTAATCCTTTTGGGGGTAACTTCAATCTGATCTTTACATTACAAAAACGAAAAATGAATCAAACGAAATTTCGAGATTCATATATACCTGTGTTGTGTAACTTTAAAAGTTTAATATTTTTTTTTTTATAGTCACGGTAAGTATATTTGATAAAGTATTATATTAGATATCTTATTTAAATACCAATATATTATTATTATATTAGTTATTTAAATACCAATGTTTACTTACATTTCACCATAACGGTAGACAGGCCAAACATAAAAATTTACACTATTCAGATTACAAACATGTCATATCCAACAATAAATATAAACACATGAAACTTTTTGTGTCAATTCCAATGAAACTAGTTTTTTTTTATATTTTATACATTGTTTTCTATACTAAAAGAAGACTAATTTTAGATTGTATTGCCGCACCAAAATGAAGTACCAAAACGATATTATATCAAGATTGCAAAATTGAAAATTTACAAAACTTGAAATGAAATGAAAATCAACATCAACCATCAACGCTGTCAGTAGGTGCAGTGTGTGTAAATAATTATTTTTGTGACCAATGCTACGCATATTAAAATTTTTCATACAGACGCCATGAACGCGTAGGCTGGTTCTAAAATTTGATCCTAAGCTGAATGGTAATAAATTATAATTTAAAATTCATTGTCATCAAATCCATAAAACAAAATTTTGATTTTTAATTTCAAAAGTCAAAAGGATTTTTCGATTTACTGCTATGTCTACATTGAACGTTTTTATCTTACATTTTCTCAACAAGCGCATGCAACAGCGGCCAGTTTTTCTATCAAAACAAATAGAAGTTGGAGACCAAACAATTTGTAGTGCTGATATCGTGATATCTATCGGCCTTATGTTAAAGCGAACTTTGGGTTGACAACAATCCAACGGCGACGGCGGGGATTCAATATTTTTGATGTCAATCATATAATAAATAGTAGTGATCAAAAATTTCACATCATAAAAGTTACATTACTAATAATATTAATTAATAATAAATTAAGTACAATTTAATTTTAGCTACATCTTAGATATTTTTATTTTTTTGTGTAAAAACTGTATAAGAACGTCGATCTACAAATATGTTGTAAGGAAATTAACACATGATTTTTTCATTAGGGCAGGCGCATTAATTAACTAGAGGGGGGGCGGAGGATTTTGAAATACAGCTGTAAATAAAAAGTTTAACCCCCCCTTAGGACCAGAAATTTAAAATATGACCCCCCCCCCCAAAAAAAAAAATCTGTCAAACAGGTCCACAAACCTGACCCCCCCCCCCCCCAAAAAAAAAAAAAAGAAAAAAAAAGTGTGGAGTTGTGTAAGTCTTCGGGGAAAACCTCAAAGCTTCAAAGAAAAACTCCAAAAGATCTTTGAAGGAAGGCCGTAAAAAGAAAGGATGCAAGATTTAAGGCTCGATTAGTTGATGTTTACAATAAAGTTACAACTGAAACAGCAGTGGACCCTAACTTTGACTCAAATCTTCCAACATCCATTATAAATTTTGATGGTTTGTGTAAACTGACACCGTCAGACTATGATAAATTGCTGGTGCTTGTAGAAGGCAATGTTTTCAATCATGAGGCTATAAATGCTGTATCCTTGATCTACTACCACAAGAGGCAGAAAAAGCATATTAAATGCTTATGATGTTATGTATGCTAGTATAGATCCGAATGCAGCTCTTCAGATTGTAGTGATTAATAAAATTTGACTAAATAAAATGTTTATAATTGGAAACATATATCATAATTGCATTATGTACCGAATGTAATTTTTACGTAGGTTGGGTCTACATTTGTAAAGGTGTGAAAATTTTAAAGATAATATTACTTTATTATACTTAAAACACAGTAGTTTTGTTTATGGTGATATTTATTCTAATGATTTTTTGAACAAACATTTTAATTTTGGAAGTTTTCATTCAAAATGTTAATATGATGCAAGTAAGTGAACTTTTTAAAGATTTTTTTGCGGAAATTATTTATGTTTCCAAAAGTTGGTAATTGTCGTTGAAAATAAGCAGATTTTTTTTTTACAACTGGGTTGACTGTCTTGCTGTAGGTTGAAAAGAGAATCTTCAAGTGTACTATTTGTCGATTTGATAAGTTAATATGATGCAGCTCACAGAAATTACGATACATAATTTTAAAAAGTTTTACTTTATGCATTTTTTTAATGGGGCTGCAACATTGGCGGTCAAGCCTTTGCAGACTCGGCATATCCCCCAGAACAGAGAGTCATTTCTTTGCGGCACCACATAGGCAACTCTTGCTACCAATGTTGACGCCCCGTGACTAGAATCTAACTTCTGACGCCCCGCGATCTTGGGCTTACGAGGCGGACACGTTTAACCTCTCAGCCACTGAGCCGCTTACTTTATGTATTTGTTTATAACTAACTTACATGGTTAAATTTGAAAAGCGTCAATTTTACACATTTAGTGTGATATGAATTTTATATGCTTCGGGATTTTTTTTTTTCTGAAGACCTTAAAACTTAATAATAATAATTGTTACCCCCCCCCCCCAACTCCTTGGTAAATAATTGAAATATTAAAACCAGACCCCCCCTTTCAAGGATAAAATTTAATCATGACCCCCCCCCCCACATAATCCTCCGGCCCCCCCCTCTAACTAAATAATGCACCTGCCCTTACAAGATCCAGTTTTTGAGGTGAAAACTCCGTTTTGTCGAGTACCCTACGCCTACATCAAAATATCTGAAAAGGATCTATCACAATTAAAGCGTTGTTTTGACTTTTGAGGTTGTTGGATACTTTGATATAATAGCATATAATAGTGAAACATCATGATTCGGGCGGGGTGCTATGGGCATAAAAAAAAATGTCAAATAACCATCATATTGCAATTAGAAAAATTCATATATCTTAATTCCAACTGAAGTTTTTTTATGAGTGATTTGTCTAGATCAAAATGTAAGACGATTGCAAGTACATAAGGATTAAACTTAAATTTTGTTGAATAACATGTTCGATAAAAAAATAACTCGTATTTCATAAAATCTTTTGAATCCCTCATTAACTTTAAATATATAACTCTTCTCAAATAATTTTTTATTCTATAACCCCATCATCATATTGTTAAAAAATTTCGAGTTAAAATCAAGCATTTAATATGACAAATTTGGTAATGAAATGAAAAAATTAATAAAATATCATACTTGAGGCAAGCCGAAAGGCATGCAAGGTTTTCAAATGCATGCGTCATATGGTCTGTGCAACGCATGCGCAGTTTTTGAAGGTGCAGACGTTTAGCTTCTTAAAATTAGAAATTTCATTTGAAAGAACTGGCAACAAAGGTATGTGTTTATTGTTTTTCACTTTGCTTTCGCGATTGCCTTGCCTGCTGTCAAATTATTTCCAAACCGACTGCATTTATTTAGTAAAATATAAATTTGTCTTAATATTTAAAGGAAACGATTTTTAAAAAAATGACAATTGAAAAAGCCCGTTTCCTTTGCGCTGGAGATCCATCCATTCAGCAATATTGTGACATGGCAGCCGATCTGGAGAAACAAGAATTAGAAGTACTTATGTTTCTTGTAATCGACTTAATTTAATAACTTATTAATTTAACTTTGATTTTCACCAATCTATCTTTTTTGTTGTAGGCTCCAGATGGTGTCGCTTCACCGCAAGTGTATGGGCAATTGCTTGCAATTTACCTGCTTCAACACGACTTGTGCGTATTTTTATAACAATATTTGTCGTTAGTTTTGGAATTTCATTTGAGTAAAATTGACCTGCTTTAAGATATCTTAAAATTGGTCACTGTAAAAGTCATCGCCTTCATGTAGCTGTAGTGCGACGGTATTTCAAACAAACTTCTCTTTAAAATGTTATGAATGTTATGTCTTACTTAGTTTTATGGGTTATATTGATTGTTTAAATATATTGGTTAAAGTAAGCTGTAGGTCCTGGATTTGGCGACATTTCAAAATTTATCGCCAAGTCAAAATGACAACAAACCTGACGTAAGCCAAGTCTGTTGCCACCTTGAAATGACAACAAATACTTGCCGAAAATACTAACGAGACCAAATATATCTGACCAAAACGATTAAAGAAACCGGAAAAATGCCATTAACTAAACAATCTGGCATAAACGACCGAAGCGATATTTTGAAAAAAATTGGAAATTAACCATTTGTTGCACGATCAAAACAAAGCTAAAAATAACAGGTTCTAAAGCAATGTATGATTATGTATTTTAAATAATATTAATGCTATTTAAAAATTATTAATGAGGAAAAGCTCAAGATTAACTAATAAACTAGTAGGAATTATTAGGAACTAGTACTTAATTCTCAATTCAAATTCAAAAGCAAACAAAATATTTATTTAAATAAAATAAATGTAGAACCATCTACAAATTATTTTTAAAAAATAACATTTGATAAACATTACATACCAGGAAATTAACCGATATATCCTACGATCCTACCACGCTAAAAAAAAAACGTGGATCAAAATTCCGAACAAAAATAATAAAAATGCCTTAAAACGGTTAAATATATAATTAAAAATAGATCGATAAAAAAAATCTTTACTTTTAATTAAAAACAATTAGGATTTAAAAAGATTGATATTTTGATCCACGCATCCACATTCCACGGAAATAAGCATGGCTACTGGCCTACTGCTTCGTGAAAAAATAAAAATAATGGTTGCCGAACTTGGACCAGGTTTTTTAGCCAATACACAGTGGAAAGGTTGCCAAACTTGGCGAATTTCGCTTGAAGCACAATATTTGGCGATCCCGCCAATTTTTTGTCGCCAAGGGTTGCAGTAAAACAGATTTGGCAGGGTTGCCAGATTGGCGACTTTATTGCCGGGGCCTATAACTTACTTTAGCCAATATATTAACCATACTCATTTAAAAAGCCATATTACTCAAAAGTTTCCTTAATTTCTTTGAAAGGCAAAATGTCCAAATGTGGCAATTTCCACTTATTGTAGCAACATTCCTCTTCATATTTCATACAACTTGATAGGTATAGCAACTCTACATTAAATTTTTAAGCTCCCTAAAAGTACGGGCATTAGACAGATGGGCCAATATATCATAGCTGTACCATATATTTAACGAAGTGTCTACGTGCACGAGCACCGTACCAGCGTGTAAAATACTTTTTTTTGTGTGTATAGCAGTTCTGCTACACCAAAGCATTTGTGTGTAGCAATTTTTGATTAATGCATAGCACTTTTGAATATTGCCCATCTTTATCGACGCACCGCTAATTCCGTTAATTAGCGATGCATTGAAATTTTTTTTTACATTTTAAGTTATCTATGTGCTTTGCACATAAAGCGCACGTTATTTTAGTAACAAAGTTACCGTTAGATTCGTACTTCAGCCACACTCATTATTCGGATCCAACGACGTGATCCAGTTTTTAACAGTTCGTAACTGAACCGCCATATTTTATTTTCGTTGCTTTTCGCAACACTAATAACGAATTGGAAATCTTGCTAAATCTCTTCTGTTCTGGCCGATTATCTGCGTTTTTTACACTTTTCGCTAAACACTTCCAGTCTGGTATGGATTGAGATGTTTCCCTGCCCGAACGAAAAGCGGCCAACGGAACTGAACTATCCGACTTTGAATCGTTTGCAAAACTCCATGTTATGATAAACGGAGATGCTTTGTGAGTTCGCAACTAAATGCGATACAAAGCTAAATCGCTATCGCAAGTTTTCATTTTGGTGTCGCATTTCGCGATGCGATACCGCCTTATTTTACACGCTGCGTACAAGCATTGTGCATAGGGGTAGTAACTGTGCAGGACCGAGCCTTATTCGTAGTTTGAATTCAATACCTCACGGATGCGTAGCTTAGTGGTAGCATAAGCAGTTGGTTAATAAAAGGTCCTGGGTTGGTAGACATATTTTCAGGCTTGTGTGCTTGGTCACAAAGACCCGCTTATAAACCTTCGTCAAGAAGGACGGACACGACATACACACACATACAAGACAGATGCTGCCATCTATCGCCACCTCCACAATTTAGACATGTCCCTGAAGGGGAGGGAAATTGTCTCCAGGGACCTGTACCCGTGGTAAACTACGTAATGGCCGACCGCAGGACTTTCAGACCCAACGGATTTAACAAGCACGTACTCCGCATATACTCGGTGGGTCTTCAGAGGTGTCGAGACTCGATCGCGGGACCTTCCGAGACCGAGATCTTAACCACTAGGCTCTACACGTCCCGGATTCAAAACCCCTCTCTGGGAAGAAATGCAAATGTTTTTTTTTTAATTTTTCCTTGAAAATCATCGTTTTTAAGTAGTCCTGGAAAGTTGTCATTAATTATTTAAATTTCTAATTTTTTTAAACGTTTATTACAAATGACTAGAACTGATGTTTTTCAGAGAATTTTTTTTTCCCCAGTTTCAAAAGCGAGTGTTAAGGCTTTCAATGCGCCCTGCAATACTGCCCCATGTTGGATACTGATGTTTTTTTAGAGAAACAAAATTGCGTGGGGTCCAAAATCTAAAAGAGTAATCTCAACTTTCAAGTATAATTCCCGTGCATGCAATGTATACATGGTTCCAGTAAGCCCCGCCTTGAGCATGCACAGTTAATACCCGTACACGTAATGCATGAACGGCGCCTGTACGCCTATATTTAAAACTTGGGCTTAATCCTAACATACATTATGTGGTTAATTTGGCATTTGGGAATCACAAAGTTTATAAATATTCTTTTTGCCAAATTTTTGTAAATATATGCTTTTTTTTTGTATGTTCATATATTTGTAATTTTAGGTGATAATCACAAAAACATATTAATTTAGAAATATATATAAGTGAATTTTGTATTACTAAAGTTTAATTTATGTATCAACTGCTTCCTGCAAAAACTTCTACCTGTTATTGGGGCCATTCTGTTTTTTTGACTAGTTCTTTTTCTTTTTGCCCGAGTCAAGTATTTGCTATTATACTGAGTGTTAGTTTGGGTATATTCTGTTAGCAAAGAGGACCTGTTTGGAATATTTTTTTTCTTTAAAAGGGAAGGGAGTTGCCTTAAAAAATATTGTAAAAGAATGTATTCCATTTTAAATGATGTATATAAAAGTTTTTACCCAATTATAACTAATATTTTATATTATTTGATTTTTATTAGTTTTTGTTTAACAAAAAAAAATATCAATGTTTCACAGAAATAAGTTAGTTTTTCTCAGAAATTCATAAAAGCCCAGGCATTTTTGGATTTTGGTCTTTTTAACTGGGCATGTGTCAACTTATTAATGCCTGGACCTTTTACATAACTAAACAAGCACCAATATGTCATTTTGGCATTGGTGTTAGTTTTTCTAAATCACGCCCATTATGTAACATATACTCTAGGGCAGGGGTTCCCAACCGGTGGTACGCGTACCACTGGTGGTACGCGAGAGAATTTCGGGTGGTACGCGTGAGTAACATGATGCTATAAATAGCTTCTGTAATACGCATGAGCAGTGAGCACGCAGACATATTACTCATTATTTTAAACATTAACATTATTTTAAAGAGAAATTTTTAACTTCTGGGTCGGATGTAAAACCTAGTACCCTTTGATATCCCGGCAAGCTCTGCTATTTTTGATGCTATTTGTTACGAGTTTTTTTTTTGTGTGAGAGTGTAATTCTGAACTCTGAACTTCTGAACTGAACTTCTGAACTCTACAAGTTTCACACTAAAGACTATAAAAGTATATTTTGTATGATAATTAATTTTTTGCTGAGTTTGTGCTATTTTTTTATTTGTATGTTTTTAGACCTATAAATAATAAATAAAACTGTAAATTAATACCAATTTAATTGTTTTATTTGTCCTTTATTATAAACATGTTATAAATAAACAAATATATAACCATTAAATATGAAGTTTTCTCAGGAATTTAATTCAAAAACCTTTGAACACTTTTAGAAGAGTAAATATTATACGTTTAATAAAATATTTAGGTCTGGTGGTACGTCAAAATTTCTCAAAAAGTCAAGTGGTACGCAGATGCAAAAAGGTTGGGAACCCCTGCTCTAGGGTTTTTTAGTTTACTGTAGCTTGAATTGCTAAAAAATTTCTGCTTCAGGATACACCTCTAACCAACAAATTGTGCAAGATGAACTTTTTTCTATTAAAACAATTTCATTTCATTTTTTTTTCAAGTAAATGTGCAAAATGCAAAACTTTTTGTATCACATTTGTAATCATTTTTATATAATTATTTATAATATTGGGTAAATTTTATTTTATGTTCTTTGTGTATAAATTATGTTACATTCCTATTTACGTATTTAATATTTTTTCATGCAGGCCAAATGCAAAATATTTATGGAAACGAATTCCTGAAAATATAAAAGAAGTAAGTAAATAATAAAGAAATCATAAACTTGAAATTCTCTTTTTACCTATAAAACCCCTTAAAATGGAATCGTTTACACTGTTGCAAAATTAAATTGTTTGAATAAAATATTGGCTTTATGGGTCATATTTAACTGAACTTGCATGGTAATTATTTAGGTGGTTGCGCTTCACTAATATCACTAAATATATCATGTAATTGTTTTTATTTATTTTAGAACTACTTTTTGTAAATTTATCAAACCAACAGTTTATCTTTTTGGAATTGTGGGCTGAGGAGCCCAGTTGGTTAAGGCGTTCGCCCTGCATGCATAAGATCCCAGGGTCGGATCAGGGCATCGCCAAAATAACTGTCGTCTTATAAACAACCTATGCAGAAAAAGATATCTGAAAAATACCCCCCAGCAAGAGGGGGTGCACCATAAATATGCTTCAAAGTCCGCTGTGTACGATGTTGCCCTTAATGGTTGAGTTGGGTGCCTACTCAGGTGTCTGCTCATCACTTGACTCTGGTTCTAAATTACGACACCCGTCGCCAATAGCCCTAGTGTAGCTCTAGTGTGACGATAATTCAAGCCAACCTAACCTACAATTTTTGGTTTTAACAAATTGTCAATCTATCACTTTATCTGTTTCTATTTCCCCCACCCAGGAAAATCCAGAATTAGTCAAGTTATGGATAGTTGGACAAAAGTTGTGGCAATGTGATTCTGATGTTTATGTTGCTCTTTCTGAAGAATATCCCGATCATCTAAAACCCATTGTGTCAGCTATTAGAGGCAAGTTCGTCATTTATTTAAATTTCCTTTGGTTTGCAAGTGTATGAATGGCTGGTGTGGCCTATGATACGAATATAAAATATGCATATTATAAACCTCTGCTAAATAGTTGATCATTAAAGTAATGAATATAAATTTTTTTTTTTAAATTGTAGACCAAACCAATGGTGCATAAGAATATTCTGTATACAGTCAAACCTGGTTGCAGTGCTGTTTTTGTTACAACAAATCATTTATAAGGCGTTTTAAAAATTTATTCTTAAAAACACTTTCAAAAAATTATTTGTTAAAACATTTACCTTCATAGCTTTGCACAAGATTAAATCTTATCCAGGTAATAGTTTAAAATAGTCCCCATTTACTTATATAAACTGCATGCTAAAGTAGTTGTATTTTAAAGTAATAATAATATGTATTTCATTTTTATCCCATTTTATTAAGATGTGACCAGAAGTCGGGCTTTGCGTTTAGTGACCAGAGCATATTCTTCTATAACCGTGGAAAAGATGTCTGCATTTTTAGGACTGTCAGCCGACGATTGTATTGAAGGTATAAAATGACTTTTTAAAATCTCTTCATAATCTTTAGTGAGTTTTATCCATACACAGCATTCTATACCATATAAATGTATGACTGTGTATCTGTCTGAAATTTATCTCTATCTGTACCATGAAACATAGCTTTGGGAAACATTTTTTAAATATATTAGCGAAAGTAAAATAGATAGATGAAGTTTACCAACGGTTTATGCCTTTATGGTGTCTGTTTTATTTATAATGCTCAGGGCTTGAAAAATCTCAGAAATATTACCCGTCCCCGAGGACGGCTTGTCCAAGAATGTACCCGTCCTCCTTTTAAACTAACCCTTCAAACTCAAACTATATAAACTCAACTAGTATTTCTTTTTAATAGCATATGTCATATGATTCATTTTCAAAACGCACTCGGATAAATTAACATTCCAATTAACTTGACCTTTGTCATTGAAATTATTTCATAAAAGAAATACTAGGTTATAGTAACCTAGTTGTAGGGTTCGATTTTCATTTGTTTCGATATCGTCGGTAGGACCATTTTCTGTAGTGGTTTTCGCTTTTTATTGGAATTGTTTCCGATTAAGCTACCAAAATAATTGATGATGCTTTGCTGCTGTTTCATCTTTTTGCCATAAATATGCCGAGAACTATAATACAAGCAGTGTCAGGCCGCATTCGTTTTCGATTTTTAGTGGGGAAGGTAAACGAAACAAAAACTTTCTAGAAGTGACTCAGAGGAAGGAACGAGGAACAGCGCGCCAGGATTTGAGGGCCGTGATTGGAGACAGCAGGGAGACGTCAACAGTGACGTCCCAGACTGGGCGAAGCGAATGGCGCAGGCGCTAGAAACTTGTTAAGATAACAAAAACAAAATTTTAAAAATAAACAAACGTTAACTGGGAAATTGCCGTCCTCGTGGACGTCGGATTCGAGAAATTGGTTGTCCTCGGGGAATTTTTGACCAGCCCTGCGGTTTTCCCAGCGGCGGTTTTTCCAGCCCTGATAATGCTATTACATTAAGTAGAATTTGCTTGACATTTAGTTTTTTGGGGAGTTAAAATCATTTTTTTTTTTGGAAAACATCATTCCTACTCTTGGTATATAGAGTTTTGCCACAGTATATTTCACTTTAATGTTTCAGAGCATTGGCAAAACTATACAACTATCTGTCCAAGTTACTTGATGGATTTTTTTTTATATTCCAAGCTTACAAAATGTCAAATTCTATTCAGACACATTATTACGATCCGATTTTCATTCTGTGGGAGTTTGATAGTTGGCAGTATTTCCCTTTTTGGGATAAATCTATGATATAATGTGTGGTGTTGATTGGGGGGATCTGTTATTGGCATTCATGAAAAATTAAAGTAATCTTGCTATACATATCAAGTTTTGTTGAAGTTTATCCGATTTGACAGGTTTCATTATGTGTTGCAAATCATCAAATTAAGACTAGTCACTTTATCATAGCTGTTTGGGGCAATTTTAGAGTACACCCATGCACCTGCCATATAAAGCTAGTTGGTTTAGTAAAATGCTCTAAAAACCTTAAGCAGTAGCAAACACTCAAAACCAGCCAAGAGATGGGGTTCTTGTTTAAAGTTTTCACTTGATACAAGCAGTGGCGGATTTAGGTTTGAGGTCGCCCTAGGCCCGAGACGATATGGCGCCCTTTTTCTTTTATATATATATATTGCAATTTGTATTAGATTAAAAATTTTGACGCCCCTCAAAATTTGCCGCCCTAGGCCCGGGCCTAAACCTAAGTCTGCCTCTGGATACAAGATGTTTATCAGTGATGGCCTGAGAATTCAAAGGTGCACAAAATTTCTTTACTTTTAGTTAATAGAGAAAAAATCTTATCCTGTTAGGGTTAAGAGCAAAAATAGTCTCTAAAATATGTTTGTAATGTAAAAAGTGGAAGACATGACAGTTACTGATTACAAACCTACTTTTAGCTTCCACACTACGTTTATAACGTAAAAAGTGGAAGGTATTATAATCGTTCTGGTCACCCACTTTCACAGAACGAACCACAAGTCTCACAAACAAGTGGAATTTGTCATATTGAAGCAAAAAATCGGGCAAGGCTATATCCCAAATTTCATTAAAAAAATTAAATTAGAAGTATATTTAAAATTTAAGTAACTAAAAAATTAATCTGCATTGAAATAACAAGTAAATTCCATTTTTATTCAATATTTTAACTGTTTCCCATTAACTTCTATTATTTCGCTCAATATTGGCATAAACCATTCTCAAAATTGGCAAAACTCAATAAAATTCGCAGGCTATTTTTTTAGCTTAAACTATTTTTATTAATAGACAAGGTTATGAAGGCAAGAACAAACAGTTTTTAAATGATAAAAAGATTTCCCTATCCATAGTTTGCCTAAGTACTAGTATTTATAATTCTATCGTATACCTAAGTATTTATTACATGCCATTGGAAAGTATGAAATACTTCTCTTTTTTGTACTTTGCTAAATAAATATTTTTATAATTTTCTAAATTAATTTAATATATTCCATATTCTGGCGCGATCTTGGAGTTATAATTTTGAATTCAACGCTAGTAATTAAACATAAATCGGTAAGCACTATAAAGTAAACAGCATTACATACTTTTCCCAATGTCATCAACATTTAATATTAATTAAATAAATAATTATGTTCCTCCAATTTGGTATGAGGATTAATAAAATGTGTTCCGAAATGTATTCTTACCATTTCATGCTTTAGATTTGAAACAGATCTATGCATTTCATCAATTTTTTTAATTAAATATTAGTTATTTTGCTTTATTAATTGGCTATTAAGATTAATATGTGTCTAATATTCCAAATTCTGTACAATTGATCTGTATCAATCCAGGCTTTAAATTAAAAACCCTATGCATGTAATCAATTTTGTTTGATAAAAATTATGTCTTGTTTTTATTTAGCTTTATCTCATCTTGGCTGGGAAATAGATGAATCACAGAAAATTATGAAGCCAAATAACAATGGTAAGATTTTTCATTTGTTTATTATTTTCTTCCATAAATATCCAGATAACCAGACACATACAGTTTTACTGATAAACAAACTTACCTTGAAATGCGATACAAAACATTTGAATGATTGCCAGTTCTGGCAAATAATATTGTGTGTGATATGTGAATCAATATCAAAGCTAACTAACCTTATTGAACCTTATTTGTAGTGTAGTCAGGCAGTGTAGTTGTCTGTAGTGTAGTTGTCTTTAATGCTAACATCATTGGTTTTGGTCGGGGAAAAATGTTTCAGAAATTTAGAAGTGACACTACTACACTTGCTAGTCAAATTTTAAAAATCTGCTATATTGAACTGTAGCGATACATTAGTTGGTATACTAAAAGTAAAGTTATCCAATGGACAATTACAGCGTTTTCCACAAACATATTTATTCGATTAAGCATATTAAAAAACCTCTAAAACTCAAGTATTTCTGGTTTTAAAGATGTATTTATTTTTAAATTCATTTTTAAAGTTAATGATACGTCACTCCTGTTAAACCTCTCTTAGCATAACAGATGACGTCACGGTTGGCTTTTTTTTCTTGGCGTGTAATTTCGTATCACGTTTCACTGTATCGCTTTTGAAACTGTGAAACGTGCTTTCATCCTTAATAAACTCTTAAAAAAGTTATGCTATTTTACAGAAACATGTCATGTTCATTCCAGTTAATTTCTTCAAACGTTGAACGATTTCACTCGACTATTCCGATCAGATCCAACAGTCAATAGTTCTGCAATAGCTCATACGCGCTCTAGTGTGTGTATTTTAACTAACAACCAAACTTGGAACAAGCTGTTTAACTTCCTTGATATGAACTGGTTACAAATAATATTGTCTTCTTTTAATGAGGTTTCGCAGAAATTGTAAGGTTTACTATTTTATAAAGTGTATTACAGCATAGATCGAAACATCGCCAAAAACATAACAGTTGACGTCAGAGCTGTTTTCAGTGACGTACATTTTCGGCAAATTTCAAATGCAGTTTTTGTTGAAATTAAACATATTTGTGAATATTTAACCTTACATTCGAATCTGCAGCTTCTAATGTACCAGAAAAAACACATATATTATGAATTTCGCGTTTCATGCAACTTGTCCATTGTTATTATGTTAATACTGTAAGACTTTTCAATTAGTATATTATGAAATGCAATAATTATTTAAAACATACACTGGCAGTTTCAGCTTTTTTTTAAACCTTAGATTTTTAGCTTTTATTATTTATTGCATTGTCTCTTTTATGCTGGGGAATCTCCAAAAACTTTATATATCAAATTACCCTATCTACCTCTTGAAGTTCCTCAGTCTTTTTTTTAACAATACCTATATGTTTCCCTTCAGAAATGTAATTTTTTTATAGTAAAATTACTGATTTCCAATTATACTTAAAATGGAAATCTAGTTTACCATTTTGAGTATGGTTAAATACTTAAATAAAAAATTTTATGTGGTTTTCATTGTAAAAATTTATTTTATTTTCAATTTGAAATGGAAACTATCATAATAGAGCAGATTGGTAATGATCAAAAATGTTCTTGAATAAAAATCATCTTTTCATTTTGAAAGTATTCGCTTTCTTTTTAGAAAACAACCATGAAGAAGTTTTTCAAAGTGAAGAACAATTGGCTAAACTTACTGATTTTGTTGCATTTTTGGAGAATTAATACATCTTCATTTGTGAGCTGGCTGTACATTTCTGTAAATTATATATTTTGAATAAATGTGATACCAAATGAATTGTGAAGATTTTTTTTAATTATGTTTTGGGGTAAGAACAATAAATATGTATTCCTTAAAGTATATATCCGTTTTAAGATTATAATTACTATTTTTTTTTTCCTTAAGTTAACAGGCACAAATATGTTTGCGCAATTTTAAAAGGGAAGACAGGGAAAAAACAAATTAACATTGCTTAAAAAAACAAGAAAAGGGAGAAATTTAAGCTATGTCTTTACCATTTTTATTGCTATGGTTATAAACAGGAAGAAGAGAAATTTGTATTTGTCTGAGACCATGAGTAAATATAGTTTCTTCTGAAGTTAAAACGTTTATCAGAAATTCAATTTTATACTTCACAATTCTATTCAGGGATTAGAAAGTTACTTTTAAAAAGTAACATTGTTACAGTTACTTAATATGAAAAGTAACTAATTACAGTTAATTTTACAAATTTCAAAAGTTATAAGAAAGACGGAAATTTAACCTTTTTACCATTTTTCAAAGAGAACAAAGATAAAAGAAATTAGGACGCTAGAAAAAAAGTTAAGAATGGAAATTCAACATTGTTAAAAGTTAAAACTTAAACAAACACTTTATTAACACAAAACAAACATTACAGAATAATTTTTGTTCGTCACAAGGGGGTAACACCCCCCCCCCCCCCCCCCGTATATGTGACTAAATAATCATAATTATAATTAATAAGACACAATATAAGTTAATAAAAAACCCACAAAAAATAATAAGTTTAAATACATAAATATACACAAAATAAAAATGTGGCAATGCTAATGCTATATAATCAAAACAAATGCCCAAAGTTCTGGTCAGTATCTGGTTCAATATCGTCTATTGACAATATAAATTTAAATAAAGAATTTTTAAACCTGTTTAAAGAAGGGATACTTTGAAGTTCAGTAGGTAGTTTGTTGAATACTTTTGGGGCTAAATATGAAAAATGTTTTCGAAAAATTTCTTTATGGGGAAATGGGATATGATAAATTTCATTTAAACATCTAGCTGATATATTTACTTTTAACTTACAAAAAGAATTATTACGATGTAAATATAAAATCATTCGAAAAATAACATTCTGCCGAATCGGTAGTAAATTTAAAAATAGGGATGTTCGAATAAAGATGTCCTTTCAGAATTTTAAACATTTGTTTTGAATTTAAATCAACGGATTAATATTGCTTTTATAATTTCCTCCCCATACAATACTACCATAATTAATGATGGGATAGAACCAGGAATAATATAAATTAATAAGAAAGTATCTTGAAACTTTTTTTTTCTTAGGTAGTAAAATTTGTATAATATAAAACGGAGGTTTTTTTTATTAACTCGGAAACATGAGTTTTCCATTTCAGATTAGAATCTATATACAGTCCAAGATATTTTATATTATTTGTAGAGTTTAAACTTATACAAGAACAGTCAATATTTTGTCTACATGTTGTTAAATGATATTTAAGAGAAATATTTAAATCCAAATTTGTTAAACTGAAAAACATAAATTTACTTTTATTTAAGTTTAAGATTAAATCATTTATAGAAAACCAATTGCTAATTGTCATTAGATCTTTCTCTACATCTCTTTTAAGTGAATCAAAGTCATGACTAGAATACAGGAGAACTGAATAATCTGCATTTGTAATCATTTTACCATTTAAATTAAGTTTACATAAATCATTAATAAAAACCAAAAACAGAAGCGAACCTAAAGTTGATCCTTGCTGAACGCATTTATCTATATCAGAATATTGACTAAAATTATTTCCAACCTTAACCCTTTGCTTTCGATTTGATAAGTACGAGATAAACCAGTTTTTACAATTTTCCCTTATACCAGCAGCTCGAAGTTTTTGAATTTATAATTTATGAGAAACACTATCAAAAGCCTTAGTAATATCTAGATATACTGCAAGAGTTTTCTTATTATTGTTAATACTATTGTAGATAAAGTTTGAAAAGTGGAAGAGAGCATCTGTAGTACTACGATTTTTCAAAAAACCAAATTGATTCTCAGCACAAAAAAAAATGGGAATTATTTAAAAATTTATAAATTCTGTTTGACATGATTTTCTCAATTAATTTCGAAAAACTAGGCAAATTTGATGTAGGTCGGTAATTATGTAAAACATTTTTATCTCCTGATTTAAAAATTGGAGTGACAGTAGCACGCTTCAATGCGTCTGGAAATGTACCTTGATGAAAAGATTTATTAATAAAACTAGTTAAAAGTCTTACATTTTTTTGTAAAAGAAATTTCAAAACCCTGAAATTTAACCCATCATAATCACAAGACCCACCATCAGAAAAATAATTAACAGTCTCAACTATCTCACCGACAGAGACATCGTAAAGAACAAAGGTATTAAGATTAAAGAAAATATACTTTTTGAATTCATATTTCATTATTATCAATAAAAGATTGGTTTGTAATAATATTTGTAAAATGAGAATTAAAATTTGACGCAAGTATACCATCATGACCCAATTTTGGTAATACCACTTTATTTTCTTTGTTTATAAAATTATTTACTTAAATTCCACTTATCCTTATTAGAAGATAAATTGTTAAACTGGTTATGATAATATTCATTCTTTCTTTTCTTATAACAGATTTCAAGAAGTTAACATTTGAATTATAAGCAATTTGAATTATCCTGTCATGAGGAAATTTTTGTAATTTTTTAAAAAGCTTTTCTTTTCTAACAACCAAAGAATAAATATCCGGAGTCATCCAACACTTTCTGAACTTTCTATTTAAATGTTTAGGAAATTTAAAATTATTTTTTATAGAACTTAATTTAAAGATCAAATCATTATAATGTTGATTCATCATCTGAGTTAAATTTCAATTTATAAGATAACAAATAATTAAAAAACATTTCATAATTAATTGAATAAATTTGCTTTGGTTTATTTATTACATTAAAATTTTTAAAATTCAAACCGCATATAATTGGGAAATGATCTGTTAAATCATTTTAAAAAACTGCTGATAACATAGAAAAGCATGAATTCATCTTAAGGAAAATATGATCTATACAAGAAGCAGTATTTTGAACTCTTGTAGGGGTGTCATTAAATGAAATATATCAACAATTATGGTATTGTGGGGGTTGGCGAGCGATAGCGAGAAAGGGGCGTAGCCCGTAGTATGAATAATAAAAACTATCAATAATGCTACTCCATACTGATTCTATATACATGAATAAAATTTATAGTCGGGTTAAATAACTTGTTATCAACATGCTAATATTATAAATTTAAATCAGAATATCATACGTATACCTTAAGATACAGTAAATTAAATGATTAATTCTAGCTTCTTTGATAAATTTATCCAAATATTGAATATCTCGATGAATTATCGTAATAAAATATTATTCAAAAATGGTGAAATAGCTCGTAAATACACAGAATTTTATAAAACATTATTACGTTGTTTATTTGGATTTCTTAGTATTATTAAGCAATCATTTACTTTATATTTTCATATATGAGGCGGTTTGTTAAAGCTAATTATTCTATAAATAAAGTATTATCACAATCATATTCGATATAAATAATATATAAGAATTAATATCTCATTTATCAAGTTTTAAATATTTGATAATTTCCAAATTTTTCGAAATATTATGTATTCTAAATACTGAGATTTATTTTTTAATATATTCTAATTGAAATTTTCATTTAAGATAATTTATATAAATACTATGATATATTTTTTATTCTTTAAATAACATAATTTATTAAATATATAAACTTTAAATAAATGACAATGCAAAAATATGATAAGCTAGAAAATGAAAAAGTAATTCAAAAACTTTATTTATAAAATTCTTAAATAAAATTAAAATATACTTTAATTACAGTAAATAATTACTAAAAAACCTTTAAGTTTTGCTATTATGTAAAAAATAAAAAATATAAAAATAATCGTTAACTCAACCGATTTAAAATATATTGAAGTAACTTAATTAAAAATTATAGATACTGAGGTTAAAAACTGTTATACAAATGCTGAAGTGAGGATTTCTCTGGGTGGAAAAAAATAAAGAGATAAGTACATGTCCTAATTTAAAACCTGTAACAATTTTAAACAGCTTGAGTTAATTTCCTCTTCGTGCATAAATGAGTTCTAAAGAGTGGATTTACTCGTTCAAATGAAATTCGGTTTGAAGACATTGTCAAGAATGTTTTCGTTTTACACAGCAACTCTTAAAATAGTTAAAAAGTTTGGAGATACTTGAGATTTATGAAAACTTTATCATGTCTAAATAAGAAACTTTTAATACAAATCATTGAAAATCTAAGTTTTAAATTTCGCGAGTTTTCGACATTGATAAGGCATTAATTACATTTACATTTTTTAATGACACTCTCTTTAAAAAAAGTTTAAAGATCATTTGTATATAATTTAATGTAATATTATAAATACATATTTTATATATATGTATGTTGTTTCATATAATATATATAAATCAATAACTTATAAATTAAAAATTATATATTATAAAAAACTATATGTAAAAAATTTCCAAAATCACTAAGTTTATAATATTATAACAATTGCTTATCTAAATATATACTTGAAAAATAAAATATGTATATATAAGATTAATATTAGCCTTTATGTATAATAACTTAATAAAACATTTTATCCTTTACATTACATACATACTGGAGTAATAAAAACTGCCACATTTATGCATCTATTGCACAACATAACTTTCTTAACTATGTACACTTGTACAGATTTTCCGTTTTTTTACAACATCAACCTTCAAAGGGTCTTTAAATAAGAAGTGGTTTGATTTAAAATAACAAACATATCAACGATACCTAGTCAAAAGAAATAAAAACGCAATTCCAATTTGAAAATAAAATGTAAAAGTATCCATTGTTCTGAACAATGATATAGGGCAATATAAAATAATGTGTATATCTTCCCCCCTTACCTCCTACATAAGGACAGTTCTAAAAAATATCCATGTCTAGGGAAAATTTTAGTTGTCATTTTTCATAGAACTTGATTCTTAAATAACAATGATATGGTTGGTCTTTCTTTTATTTAGAATCCAAAATTCTTTAAGACCTAAAAATAAAAATAAAACGTCAGGTCAGTGGTCAAAAAATCACCAATTTTTCAATCAATCCCCTTTCTATAAAATTCCACCAATGCTTAACTCAAACGTAAACTGCAAAAGCTGTAAAATATGGATATAAAAGGACTTTATTTGCCCATTTGACAGTTATTGCAATGGCCTTACCAGGAAAAACGTTCTTTTTTTTTCTGATTCCAAATAACAACAATGGGGACATAACTTACGGTCCCTTCTTGGTCGCGTAAAAGCGTGTGCACAATGACAATGCTGGTTGCGTGCCATTCGAGAAATTTATTTGATATGTCTCCCCCTCCCTCTATCTTATAAAAGTCCTCATTCTTTTAGGTTGGATGTACGTGGACTTCCATTGTCGTTTTGAGTGATGTATAAAATGGCATTTGAAATGGATCCTTATTTGGAGATCTTATTGTTTCTCGAAGGGACCGTTCGCAGAAAGTGTGGTTAGGATCTGGCGGTAATTTTGTAATGCTTAACCCTAAAAAATCATCTCGATAAAAAATAGTTGTGTGTAAGCTGAAGGTTCATAACCTGTAGGGGCGTCCATAAATGACGCGATGCGTTTAGGAGGGGGGGGGGGGGGTCTCGTTAAATATCACGTAATTTTTCCCAGTGAAACAAAATAGCGTAAAATTGCGAGAAAATATAGTTAAGTACTCCAGTACACTCCAGTAAAATATGTTTCTCGACTTACATTTGACAAAATCTGACATAAAATATTATTGCGGCTTTCCAAACCACATCTAAAAATGTTGGAGCTTTAAAAAACTAACTTAAAATTTGCCAAAACTGAAATTTAATAAAAAAAAAATTACGAATTTGAAAAATTTCACGCTAGATTGCTTTACTTAGAAGGGGGTCGAACCAAATATCACGAAGTGGCAACGAGGTGTGTGTGTAGGGGAGAGAGAGAGTGTAAAAAAATCGTCAACATCGCCTCGCGTGTTTAGACGCCCGCTCATATGCATGCGTATGAATTTTTTTTATATTTCCGGACCAATTACTGATTTTAGCTTCCACACTACGTTTATAACGTAAAAAATGAAGGTATTATAATCGTTCAGTCCGTCTGTCTGTCCGTCACCCACTTTCATAGCCCAAACTACAAATTCTACGGACAAATGTGATACGTCAAAAAGTTCAGCGCAACGAAATTAGAATACATTGAAAATTTCAGAAAAGAATTCGAATTCGAAGTACTTCAATTATTTAAAAAACTGCGAAATTTAATGCTCATTTAAAAAGCATAGGAAGCCATTTTTATAAGAATTTAATAACCTTTGCCATTCGCAACAATCGCTCGAGAAACTTTAATTCTTTTAGACAATAAATTAAAATAAATTTATTTTTGCGACAGCGATCAGTTTGAAATGACGTCAAATATATTTCACTACGAGATTCTATTGTACGTTGATATGAAATGTTTTAATTCTATTTATTTATTTTATTTGGGGAGATAGGTTGGGGGAGGGTAAAATGCAATTTAAGGATTTGACGCCTATAGCCAAGCCTACTACAAAAAACTCAAATTCCGTCTATTATTTGGTTGTTGGTTCAACCTTCGGACGTAACTCGGAACTATATATACTCCGATTTAGAGGCACAAGGAGGTATATATACTTAGATTTCGGAGATCTTGCAAAAAAAGTTTTTTTCATCTGTAAATTTATGAAAAATTTTGTTTTAAAACAAATCTTAGAATGGACTATTGATTACAAAAAACACTCATGGAGCTTTTTTGATTATTCATAGAACACATAAAGTGTATATTTTTACAGATCGAATTATTAACTATATTGACGTGTCCCTCAGCAATTGTTTAACGTGTTAATTTTCAAAATTACTTGCGAAACATACTTTACAATATCTAACTATTTGAAAAATATTTTTACATAAAAATATATGTGTAAGGATTTTTTTTTGGCGGGGGGGGGGGGGGGGGAGAGTGAAGAGGGTAATATAATACATAGTATCACACCGTGTTTGACGAAGGCTTATAAGCGGGTCTCTGATCAAGCACACAAGCCGGAATTTATATGTACCTACCCCCCTATCACACCGTGTTTAGTAAGGTTGGAATAATGTCGCACTACAGCTACGCATTGTCAATTGAGGAATGAAATATTTCAAAAGATGATATCCTCAGATTTCGTATCCTTAAAGTTGTCCAAATAGTATAAGACTAGCACAAAACATATTCCCAAGTTAATACTAAAGAAAATGCATCCTTCCCTCTAACTTTATCAAAGTGAGATGGATGATAAAAATCTATTGAAGATAAGTATAAAACATCGAATTTCGGGCATAAATAATGTCGTATATCCTTCTAAGACTCCAGGAAAATCCTACACATATATTCTTTAAAATTAAATGAACGTATTTTTTATACAAATATATATTTTAAAAGTATGATTTGTGGAGATTTTTTTTTAAATGCTCTTTTAATATTTGCTGAGAGTCACAGAAATTTGAACGGATGTTGCGAGGTCATTCATAAGCCCTATAAATGCAATTTTGTCTGTGCTATGAATGCATGAAAAAGTTTTGTAAGTTTTTTTTGTTATTAATAGTCTACTGCTGAAAAAATTAAGTTTTTTGCAAGATCTCCGAAATTGCATTTGACACGTCAATTTTTTTTTATTGAAATAGCCGATACCTGTTGTTAAAGGTTGAAAAGTGATTTTCAGATAATCTTCTATCGAACATTTTCAGTCCTTAAAGTTTAAAATAAATTCTGTAGTAACAGGAACTTAACACAAAACATCCATTTGAATGGTTCTCCGGTCTCAGGAGGTTATTTAATTAGGTAGTACGCAGAATGGGCCCAAAGATAAAAAGTTTTAGACCGCTTTGATTTTAAAAAGATTAGCACTTCAATGGAAGTATTTACTTTGATATTAGCTAAATTTCTCTATTTATCTAGAATATTTTAAGAGGTAAAAACTTCTTAAGAAAATACTAATTTGAAATTTGATGTTCTGGTAGTCTTCAAACCTTTATTTATCGTTTTTAGGATTAAAAAATGTCTACTCCAAGAAGGGAAAAAGCATAGATATCATAATTAAAGTATTAGATTGGCTGATCACGTGACCTCCAATGCTAACGACGGGACGCGCATGGAGGCTTTTTAAGGGGGCATAATGGCCAGTGTTGCTGCCACTTTAAGGAGAAAAATACTACCAAATAATACCATCTAATTCTAAAATTACAACAACAAAAAAATACTGGAAAGGATTTAAAGTCACTAAAAATATTTCAAAATGCAGCTAGTATTTTTACGATATTTTTTTGTAATTTTAGAATAATTCTAAAATGAATTCTAAAATGAAGTTAAAAGTTTAGTTATAAAGTTTAAAGAGTATATTTGTATTTTAGAATAATTCTAAAATTACAAAAAAATATCGTAAAAATACGGGCTGCATTTTGGTATCTTTTTAGTGACTTTAAATCCTTTTCCAGTATTTTTTTTGGGTAATTTTAGAATTAAATGGTATTTTTTCGTAGTCTTTTTCTCCTTAAAGTGGCAGCAACACTGGCCATTATGTCCCCTTAAAAGCCTCCATGCGCGTCCCGTCGTTAGCATTGGAGGTCATGTGATCAGCCAATCTAATACTTTAATTATGATATCTATGGGAAAAAGAGAGCAGGTCCTCAAAGTAATCAAGAATGTACATTTTACGGAAGGTTTGCTTACTTTGTGGAAACGTCCCTCATTTTTCGAATTCGTGGAGTAGAAAATTTTTATTACTGAAAAACAACTATCTAAAATTACTGCAATTCCTACAAATTTATGAATATGAGATTCATAAATTTGTAGGAATATGAGTTGTGTTTTTATGAGTGTGAATTATATGAGTGTGAATTTTTTAACAAATGAGTGTGAATTTTTTTAAACAAAATTGTTTAAATTAAATCATGTAATTTTTTTAGATATGTTTGACACATACGCAGAAAATGAGCGACTGCTATTAATATTCAAAACTCATTTTAAAAAACTTTTTTTTCTTTAAAACGTCTATGAAATATATTTTATGTCAAATAATAACAAAAAAATTGATCATTTCCAAAGAAAATTACATTAAAGAATACAAACTGAAAGAACTAATGTTTAATTAATTTAAAGACTGTCTCCCTATACTAGGTAAATTTTAGTTCTTTTACAAGAACTTCGCTTATATTTTGGTTAACATATCTCTAAAAGAACCTATTATTTTATAGATTTTTAAAGTTAGGGTGGTTCAAAATATTTTTGTGTTGCTCATAATTTAAAATAACCGTTCTCTACTTCATGGAAGTTTAAAGTTTAAATTCGGTATTTCAAGGTCTTTTACTCAGTTAATTAAAATAATGAAATGAAGAGCTTAGTGGAAGAACGTGCAAAGTGAAATTTTTTTAAAAATTGAGATTTTTGTATCAATGAAAACATTATTCCATCCTTTAAAGATTACTAGATTCAAACTGTTATAAACTTTAAGTTAAGTATATGTTTTTTTTACCTTTTATAACTACAGTTTTTAACGTATCTAAGTGCAATCGAGAAACTATAAAGCTCATTTTCTCGTTTTTTTCTTTTTGTCACTTAGCACGTAAGTTCTTCCACTAAGCTCTTCAAATATGATATGTTTAATATTACCTTCTTTTTCAAGTACAAGGGAAAGAGTCAATTGTTGATTAAATTACACTGAAGTTTTAGAGCAACTGTTGTAAGGTTTTTTTTTTCGAAACAAAACAAGGCGAAAAAGAATTTTTTTTACTCACCTCCGCATTAAAAAAATATAATTCCACCCGACAGATACTGACAGAATTTTGATTCTCTTTCTCGTCTAACAATAAAACCCAAGAACTTACACGCTTTCATAAATCCTTTTCAAACCCATCCCAACATTACTAGAATTAACAACTAGAACGAACACCAGCCAATCAAACACCATCATTCCATTTTAAAAACAGAGAAAAATTCGCCAACCATGTTATATTCCTCGCCAACAACCTTCGCCAAGTACACCATCCAGATGAAATCAAATTAATAAAACCATGAAAATAAAAGCACTGACACGATTGCATGACTATAATTCATATCCAAGGGTCCAGTCATGGTATTCTAAATCAACTAAGCTGTTAAGTATTTTGGCAATAATTTTCCCGTTGCTTGCGCAATTGTTCTACGAGGACTGTGTGTAATTTCTGTGATACTAACGCTGTAACGAGGAATATGAATTTATTTTTGGAAAATAGCTTTTAAGTGAATGACTGTTTATGGGTTAGATCCAGGTTTCGAAATTAAAGGCGACCAAATCTTACAATTTTGCGCCTTCAAAATAAATTTAGTCGCAGTTTTCGCGACTTAAAATCCAAATTGTCAATGATCTTGAACACGTCCAGATTATCTTCTGTGGTCTTAAAATCGCAAATCTCTGGCGGTACATAAATTACGATACTCCGGCGATCGTAGATTCATAAAATTTTTAAACTCTAGCAGCTAAGAAATTGTGAAACTTGGGTGATTCTATACGTGCGCAACTACGGCCAACTTAAAATCATACAGAGTCACTGCAGACTTCTAGAGTTTGTGAATAAATTGCATAAAAGTAGCATTTTTCAATAAATATTTTTTTCGGAAATGATCATAAATTTTTCCATCGAATTTCTACAACACTGGTTACATCCACAACTTCCTTTCCAGGAAAGCCGAGCCGTGAAGACATAAAATAATCTTTCCAAACTTTTAAACTATCTTTTAATCGTAAAAAACACGCATGTTTGTAAAGAGATATTCCTTACTAGACCAGTTTTTAAACCATAACAAAACAAGTAGGTTTGTAACAGAAACTGTCACTTAGAACTGCTTCCGCACGAAGTTCATGCGCATTAAAAAAATTGTCAAACACAGCATTAAGTACTATATATTAAACTTTTAAGCGTCAAAATTAAACAAATTATTTTTCTTCGAAAATTAAATAATTATGTCTTATTGTTAGCTACATTTTTTTTCGACGACTAATTTGCAATATTGCTCACACTTAAAAAGTAAAACATTTCATATCAACATCATACAACGTTAAAATTATCCATTACCTTCAAAGCATAACTAAACGAATAGTTTTTAATACCATTTAAAAAACAAAACACAAACCTATCCAAGACCTTTGTATTGAGACATTAGTTTTCGTTAATAAATGCTTAAATGTAAATGAAAAATTTTGTTCAATTAAAAAATATATAGCACGTCTTGCGGCCTCTTTCTAAATAAATAATAGTTCGAACAATCGAAGAGCTGAAAAAAAATTAAAAAATGTCGACGGAAATTTTGATTTTTTATAAAACATTTCTTTTTTTTTCTTCCACAAATATTTGATGACCCTTTATTTAATAAAAATTAATATTTTTTTTAGGATACTTATAAAATGATTGTGCTCTGCTTCCCTTTTGTAAAAGATGAGTACAATAATATATTTTGTTTCAAACCTTACCATTTGGATTTGGTTGTGTTGATAACGACCTAAACTCGAATAACATTATTTTACAGCCCAACAATACATTGAGTACCGTCGAAGCGGGTATCTTTGGCCATGGAGCATGGAGGGTAACTTTGGTCCACGCTTCGGAAAAAGATTTGTTTCTTAATTTCTCTTCATAAAATGATCCTATCTTAAATTGTTTTACATTTTTGGAAAGGTGGAAACATTGCCTTTATTTTTTTTGTAAAAAAAAAAATCTCATTCTAATTTTGGCAAGACTACAAATGACGTTTGTATTCTTACGAGCATTTAATGACAAAAATCTATTTCTTCCAACTTTTGTCTGGAACACCTAAAAAAATATTGAAAATAGCTAAATAAAACACACTATACTATTATTTTATTTATGGGGATGAATATTACACCATTTGTTTTAATCTAAGTTGAATACTTTTTATGCTATATTTAATTATTGGTCACTGGGAAACTTTTGCCGATGAATGCGGGTAACTTTGGTCCAAGATGTAAGGATTTCTTTATGGAACTTTGCACTTTCAAAAATGTATGTAATAGTGTATTCTGTTTAACTATTATTGAAGAAGTCTTACTTTTAAAATTGCCCGATTTTGAGATGATTTTTTTTAAAATTAAACGATTTTAAACACTATAGAGATAAAGATAAACAAGTAGGTTTGTTACAGAATCTGTCACTTAAACCGCTTCCACACAACATTTGTGCTCAACAGGAAACAAACTATTTATACACCTGAGAAAGAAATTCGCCAAACAGAGCCTTTAGCAAGTTGTAATTAAACATTTAAACGATAAAAATAATTATTTTCATTAATCTTCTTTCTCAGATTTGATAATTAAACTTTATCGTTTGCTTAATTTGTTTGAAGTTCGAAGAATAATAATGTAATATTTTTTAATAAATACCTTTGTGTCGCGTCGCCACAATTTACCATTTACATTTCTTTCGAAAGTTCAGTCATTTATCGTTTGTTAAATTATTTTACAGTTCGAAAAATATATAATTAGTGCAATTGAAGCTTTAAAAATAAAAGCGGCACTTTGCATATTTTTTATGCCAAGTTAGAATTCTATATGCATCTTTCTTCGTACATATATAATAAACCATCAAAAGAACTCTATTGTGGTATTACAACAATCCAAACTGAATTATATCACATAAATAAATATTTTTTTTTTCAAATAAAGTTTCTCGTACGTTTAACGAAATGGCAACACTGAAAATATTGAATAAAAATGGAATTTGCATGTTATTTCAATGTAGATTAAATTTTTAGTTATTTAAATTTTAAATAAACTTCTAATTTAAATTTTTTAATGAAATTTGGAATGTAGCCTAATCTGATTTTTGCTTCAAAATGACGTATCGCACTTGTCTGTGGGACTTGTGGATGGCAACAGTGAAAATATGAATAAAAATGAAATTTGCATGTTATTTCATTGTAGATAAAAAATTTAGTTATTTAAATTTTAAATAAACTTCTAATTTAAATTTTTTAATGAAATTTGGAATGTAGCCTAATCTGATTTTTTGCTTCAAAATGACGTATCTCACTTGTCTGTGGGACTTGTGGTTCTTTCTGTGAAAGTGGGTGACGGACAGACGGACTGAACGATTATAATACCTTCCACTTTTTACGTTATAAACGTAGTGTGGAAGCTGAAAGCAAGGAACGTACAACATGCAAATTCGCTAATGTCGAAATGTAAACATTTTCAAATTCCTAATTACGAATATATTATTTTTTTTCCCTTTTATAATAAATCGTTTGCTTTTAGCTTCCACACTACGTTTATAACGTAAAAAGTGGAAGGTATTATAATCGTTCAGTCCGTCCGTCTGTCCGTCTGTCACCCACTTTCACAGAAAGAACCATAAGTCCCACAGACAAGTGGGATATGTCATTTTGAAGCAAAAAATAAGATTAGGCTACATTCCAAATTTCATTTAAAAATTTAAATTATAAGTTTATTTAAAATTTAAATAACTAAAATTTTTATCTACATTGAAATAGCATGCAAATTCCATTTTTATTCATATTTTCACTGTTGCCATCCACAAGTCCCACAGACAAGTGAGATACGTCATTTTGAAGCAAAAAATCAGATTAGGCTACATTCCGAATTTCATTGAAAAAATTTAATTAGAAGTATATTTAAAATTTAAATAACTAAAAATTTAATCTACTTTGAAATAACATGCAAATTCCATTTTTATTCAATATTTTCACTGTTGCCATTTCGTTAAACGTACGAGAAACTGTAGTTAAAATAAAATAAAAAAAAATTGAAAAAATATTTATTTATGCGTTATAATTCAGTTTGGATTGTTTTAATATCACAATAGAGTTCTTTTGATGGTTTATTATATATGTATGAAGAAAGATTCATAGATAATTCTAACTTGGCATAAAAAATAGGCAAAGTTTCGCTTTTATTTTTAAAGCATCAATTGCACTAATTATATATTTTTCGAACTGTAAATTAATTTAACAAACGATAAATAACTGAATTTTCGAAAGAAATGTAAATGGGAAATTGGGGCGACACAAAGATATTTATTAAAAAATATTACATTATTATTCTTCGAACTTCAAACAAATTTAGCAAACGATAAAGTCTAATTATTAAATCTGAGAAAGAAGATTAATGAAAATAATTTATTTTATCGTTTAAATGTTTAATTATAACTAGCTAAAGGCTCTGTTTGGTGAATTTCTTTCTGAGGTGTATAAATAGTTTGTTTCCTGTTGAGCACAAATGTTGTGTGGAAGCGGTTTAAGTGACAGATTCTGTAACAAACCTACTTGTTTATAAACATATTTGTTAGTAAATATTGCTTCCAAAAATAAGTTGTTTTCCCTTATTAAAATTGAAGTTTACTTTTCTTTTAAGCGACAATCAATACTAGTATTCATAGTGTAATGTCATTCGACGATGTACTGTAATGTAAATGTTAAGTTATATACCATTTTAAATAACTATGTATCTTATAACTTTGTTATTTTTATGCTTAAACATTTTAATATTACTATTTAATTCGGTAACACAGCCTTTAAGGATGTTAAAAAGTATGTTTCTTATGTATTTTTCCTGCTTGGACCAAAGTTACCCGCCCGGAACTTAACCGTGTCTTAATTTTTTTTTTAATTTATGAAATTTAACAAAAATGCTTGGAAATTATTCCTAAAAGTACAATACTTAGAATGCATAATGATTTTTAAGTGTTTAAATCGTTTTTGTAGTTTAATTTTTCTTCTTTTGTAAAAAAAACTATGATTTTGGACCAAAGTTACCCGCACTGACGGTAATTGATTAAAATATATTCTCTCCCCGATTAACTCCAATTATCCGATTATACGAATGTGGTTAAGACCCAATTGGCTTTGGGTAATTGGAGTACTTCTGTACTATGATATCTGTGGCGTTATCGAACACTTTCTTGAGAAGACATGTAACGAAGAACGAAGAGGAAATTTCGGGACCGTGCGGCAGCCATGTTGAGGAGTTTAGTATAATTAAACAGTACTAAAATTGAGCTTTTTTTTGGAAGCTGTTATATCGGAGTGTATGGCTAATAGTTTTTAGATTTTTTTAAGATGTTGATTACACTTTTAAACTAGGATCATTTTTTTCCATTTCTCTTCAGTGAAATTTTATTTTTATGTCCAACGCAAACGTCTCAATAAACACTAAGAAATGGCCCGTAATTAAGTGTATTAGTATTTATAATAATAAAATATAAATGAATAACCCCTCAATATTTAATGAGTATTTTTTATTATTTTAAAAGCTCAATTTTGCCGATTTTTTTTTAATTTTTCATTAATACAAGTATTTTTAATTAATCATTTTATACGAAGACGAAATACTAATTTTAATATATTCAATAATGTAATTTTTCAAAAACATTAAAAAAAAACAATGGTAGAGTTGACTTACGGGAAGTTTATAAGTGCTTATTGAGAAAAATGGAGTTTGACATAATTTCTATTTCACTGAATAGAAATATATAACTATCCAAAAAAAAATTATTCTAGTTTAGTAAACTCAAAAGTACTATCGACGATTTTAAATTTTTTTTCAAAAGTTACTAAGCCCCGAATTGATTATAGTGCTGCCATCTAGAGTATATAATACAAAATAACCATTGACCCAACTAAAAGTCGGAAACATGTTTTCCAACTACAAATAATTTAATGTGGTTTCTTCTTCATTAAGGAAATGTACTGAAAGTGAAAAATTCTGAAATGAAAAATTCTGAGTTATTAACATAAGTTAAAGTAACTAAAATATACTTCATTTTGCAACAAGCTATTGTGAAAGGATAAGACTGTAGAAAAATTTAGTACAGAAAGGTATCTTCGATACTTGTTTGATAAGGTACCCTCGATTTTAGAAAAAAAAGTTTAAAATCCCAAACACAATCAATTAAAAATTTTTTTGTCAATTTAACCTTGTAGAAAACATGTCTGCAGTTGTGTTTGGATTCATTAACTTTTTGATAAGTTAGTGTTCAAAAATATATAAATTTAGTAATTAGTTAAAAAAAACAGTGAATAATTATATAATACTTTTCGAGACAGAGACACAGTTTCTTAATAAATGAAATAAATATTATAAAGAAAAGACCCAGATAACATTTGCTTTTTGAACATTTTTATTAGTTTGTATAGATATAAATAATCTCATGGGTACCATAGTTTTAGCTAGAAAAAATTCCGATGTATTACTCAGTTTCGGTAAAAAATATTTTACTACCTTAAAATAAAGCATTAACACATGTTTAACCATACATTAATTTAAATACATTGGCACTTAACTAGAATTTCTATGTAGTATATCGATATCACAATTCATAACTAAAATTTTCTTTACGTATTTTACAGATTATGGATCCAATGCAAGATGTTTAGAACTTATCCTTAACTAATCCTGTTATGTGCTTTGTAGATAAAAACGAGATGTTAAATTCTGAAAAAAAGAACGATTGACCTAAAAAAGAGGGGCCCCGATTTGGCACTGCGTAAACAAAAATAACAAGGTTGCCGAAAACCCGGAAGATTTGTTGTTTCAGATTTGTTGGTGGCTAAAGAAATTGAAGTTGTAAAAGATGGCGAGTTTCGATTGAAACACCATCTTTGCCGAATTCGCTCAATTTTCGGCCTAAAGGTTTGCTATCGTACCAATTTGGCAGGGTTTCAAGGTTTGGCAAAAAATGGATATCCAGGGGGTACCTTTCTATTAGGTGAGCCAACAGAATATCTGTCCTTTTTCTGCTAAAATAAAGAACCACTAAACCGTCACAGAAAATTCGTTTTCAAAATACTGGGAACGAGTAATTTCTTAACTGATTAACTTATTAATAAAGTCGGTTTGAATAATTTAACTATGAAAAACACGAATCTGAAGCCAATTTTATTTAATGTTTATGGTACAGCTACGATAAAATGAACGTCGATTTTGAGTTACGTCGCCAAACAACGGAAATGCCCAAAATGGGTAACCATTTCACTTCATATTTCATACAATTCAATAGATATAGCAACCCTACCTAAATTTTCAAGATCGCCAAATCGAAACTGGCCATTATATTATAGCTGTACCTGTTTATGTCCAGGTAAGAACATATGCCATATCCAAAGGTTTAGACGTGGGGGTGACGCGTCCCCCTACTTTTCAGGAAAATGAAATACGTCACCCCACTTCTAATACTAATAAAGTTCATCTCCTCACTTTGTACTGTAAAATAATTGCTTTTGCAATAAAAAAAACATTTTTAATTTGTTTTCTTTTTATAATTTTAGTTATTATCATCTACCCAAGCTGCCAATTGTAGTTCACGGTGCAATATATATATAGTTCTAAGTCTCTCTTTTAAACTACTATACTAAATATATATAGTGAATAATGTTACATAATACTTAATTTTTTTATTTATATATCATACTCCTAAGTAAAAAACTAAGAAGCAGAATATTCATAAAAATAATTTGTACCCTGGTCTAAAAGACTTAAAAAACAAATAGCAACTTTTTTTTTTTTGGGGGGGGGGGGGAGAGGAGTAGGCATATGGATCCAAATTATCGGCATTCCCGAACCTTTTTTTCTCCACTTCTAGTATTGGTTTCTCCAATCTACGGTGGTCGGTTTACAGGCTCACATTAACACTACCTTGCTTTAGCTTTTTCATCATAATACTTGCCTTCTTCATCCACTCATCTGGAAGTCCGTCAAAAAAAGCCACTTCAACGTCCCACATGTCAGAACTAGACACTCCTTTTAGTGTCTTCTGAAGGCGTCTCGCGACCTTATCACAGACCATCTCTCTGAGAGCTTCAACTCTACAGTGTGTCAAAACAGACCCACCCTCATTCAAGTCAATTGCAACTTTATTACAATCTCTACCTTCATTGCATTGTCTTTCAACGTTGCTATGTTCATTGAATACTACCAAAGGAGTATCAACCTTATTACAGTGTTTCCAAGCAATATCATCTTCATTACAGAGACTCCATGCAAAAGTATCCTCATCATTGTGTTCCCGAACGTTTGTGTCATTACAGTATCTCCAAGTATTTCTATCCTTCATACAAAGTTTCCAAGTAGCTTCATTTTCCATACGGAATCCGCAAGAAGTGCTATCCTTATTGAGGTATTTCCAAGTGCTATTATTTTCCATATAGTGTCTACAAGCAGTCAAATCTTCGGAGTAATTTCTGTAAGAAATATCGTGTACACCACAATGTCTGCAGGTAGAGTCACCAACGCTGTAGAGTTTCATTACCTCTTCGCTAGGATTATGCCATATGGCATGAACCTGATGATGTGGATTAACATGGACATGCCTATCCACACACAAGTCCCACACAGAAGTAGAAGCATTGTCTTCAAATCTCTCGGAATATCCCAGCAACATTATCGGATCTATCTTATCCAGGTCATGAATCTTGGAGGAATTTTGGCTAAGTGGTTGGAAGGAATAGCCCTGCACTGACATGGTGGATGCTACAGTGTAAAAGTATTGAATGTGTTCGACGAAATCTTTCAAGGCTTCTAAAATATGGAGGTCTTCCAGAACTTTGGAATGGATACTTGGACGCTGGAGAGCAAGTTCCCTGCAGGCTTCGAGGATGACCGTGTTCCACTGATGGGGGTTGTCTATCCACGGAATGACTCTTTCCCTTCTTTGTTTGAAAATGGTGTCATCTTTGTACAGTTCACGGTCACGGTTGAAGTTATCTAGCAAGATGTCAGCCTTAAAATCGCATTTCCAACTCTCAGCAAGAATTTGTTTCTGGAAGTGGTGAAAAAATGCACTGTTCAGAAAAATATTTGTCCGATACATTCCGTCTTACTCAATTTTAGCAATTATTAGTTCCTTGGTGATGTTCTTTTGTGAATAATTTTCTCTCCGCAAACCTGAAAAAATGAAAACAAAGTTATTTATACACCTGCACTGAGTGCCATCACACGCAGACATTTATGGAAATGAAATGGCAGACAAACTTGCCAAAGAGGGATGCCATCTACCATCTTTCAAATCCAATAAACTAACACTGAGGAACTTTTTTCAATTAAAAAAAATCCTCAACTAAAAAAGACAGGCTTGTTCCCCTAGCAACAACTGGTATACTCAACGACGGAACCTGGCTCTCTTCTCTCATCTTTCAGATGACAGGTCTTCGCTTACCTGCTTATCTGATTTGCAAGTGGAAACACCATTAAATGTTTTCAAAAATCTCAGGAGGTGAAAAAGTCTACCACAATGTCCCAAATGCCATCAATTTCAGGCCAACCCTAAACACAACCTGGACTGTTTTGGATTCTGCAAGGGAAATATCTACTCATCTCCTTTGCTTTTCATCGATTTCTCAAAGTGTACGGTTTTTGTTGTTGTTTTTCTTTACTTGGTCTGATTGCGTCAGTTCAGGCAGGAGATAAAAAAGTTGTTTATACTCCGAGTGCTATTTTTTTCGCTTGTTCTTCCTGCAATAGTTTTTACAATGACTAAATGAAAGTGCGTTTAAAAAAAGTATGTTTTTAAGTGTTCTGTGACACAACTCGATTTTGTTGAAGTGTATTTAAAAACGTAAGCATTATTTATTGTGGTTGCATTGATCACATCCACAAATTGTTTATTCTTTTCAGTGAAAGTATTTTTAAACTCATTTTGGAATTTTTTTTTTTAAAAAGCGGAATTTTAACCGCGAATGTACACAAAAGCTTTTAATGAAATCCATCATCGAAAGGTTAACACGAATGTAATTTTTTGCGCCAAAAATCAAATTTTGTGTAACAAGTTAAACAACTCTAATATCTTAATCTTTATTTTCTTTTTACATGTGAACATATAAAATTTTACTGACTCTTTTTGATTATTATAACATTTTGAATCGGAGTATAATGTTTTCATAATGATTTGAGAAAAATAGGCCGATCTGAATATCAAGTTCTTTACCATCCAAACTCTAAAATGTTTGGTTAACGTTCCCACCATCTGATAGATCTGGTGGAAGCATATGCTGCCTTTGATACAATATAAAAATAAACATACACCAAAAAAAATTTATTTACACCCCATTTAGAAGTAAAATTGTACCACAAATACAAAAGGGAACGCGTTTACTCTACAAAATGAAGTATGTCATATCCACAAAATAGGAGTAAGATTATACCACAATAAGGATAGAAAAAGCCCACATTTATGTTGAAATTTAAGTGCTTTTAATGAAATATAACAGCACACCAGCGTGAATTTCAGTAGCGATATTTTGAGGTTATTTTCGTAATTTTATTCCCAGTCATACTTCTGTCCTAAGGCCACTCGATCTCGCCCTCCTTTGATTACAAATATGTTGAACGTCACTTTACCCTTCTACTCAACATAGGCTTGATAGAATCCGCAGAGATAGAATTTTGAAAAAACTTGATAGAAGCTTTTAGCTTCCACACTGCGTTTATAACGTGAAAAGTGGAAGGTATTATAATCGTTCAGTCCGTCTGTCTGTCTGTCCGTCAACCACTTTCATAGCCCAAACTACAAATGCTACGGACAAGTGTGATACGTCAAAAAATTCAGCGCATCGAAATTAGAATACGTTGAAAATTTCAGAAAAGAATTTCGAATTCGAAGTACTTCAATTATTTAAAAAACTGCAAAATTTAATGCTCATTTAAAAAGCATAGGACGACATTTTTATTAGAATTAAATCACCATTGCCATCGCAACAATCGCTCGAGAAACTTTAATTCTTTTAGACAATAAATTAAAATAAATTTATTTTTCCGACATCGATCAGTTTGAAATGACCACTACGAGATTCTTTGCATGTTGATATGAAACATTTTCATTCTATTTAAAAGTGAGGGAATATTACATATTTATTCTTTGAAATATAAATTAATTTTTGCAAACGATAAGTAATAATTAATGAATTTTCGAAATAAAACAAATGAAACTAGCCAATTTTTTTTATTTTTACAGCATCATTTTACTAATTATTTATTTTTCGAACTGTAAATTAATTTAACAAACGATAAATAATAACTGAATTTTCGGAAGAAAGTTATGTAAATGGGAAATTGTGGAGACTCAAAGATATTTATTAAAAAATTACATCATTATTCTTCGAACTTTAAACAAATTTAGCAAACGATAAAGACTAATTGTTAAATCTGAGAAAGAATATTAATGAAAATCGTTAATTTTGGCGTTTAAAAATGTAAATTAAACTAGCTAAAAGCCCTGTTTGGCGAATTTCTTTCTGAGGTGTAAAAATAGTTTGTTTCCTGCTGAGCACAATTGTTGTGTGGAAGCGGTTTAAGAGACAGATTCTGTAACAAACCTACTTGGTTTTTTTTAAAGAATGCTTTTGGTTTCCAAGTAATTATGGTTGCGCATATGCATGGAGCCTGTGAAAAGTTATACAGAGTTTTGTAGTAGGTTCCTCACATAATTTGAGTTTTGTCAGCTTACTCCTAATTTACGTTACAGATTTAAAAAAATAATGGCAACATAACAAAAAAAAATTTACAGTTCGGTTTTTCTTTATTTAAAAAAACTTTTATCTAAACATCGGAGGGTAATACCGCATATAAATACGAAATGTCAATTTTTTTTAAATGTTTAATATGACAGGATATGAGGCTGATAACAAAAATATTTGCATGAATAAAATATATTTAAATTTCCATTATCATAACTACTCAAAAATCATATGTGCCCTTCGTGGCCAAGTCGTGTTTGTATTCTTAAAAAGAATGGACTAGATCACGCTCCGAGTACACTGGGACAGGCGTGTTTGTTAAATCTTTGATTTCTAAAGTCTCGATGGCATTAGCGTACAAAGTCGCTCGAAGTTCTGTTGGGTGCCAACTCAGGTGTTGATATCGTCACTTGACCGCGGTTATAAAATACGAAGCATTCCTTCAGCAAAAGTCGGACTTCCTCCCGATGGGGCATATTTGCCACTTGCCGTCTTAGAAAACTGCCAGTCTGTCAGTGCGAGTATTTGTAACAACAAAAATATCAATATAATTACAAATGCTTGTTTGGTACAGATTACCACTCTTAGGGGTATGCGAAAGGAGCCCCCAAGCATGACTTCGCACTTAAAAGCGGCCTCACGCTTAGCGGATTTGTGTAAATATTATTATTATTTTAATAACATTATAATTCAGTGTACCAATCAAATTTCATATTAAAAAAGTATCTAATTAATTTCATTAAAAAAATTGCATATATTCTTTATTAACAGATTTAATTCATTTCAATAAACTAAATTATAAACTTTAAAAAAAAGGCAGGCCGTTAAAGAATTTAACCTTTTAACTTTAAATATTGCATATTGTCGTTGTGGTTTGAGTCGCACATGACCCCGCATCAGCTAATGACGATAGAGATAATAGTAGCTCGTTTAAAAATGCAAAAAAACCCTACCCTTTTAAATCTAAACAAATAACCTAAAAACTAATTTAAAAATCACTTAAAATAAATAATTTTACCTGGTTTTTACTAGATTAACAACAAATAATTGATTCCACATAGCATATCTGCGAACTTCTTATTAATAATATAATTTATTGTCACTTACTTCAAAATGAATAATTGCAAGCACTTGAAAGAAAGTCTATAACTGAAAATACACTGTCTTATTTTACGTTGACCAACATGGATATGCCGCAACTCGTTTTCCGTATCTTCAATTAACATGGCGTAGGTGTTGCGTCATTAATATAAACGCAACATTTTTCTTCTAGTAGAAACGCGAAAATTGTTATAATGGTGGCTGCACGTGGTGAAAAAGAAATGTGGTTTCAGTTTGTGATCAATTTCATGCGGTTTTGAAACAAATTAGTAATATTTGGATTTATTCGGATAAGATAATCATTTTAGTTTTAGCGCGTTTGCAATGCATCTGTTAAAGATCTTTTACAATTATTTTAATCGTATACAGGTGAATCTTTATTTTCAATTTCCTTAATAATAAAATAGCCAATATAGATATATAAGACCAAGATACACGCTGGCTGGAGGCAATTCGGAATTAACCACAATGGAATATATTAAATATCAATTATTAGGTGTTTTACATTTGAGTATACTGTCTATATACTATTTGGCTCATATGCTTTCTTTTAAATTATAATGTCAATATAAAGTAGTCTTTGTATGTGGTGATAAGATGAAGGAAAATAACAATATTTTGTTTTTAATTCTAAAAATATTCTGAAAAAAATATTACTTTCAGATTAGCTTATATAATGTTATTCGCGTCATTTATCGGTCATTAAAAACTTTTAATATTATTATCTACTTTTATTTTAAATAGAGTTAGAGAGAGAATTGAACGCGCTTCCGGGTATCTAATCTGTTTCTAGAACCATCAATTTCTAGATTTTCGTCAGAACAAAGCTTTATAACAGACAAATAACCTCACTTAATTTCGAACCGCAGTCAAGTGACGAGTTGGACACGTGAGTACTACGGAACTTGTCACATCTTGAATGTTCCATGAATGCCGACGAGACTTCGGACTAGACGACACTATCAAGCAAGTCTGTTCCGGTGTATGAGCATAAAGTGTTTATTAGTTTAGTTTATGACCGAATTTTTTTCCTTTGTAGGAAAACAAATGACAGTTCGCTGACGTAATAGATGGATTCTGTTGCAGTGGAAGAAAATGAATAATCGTTACATAACTAACTGTTGAAACGGAGAATTATTACATAATATCACATGCATTCAATTCTTATTACATTTAGCTTTTAACTATTAACAGTTCTTACTATTCAACAGTTTTTAAAGAAGTGTTTCGAAATGGTACACCTAATAATTTTTTTCCGTACTCGGCCTACATTCGGCTGCTTCTTCCTGTGTTTTTATATTAAAATATTTTTTTAAAAAAACTTTATATGATTTAAATAAGATTAGACAACAGAAAAAACCCTTTAAGGTGTATTATTGTTTTAAACATATAAATGCACATTTGAGAAACATTGACTTTCTATAGTAATTTTCTAAAAATAAATAAATTATTTGTCGATAAGAAAAAAAGCGTGATACTGGCAATATAATTTGAGTGGCAAGCTTGAGTTGATAGTTTTTCTTCTGATGAGCGGCTCAGTGTTTTATGATAGCATTCCAATTTTAGTATCTTCCTGCCACCGGATATATTCAAGGATAGGGTAATGACCTGCACTTATAAAAGTATAAAAATACAATACTGATTAAATCTCTTTAAGTATTTTTACATACTTAAAAAAGAGGATTTAAAGAATTTGTTTCCATTAAATAAAAAGTATACATTTAGTAGAATACTAAGCTTTAAATTTGTCTATCAAATTTAAAGTGTTAGATTTTTGGGTAGTGACAAAAGGTGGTTTTATGCTTCCGCAAATGGATATTACTATAGAAAATAACTAAGATAAACTAAGATAACTAAAATTTTTAATCAAATAACGAAATTTGTAACAATGAAATAAACAAATTTATCAAAATCTGTATTAAGTATACATAATTTCTTTAAATATTAAAAAAAAAATTAATATACCGAAAATTTTGTCGGACAATGGACCACACTACAAAAGTTTGTGCAGTACTTGCAGTGTAGAATTGTAATGGATTTACCTTAGTAGTGGAATCGAATTTATAAAAAGTTGAATTTTTAGGGGACTGTTTAAGAGTGAGTCAATGTCTAAGGAGTTTCCCAAACCAAAAGTTGGTTACATATAATTTTAGCTTACACACTACGTTTATAACGTAAAAAGTGGAGGGTATTATAATCGTTCAGTTCGTCTGTCTGTCACCCACTTTTATAGCCGAA
Organism: Oedothorax gibbosus; assembly: GCA_019343175.1. Taxonomy (NCBI): domain Eukaryota; kingdom Metazoa; phylum Arthropoda; class Arachnida; order Araneae; family Linyphiidae; genus Oedothorax; species Oedothorax gibbosus. The sequence goes on from CM033278.1 coordinate 16,096,026, forward strand.
ACTACAAATGCTACAGGCAAGTGTGATGCGTCAAAAAATTCAGCGCATTAGAAGACATTGAAAATCTCCGAAAAAAATCGAATTCGAAGCAATTCAATTATTTAAAAACTGCTAAGTTTAATGCTCTTAAAAGCATAAGAAGCCATATTTTTATTAGAATTAAATCACCATTGCCATTCGCAACAATCGCTCGAGAAACTATTTCTTTTAAATAATAAATTTAAATGAATTTATTTTACGACATAAATCAGTTTGAAATGACGTCAAATATACTCACAAAGACATCTTTGATTGAATGTTGATATGAAATGTTTTGCTTCGATTTAAAAGCGAGGAATCTATATATATAAAAGGCAAAGTCCTGACTGACTCACTCACTGATTTATTCACGTATCAACGCCCAGCCCAAACTACTGGAGGAACAGCTACCAAATTTTAGGAAAATATTCTTTTTATATCGTAGACGTCATTTAAGAAGCGATTTTTCGAAATTCGAACCCAAACGGGCGTAGGAGTGCAAAACGTGAGCCAATTTCTCCATAGGAATAGCATTATGCATTGTGTTTTTAATCAAAATTAAGTAAGTGAAAGAAATATCAACGCGTGCGAAAATTAAGTACAAAAAAAGCGCGAGAGTTTAATATGGAAGATGGGAATTCTATATATATATAAAGCAAAGTCCTGACTGACTCACTCACTGATCAATTCACGTATCAACACCCAGCCCAAACTACTGGAGGAACAGCTACCAAATTTTAGGAAAATATTCTTTTTATATCGTAGACGTCATTTAAGAAGCGATTTTTCGAAATTCGAACCCAAACGGGCGTAGGAGTGCAAAACGTGAGCCAATTTCTCCATAGGAATAGCATTATGCATTGTGTTTTTAATCAAAATTAAGTAAGTGAAAGAAATATCAACGCGTGCGAAAATTAAGTACAAAAAAAGCGCGAGAGTTTAATATGGAAGATGGGAATTCTATATATATATAAAGCAAAGTCCTGACTGACTCACTCACTGATTTATTCACGTATCAACGCCCAGCCCAAACTACTGGAGGAACAGCTACCAAATTTTAGGAAAATATTCTTTTTATATCGTAGACGTCATTTAAGAAGCGATTTTTCGAAATTCGAACCCAAACGGGCGTAGGAGAGCAAAACGTGAGCCAATTTCTCCATAGGAATAGCATTATGCATTGTGTTTTTAATCAAAATTAAGTAAGTGAAAGAAATATCAACGCGTGCGAAAATTAAGTACAAAAAAAGCGCGAGAGTTTAATATGGAAGATGGGAATTCTATATATATATAAAGCAAAGTCCTGACTGACTCACTCACTGATCAATTCACGTATCAACACCCAGCCCAAACTACTGGAGGAACAGCTACCAAATTTTAGGAAAATATTCTTTTTATATCGTAGGCGTCATTTAAGAAGCGGTTTTTCGAAGTTGAAAATTTAAGGTATGGTAGCTATACCCATCCAGTTGTATGGGTTAGGGTTGTTAGTTTGAATTATCGTAGAACTAGAGCTACCCATGAGGGCTATTGGCCATAGTTAAGTGACGAGCCGACACCTGAATTGGCACCCAACGTCAATTTTAAGGGCGTGATCGTACGGAGAGTCGGGACTTCGAAGGATATTTAACGTAAACTCCCTCCACACAGGGTGTTATACTTCGGCATTTTTGGGCTTTACGCTTTTAAGTCGGCAGCTATTTAGGCGATGCCCGGACCTGAACCTGGGACCTTTCGCATGCAAGGCGAACACCGGGGCCTATTATGGGAAAGCCCTCTAACTCATGGAAGGGCATGGGTACAATCGGACAGGGATAATCAGAATGGGAGGCAACAATTGGTATAAAATAAAAGTTTACATAAAAAAATCACTGTTATTAAGGGTCTACCCGTGCAACGCCGGGTTTATAAAGCTAGTATTATATATTTATTCTTTCAAATATAAATCAATTTAGCAAACGATAAGAAATAATTATTTAATTTTCGAAATAAAATAAATGAAACTGGCTAAATTTAGCGAGTAAGTGTATGGAATTAATACAGTGTTTTGCACCTTTTTTCCTGTTGAACACAAATGTTGTGTGGAAGTGGGCTAAGTGACAGATTCTGTTACAAACCTACTCGTAATGGAATTAAATCACCATTGCTATTCACAACAATCGCTTGAAAAACTTTATTTCTTTGAAATAATAAATTAAAAGATATTTATTTTTGCGACATCAATCAGTTTGAAAGACGTCATACATATTTCACAAAGAGATTCTTTGATTGTATGTTGATCTGAAATGTTTTGCTTCTAGTATTTAAAAGCGACGAATATGACATATTTATTATCTGAAATATAAATTAATTTAGCAAGCGATAATTATTGAATTTTATCGAATAATTATTGAATTTTCGAAAGATAATAAATGAAACTATCCAAATTTAGCGAGTAAATGTTTAATATAGAATTAATACTGTGCTTGGTGTCTTTTTTCCTGTTGAACACAAATGTTGTGTGGAAGCGGGCTAGGTGACATATTCTATTCCAAACCTCCTCGTTTTTATCCGATTTTGTGCCTTTTTTAAATCTAACAATATACAGCTATAACAAATCACGGCAACTCTATCCCTTGTCAGCGATTCATACACTACACATCTATTCTAAATGATAAAGAAAAATAAGTCACAAACACAAACTAACAAGCATCGACAATTCTCGGAGATATAGAGAAGAGATAACGACCTTAAAAACGGGATTTCCCCTTTTTCCTATCTTCAACCTGAATACACAAACACAAAACATAATGCACCTGACACTCCCATCGGCTCTCTTATTGGATGATATTGCGTCAAGGTAACGTGTTATGTAACAGTTAAGCATTACCTATGAATCAAATGGTTATTTTTACGGTGTTTTTGTTGTTTTTTGATGGGTAAGATTGCTGCTATCTCTCTCTCTTTCAATATCAAAACTTTTAGTTTGTGTTTATTATATGTTTTTAATTTTCTTTGGAAATGTATTGATAGTATAAATGTATTTTATAAAATTATTAAATCAGTTGTGATTTTAATTGAATTGATATGTGTTTAACTATTAGAATTAATTTTATGAAATTGTGCAATTTTGAATGTCTTTAAATATAAAAGTCATCCATACTTTAGGCAAGAGTATTGGAATTTAAATGTATTTCCACTTTGTAGTATTTCTTTGTGTTCATTGAATATGAAATTAAATTATTCATCTAATTTATAAAATTACTTTCAATCAATTAAATAGTTATAAAGCTATTTGTCTTCTGAAATTTTTTACTGTACATTATTTATGAGAAACTTATAACAATTAGTAAAGTTTTTATTATAACACATGAATAAAAAATAAGCAATACTGAGATAACATTAGTTTTGCCTTTGCATTTTTATTTAAAGAACAAAGATAAATAGGTGTTTTTTTAGACGACTATAAAAAACTGTTCAAAATATTTAATTTTGGCTTATCGCTGAATGAATTAGATAGTTTTGTAAGCACGGAAGTCTAGTTTTATTCCTTATTCCTGCATTATAAAAAAACAGTAAATTTTTAAAAAAGGTTATTAGTAAGAAATTCTTTAAAAAAAAACAGAGGACTAATGACATGATAGTCTCAATGCGAATGAAACATAAACTTACAATTTGTTAAATATTATATAATTATATTATTAATAAAAAAAATGAAACGCATATATAAACTTATTTCTGGAAAAATGATCGATGCAAATAGAAATTAAATAAACTGGAAGAGGTAAAAGTAAAACGATATTAAATTTAATAATTTTAATCTATGAATAGACATTGTTTTATATTTTTAAAGTAAACAATAATAGAACGAGAATAATTCATTACTCTACAAAAACGTGGTGTAACTTTTTTCTATTAAAGCCTCCATTGTGAGGCAGTTCACCTACTTCTGGCTTCAATAAGTAACACTACTCCAAATTTATGGAGTAACGTTGCACAAAAAGAATAACCTTGCAAGCTTACTCTTATTTTAACGTTACTCCTCAAAGCTGGAGGTGCGTTTTATGGAGCAACATTACACTAAATTTTTACAGTGCAATGGATTATTCTCGTTCTATGGCATTGGTTACTTTAAAAAAACTATCCATTTGCTTCATATATTTAAATCCTTAAATTAGATATTTTACTTTTTTTTAACTTTTAGCCTATTTAATCTTGATTGGTATTGATTATTTTTCCAAAAAGCGTTTGCATGGGTTTGTTAATAGTTTTACTCGAATTATATCAATCAAATGATATTTTTTAATTTTAAAAGAATTTCTGACTTATTTAAGCTAATTTTATACTTTTTTTACTTATAATGCAGCAAAGGAAAAAATGTTTTTTTTCGCACATTAAGACAACACTTTTTATTTCAGTGATAAGCCAAGAATTAAATATTTTATAGAAGTGTTTTAAAAGTAAATTTGTACTTTTAATTTTGATCTAATATTCGACGTTGGTTTGTGAGTGGCGCATTAAAATAAAGAACATGTAATATAGCTTTTTTTATTAAATGTGATAGCTTATTAAAAGTAATTGACTCTTTATAAACGTAATAACTTTAGTCAAATTACAAAATAATCTACAATTAAACTTATTAAAATTTGTAAAAATGAAATATTAAAAAAAAGAATGGATTCTATGCTATTATTTAGAATATTATGACGCTTTCTTATAAAAATGTATTTAATATATTTTAATTCTTTTATGAAATACGAAAATTCTATTTATATGTTTAAATAAAATCTAAGATAAATTTATTTTTATTAAGATAAATTTAAATGTTTTACCACTAATAGATTATAACAATAATTACAATACAAAATACCTATAAGGTCAATAAAATGTAAGAATACAAAGTTTTAGTTTATTCCTTGTCTATGCTATGGCATTTTTTAAATATATTTTTAGGTATCGTAGAGTTTTACATTAGTAAATTTTTCAAATTGAAAAATGAGTTGCTTAATTGAACTTCAACCCAATGTTAACTAGTACTATCTAATCTCGGACTAAACAGTATGCTATTTTTTTTAAAAAAAACAACGATACAAAATGATAGGTTTTTGTCATTAATGTGTAAAGATTGTGGATTTTGTAAGTCATATTTTATTAGAAAATTTGCTTTGAAGTTAGTTTCTAATTAAAAAAAATATTCTCACTTTCAAGCATAAAACTATGACAATTGGAAATTTTTATTATTTAAAAGTTATAATTTCATTAAATAAAATAATTGGTATGTTTATGTAAAATAAGATATATATTTTCATATTAACCAAAGACATATATTAATGTAATTTACAAAAATGTACTGCCTAATTTCTTATAAAAATATTTATTAAGAACTTTAAATGTTTGGAGAAATTATATTAAGCTTTTCGGCAAATATTTTACAAAGCATTTACAAATAACAGGTTGCTGTTAGTATTTTTCGAATGCTGATGGGGGACTTTACTATTTTCTGCAGGAATAAATTATAACTAACACTTAAATTATTATTTATTATTAATAATTATTATTAATTATTTTATTATTATAATTATTTGATATTTTCCAATCTTGGCACTGAGACATTTATTTATCGTTATTAACACACTAAAAAAATTAAAAATTTATTTTATTTTAAATTAAAATATCGGAAATTATCCTCTTCCTCCCTTTAAAGTTGTTTATGTGGCAACATATTTCGATTTTTCCCCCCAAAGGACTTTTTAAAATCATACAGCTATCTCCGTTTTGTTACTGTTGTACTACTTTTTTAAACCAACATTTTGTGCACATATTTATTTAACCCCAATGTACGTGCAATGCACTTAGTACCAAATAAGGAAGAAATCCTGTTAAAAAATAGGAAAAAACTCGTATTGAATATAAAATCTGGTCATTTTATTAAAAACAATATTTTAAAGCCCCATTAACAATGCATTCGCAATCCCTATATACCTTTCTCCTTATAAATTACAAAATTAATAAAAACCTCTATAATTACCTTTCCGAATTAAATTTCCTGAATATCTTTACTTCGAAAATGAAGCTAGAAAGGGGATTTCCCGGTTTCTCTGCGCAGCTCCCTTTTGTATCTTAACGCATCAAACTCGTCTAAGCAAGTGCCTGAACAGGAATTAGTGTCAGGAAATCCCTGCTGGGCTCTTTATACAAGTTTCGACGACTTATTTACACTGAACTGAAATGAAGTAGGAAAAGTAGTTTTTAGAATGAAAAATATTTATCATTTTAATAAATAAGAAGCATTTTTTTAAACTTTAAATCGAAAAGTATACGAATTTTTAAACCTGTGTTTAAACATGCATTGTAATTTTTCATACTTACATATCACTATGCTCTATTAATGCTTACATATCAATAAACCTAAAATGTTTCTGCTGATGTAACGCTCTTGTTTTCATTTTTCCGTTTCCTGCGATTTCATTAGTTGTTTCGGTTTCACTTCAAAATGACCGTTATATTTCAAAGAAACTTTTCATTCTATGCAAGATTTCTTTAACAAATTATTTGAACAGCCAACAGAACAGAAAGAAGTTGGTATTTTAAAATTTAATAAGTAAAATATTCTTAAAAAATTAATTTTCGAATAGCTAAACGAAAGTAATTAAATATAAAAAATGAAAACAAGACCGCTGGAGCTGTTGCCATTCACGACGTTAAACAACCCCATTGAAATGCGAACGAATTTTTAAACTTGTGTTTAAATATATATTGTAATTTTTTATGCTTATAGCTATGACTATGCTTTTATAACAAGCGGTATTGTACTCACTCTTTGATTGCAATTATGGAGAAGTAAATAGATGACAGTTCAAAATTAAATAAAACTATGAAAAAATGTGTATGTTCGATGACTAATAAGAAGAGACGAATTGATAAGAGAATTCTTTTAAGAATTGTGTATATGTTCGATGACTAATGAAAAGAGACGAATTGATAAGAGAATTCTTTTAAGAATTGTGAATTGTACTTAAAAAACATAAAAATTCAATAAAACAATTTTTATTGTGGATTTATTGTATAAAAAAACTTTATTTACTAGCAAAAATTTTAACTATGTTTCACACACACTTACTTCTATGTGATACCACAACATTAACATGGCATGATTTAAAAAAAAAAAACGTGTCACATAAACAACCTCAAGCACAAACAGTAACTCTGCTACAGGAATATAGACGTTTGTAGAGTTCAATGATTGAATTGTCATTAAAAGAACATGGAAAGTGTAGAGAGATGTAGTGTTCATATGGAACGTGTGAACAATTAATATCGTATTAATAAGTTTCAATGTCAAATAAAGAAACACACACTATTTTAATTGCAATTATTCAAACCTGTTTATAATTTATTTAGTGATTATTTGCATTTAGGGTTTAAATAATAATTTTTCATATAGTAACGATATAAATCATTATTTTACCAATGAATGAATTTTTCATGAATCATATTATTTTAATAAATAATGATTTTTTTATGAATCATATTATTTTACCAGTGAATGCAATTTTTATGAATCATATTATTTTACCAGTGAATGCAATTTTTATGAATCATATTATTTTACCTGTGAATGCAATTTTTATGAATCATAATATTTTACCATTGAATGAATTTTTTTTATGAATCATATTATTTTACCAATGAATTAATTTTTTATGAATCATATTATTTTATCAATAATAATAAATATAATAGACAAATTGGTAATGATGAATTACTAGTACTCCATTGTACGTTGAGTTCGACTCTTTTAGAATGCTTCATAGTTCATAATACAGGAAAACACTGTTGAAATATCCCATTAACTATTACTTTTGGTACATGGAGGACTGAAATACTACAAAAATCCAGTACTACGTGTGCCAAAGCAATGATAGTGAGATATGGTTTTATGATGGCAGGTGACATAATCAGACATAAAAATTGAAAAATGTGTTCTGTCTAGAAATACAGTCAAGGAATTTGATTAGTTACATGCAAAAAATGGTAAGGTCCAGTTTCACTAGTTTGTCATAACGTTATTTTTATATTATGTATATTTTTTTCTGCATTGGTGGTGGGCTAACATCATCTTTGCGTTAATTTACAATGAGCATGCTAGTCAAATGATGTTTGCATAGATCTATTATATGTTAATACAAACTTATTTTCTGCAAAAATGACGAAAACTGAGACATCTTTTGCTCATTGACGTTTATTTAAACACTAGAATGACAAATAACATTTAAAAATTTTTGTAGATCATTTTTCAAGTTGCTTTATTTTTTAAAATTTCATCTGGTGAACTTTGTTCAGTTTAATGATCTAAATTTTATTATATTTGAATAATTTCTTTTTAACACATTCGAGCAATAGAAAAATTCACTTAATGATTTTATTATTATGTTATTTTTAATAGGATAAAGTGGAATTTCTTTCAAATTTACTAAATAATAATTAATTTTCAATGTGGAAAATTTTCCGCTTATACAACAGGAGATTTAAATTTTATAATAAACAAATTTATTTAAATCTTCAACAAAAAAGTTCTTTAAAAAAGAAAAAAAGAAATTTTATTAAAGTTGAAAATGTGTTTTCTTTTAAACGAGTAACATATATTTTAGAAAAATATAGTTTTAGCACTTACTTTAGTGTATAAAATCAGTAAAATTAGTGTAAAAATTTAAATAATTGGTATTTTTCTCAATTTAACCCCGTCTGATAAGGTTACCTGATTCTATTTACCTGATCTTGTGAATTTTCTTCTTTGTAAGAATTGCTTGTGTAGGACATTGGAGTCATTTTCCCATCTTCAGCTGAGAATTACCTGATAACCGAATTAAAAAAGGTTCGAATTATCAGAATAATACTCATTTGAAAATAGAATTTTGAGAGCGATGGCAATTAAATATTCCCATCTGCCCTTATTATATTCTTTGTTGTATACCTGAAACTACATTTAAAAAGTTAATTGCTCAAAAGAAAACAAAATTGCATCGAATACATTAAACAGTTTTAACAACTATTTGAATTTGTTTAATTTTTTATTTCAATTTCAAAAATTCAAAGTTTTCAAATTTTAAGTATAAATACAAATATTCTTTTAAATTTCATTAAGTCTTAAAGGCCGAGTTGTCAAAACGTCCGCCTCTCATCGAGATGGTTCCAGGTTCTAAATCCAGCCATCCTACAAGCAAAGTGCCGGAAAAAACGACTTGCGAAGTACAATGTTATTTTACAGTAACAGTCATAGCATAAAGGTCAATAGTTAACGGGCCACAACATAGTTTTATGAACAATGGGCAAAACATTAACATTTATGGATATTTGTATGTGATTTTTGCTGATAGGCCAAAAACACTCCGACAATTTACAAGATTTTTTTCTAGTGTAGTAACTTAAAAGTTTTCTCATTAAAAAAAAAACTACGTAGAAAGGATACATAAGATGCAAAGAGTATCATTTTGAAAATTATTTATAAGTGGTTTTAACGTAAACGATTATTTTTTTTAATCTAAAATATTCTTTAATATAACATACCAAGTAAATCCTTGAAAACTGTTTTTAATAATATAAAAAATATTTAAAAACTAACAAATTTCAGCTCCATTTTCTTCCTCTGCATAATTTTTATAAGTTCTGAAAATTTACTAAACTTTTTGCTCATGCAGAGTTCCCGGGAACATTGATTCTAATTAGTTTCAGAAAGTAATTTCGATCCTCCTTTATACCTTACATCAAATCGAAAAGTAATAAAAAACAAACTATTGATTGTTTCGCAATTGAGCAAAAATATAATTCTTTCACAGAATTTTAAATAGGAAATCCATTGTTAATGCACGATTTAAAAGTTGTTTCGTTCCCACGGTTACAGTATACCAGAATTTTTTTTTTGTAACTCGATGATTTCATTGTCTTTTTGCAGTGCGCTTATGTTTCTTCCTGTTTGCAGTTGATTTCAAAATAATCGTTTAACATTTATTTTTGTCTTTTTGGTAAAAATCTAATCTATAGCAATAAAGTTGTTACACCTTAATTTTTTTTGAAAAAAAGATTTTTTTCCATGGCAAAAATTATATTGAACTCAACGATGAAGTTTTGGTTAAAAACCTAAATTTCTTAGAACCAATTTAATAAATCCTGAACCAACGAACTTAAATAAGTTTACTCGTATAAAAAATACCCGCAAAAATCTATCCATTCTTAGAATAGTGTCGAAAGTAGAGACAGCCAATATAAATGTAATAGATATTCGAACTTCGTAATAAAACGAACTATTATTGCATTCCAATATTCCTTTTAAAATTCGAAATGCTTAGTATGGTCTATTAACATGCAAAGAAATTTGTTCCTATGGTACGGAAAGTTTCTGTTTCACCAAAATATTTCTTACCTTGTGGTTGCGAGAGAAGTGAGCTTTGTTTTTCAAGCTCCTTTAAAATTGAGTGCAGAGTTCTATAGTACGGTAGAGGAACGACTCGTACTGAGCTGCCATCGGCAGCCATGGCTCACTACGGAGCCCGAATAGAGTGGCAAAAGTGCTAGTTAATTTTTAATTTTGATACTGAGAAAGGAAGTACACCCAGGGCAAAGGCGGGAATCGAACCCGCACCCGTTACAGAGCGCGGACTGTTAGCGTTATGGCCTGCGAATGCTACGATCCAAACCACTCGGCCATCGGGCCCCACATGCCGCGCTATATTGTTTCCGTGTTAGTCCATCTTGCTGTTGAAAGGTTCAGTCTCTACCCTACTATAGAACTCTTTGATTGAGTGCTATTTTACATTTGACTTCTACTATGAAAAGGATTGAAGAAGATGACATTGGTGTTAACCACTAATTGTAATAATGATAGGAAATATCCTACTAAGAATTTAGTTTAATGGCATGCTTTTTAAAATATGCGAAATAAAGAATATTTTTAAGAAGTTCAAAAAAGAAGTTTTCACATTTTAAAGTGTTCTAGTTTTTATTGGAATAACTTAACAAGTAACTTTTTATTATTACTGGGAACCGATTTACATGAAAATTATATGTTCTGGACAAATTATTTTACAAAGCAGCAAAAAAACAACTATAAAGAACATGAAAAGTAAATTAAGAACAAAAAAATCCATAGAGACACATGCTCTTTTGCTGACGAGAATTATGCTATAACGAATATGCTGGAGTAAATTTACACAACAAATGGCATGCATGAGTGAAAACACCAAGTGGCTCGTCATTCCATAGCCCGATCGGTTTAAAAATTAAAGCGAAGAAAATAAAAGCTTCTATTTGTCCCTGAGCAGAATATAAGAACTTAATTCGGTAATGAGAAGTTGTGCCGTCAAGCAATTTTCAGGATTTTTTTTATAGGATTTACGCAGAGTTACATTTAAAACAAATTTCCTATACTCACATTTGAAATTTATGATCATTATTCATTCACTTTAATATTGTATAGCTTTAAACTGTGTTCGTTTCCGATGCATCATTCGACGATAATTTTTAAATGTTATAATTCAAAGTTCTTTTCAATAATAAGGTATATGTATTATATAAAAAGTACATCTCCATGTTGTTCAATGTTCTCCAATGTTTTAATTCAAAGTTCTTTTCAAGTTTATATAAGAAACCTGGCAAAAATATTTTTTTTGCGAATAATTTTCTAAAACTTAAATGGATTTAACACATAAATGTTATTCTTTTTACGAATAGTTATGATTATATTTAGAGTTCATCTAAAATTTTATTTTACGATAGCTTTGTAAATTTAATAAATATTAGCCAAAATAAAAATTTTAATTAAGAATATAGATTTATAACTGAATTTTTGTTAATTTTTTATAATAGTAGTCCAATTTTTAGTTATTTTTTTCAGACGATTTTTAAAATTTCAAATAACATTTGATGTTGATCTATTGAACAAGAAATTTCATAAATAAGTTAAATGAAATTTTACTTTAAAGCTAACAGAGAGAGAGAGAAATTTGAATTTTGAAGGAGGAATGAGTCATTTCTTTTTAGGGTTTATCAGGTATGTAATGGTGAAGTTATGTACAATAAATCGAAAATTATTTCAGGATAGAATTTCAACCATAAAGTACCTGTATTTTATAAAAGTACATCTTCATAAATTAACGAATGAATTTTCGAGTAATATAAAAGAAGATAAAGATTTTTATTTCCGCCAAGTTGTTTTTTTTCTTTTCAGTTAAATCGGATTTTTTTTAAATAACTTTTTTGTGTGTCTTTGCCTGGGGTTTTCAGTTTGGGACAAAAGTTTTGTAAAAAGAATTTTTTTTGTTTTAAATTGCAAAGCTACACCACCTCCATGAAACCAAAACTCTCCAAGAAGTCCAGGAACAAATTCGAGTCACTTAGAAACTCGGAATCTAGGAGAAAATGTACCTCTTGTAATATAAAAAAATAATTTGAAGAATACTGGTTGAGCTTTAAAATAATTTCATACTAAACATATTTTTAACTTTAAATCTATATTCCCGAGAATATATATTATTATTCCGTATTTTTCTCAAATCAGTGACGTTTTTGGAAACATTTTTTAAAAGTTCCAATTTAAAGTTACTTTCTCTCGTGCCAATCGTGTTAGTTCTATTGGTACCCCCTTTTCCAACCCCCGCATTCTCATCTCGTTCCCCTACATCCCTTTCCGGATATAATGTTGTCCCATTTCGCGATGCTGCTTTTAACATTTTTATTTTTATTTGACCTGTGTGTGTATCATTTTGATGACGATTAGTCAATTGTGTCCCTATTGAAACATGTAAAACTTTTACATAATAAAAATATTTGCACCATCATCTGTAACAACCACATTGTCTTGTTTCAGTTGACGTATTTCCTTCCAGCATTCATTCCTGAATTTCCTTTGATCAGTGCGCCAATTGGTGCGCTGTTCCAAATTCCATTGATTCACCAATCGTGGCAAATAAAGAATTTACTTTCATTCAGCATTTATGTTGCCACTCAAGACCTGAAACAAGCTCATTAAATGTAGTTTTCTTCAAGAATCTTCTCATTTTAATCTTGTAATGAGCATGTGTCAGGTCTTAAGGACAACAGAAATGTTGCTGAAAATGAATTTTTTCTCTAGCCTCTATTAGTGAATTCATGTCTCGTGGGATCAGAGAACCAAACAGAACACCGATCATCGCTAGAAATGCAAGAATGAAAGCTAAAAGACATTTCGTTACCAAAAAATTCCATCAAACAATCAAATCTACCAGTCAATATAGAGTTGTTTCTCGTAAAAATGGTAACAGCTCCAGCGGTTTTGTTTTCCTTTTTTTTTGTCTGAAATTACTTTTGTTTTGGTATTCGAAAATGAATTTTCTAAGAATATTTTACTGATTAAATTTTTTAAATGCCAACTTCTTGCTGTGCTGTTGGTTGTTCAAAACATTTGTTAAAGAAAGTTTGCATAGAAATAAAAACTTATTTTCATCTATGACGGCCAATTGGATAGTGAAACCAAAAGAAAAAAACACCAATGAAACAGGGTTCGGAAAAATGAAAACTACAGAGTGCGTTACATCATCTGAAACATTCACGTTTCGTCAAAATGTATTCCTTTATTTTTGACTTATAAATAACGAATTCTGGTAGAAAAATGGGGAATGTTTCTTATGATGTCACGCTCTCCACTCCATACTGCGATTTCATTGGTTTTTTGGTTTTCTCCGTACTCTACAAGAAACAAGCACATTGGTTTCTTGAGACGTCACGCTCCAGGAACTACGATTTTGTTTTATTTCTGTACTACTTGAAACAAGCCCATTAACTCCGTGAGTCATTGAGCTAGAAGAAAAGTGGAGTGAGGTGTGTGATTCACTGAACAGGGCAGCAAACGAGCCGGTTCAATAACGAAACGCGGAGGAATACACGGCACTGCAGCAGAAACGAACCGGGCAGAAAACTTAGAAACTTGCCTATTTCGCTATTGGGTTCGTCTTCGCTGGTTCTTAGTTAGTGATCCACACAGCCACGTGTCTCACTCAATGTTAAGAAAACGCGGCCAAAAACTAGGCGTTGCCAAAAGCTAGGCGGTAAACTATTTGGGTTTTCTTTTCTAATTTGTCGCTTTTACTTGGCTCCAATTCTTCCAGCGATTTCATCGATCTATGACTATAAATGTTACTAGATAGACCAAAATATTTAGGAAAATGAGGCCACTGCCAGTCTATGTTAGCGACTGTTATTTTTTGTATTTATTTTATTTGGAGGAAGGTGTGGTAAACGAATGTAAACAATATGAAATTTAAGTATTATTTTTAGGAGTAAAAATACATTTGGCATACAATTTTATATTCTCCTTCGAAAATGCATTTCTATTATAATTAGTATTTATTCATTTTGTTATTGACGGTTTGGAGAAAGGGAAACATTTGGTTTCAATTGAAAAATTAAATGAATAATTTTAAATAAAATTTATTTACAATATCGTAAAAAAGAAAATAATTCTTCATAAATAATAATTTCTTAAATAACGTGTTATTTGTCCGTGAAGTCCGCCGACACAGAACACAAGAATTGCCCATTTTTCACTTTTCTGTTATGATAAAACACAAATTAGATTTACTAGAGAAATTAAAAATAATCCAATTAAAATAATAACTTTCGAGCAGTCTATAAGAGATTTCAACATAAGAAAATTTAAACGTTGTGCATCATCTTTTATTCTATGAAAGGAAATAAAAGATTTTTACAAAAAAAAAAGTTTTGAAATTTGATCATTTCCAAACAATTTTGTTGATAGAATGAAACAGCAATGATAGAATGAAACAGCAATGGCGAGGGCGAACGAACACGAACAAACAAACACAACCTGAATCAGGCAAGTGCTTCGAGTAAGAGGTAGGATCACGCACGTGCTTCGAGTAAGAGAACAAACATTGCCCGTGACATCACATGAATATTGGCCATTATTCGAAAAGTTCATAATTAATTATTTAATGGTAAATGATATAGCAATAAACACTATTAAACTTCCCTTCCGTACATGATGAATGCTATTCCCAAGTCTTTCTTTTAGTGGAAGTGTAAAATTAAAACTCGATTTGATTTTTATTAGCAAACGATAATAAATGTTGAAACGAAAATTAATATATTCGACGATTGATTTCTGCGCATGCTCACCAACCCTCATCATCAGTTTTGATTGCAGAAGTAGATGTGTGTTGACACTAGATGGCTACTTCCAGTAAAATTTACAAGTTTATAAAAACCGCCAAATGACGTCATTTTTCTTTACTGCGCATGTCCTGGATATCGAAAAAACGGCCGCACTTTTTCAGATCCGTAGCCATTGGAGCGAGACACGGCTGGATCCACATGGTTATTTCTTAAAAAAGTTGGAATTTAAAGTTAAAGAAAGGCTAATTTCTTTCGAACTAAAAATGTTTAAAAAAAAAAAACATTTATGAGCCCTAGTCAATATGATAGAGGGGTCTTATACAAGTATTGCATACAAGTGTAGGGAAAATAGTCCTTTTCTGCCTTGTTCGCTCAAAAGGGTGTGAGTGGGTTTTCGGCTCGCTTCAGGCCTACGTCACTCCAGTTTCCATTCTAGCTCAATGCCATGAGTAAACTTAACTGTAACTGCATTACAGCTCCAATTTTCTTTTATTTATTAAATTGGAACGTAAATAAACAAAGAAAAGTGCGGTTAATTTAAAATTTACCGATGAGTGTTTGATAAAAAGTTATTTCATTAAAAAATGGAAAAATCTAAACATAGAATCAAAAAGAAATATACTTCACCGAACCCTTTGTTTGTAAAATGGTTAACCGAGTGGAAACAAGATGCGGCCGAAAAAGGCTTGAAAATTCAATATACGTATGGCAAGGTAAAATATCCACAAAATGTGGACGTTAATTTTTCCATCATGTTTTCGTTTCGAATTTATTTATTAATTAAGAAGTCAGCATATCTGATTGCTTGATTTGACAACTAAGGCCTCAGTTAAATAGAATAAAAAATATATATTGAAAACATTATAAACGTGGTTTAACATATTTATTTTAACTTTTAACTGACAATGTCAGGGAAATGTAAATGCATTTCATGTATAAATTTAATGAAGCTCTGCAATAACTACTTTAGGAAAATACATTGGAAAAAATTGCCTTGTAATTTCTGTGGAAGTTATTCTCTAAAACAGTGAAGTAATTTGAAATTAGATTACTAACTGTTACATAATAAACAATTTTATAATTTAATTTTTATAAATTACTAACTAACTTAACAGTTTTTTTTTTAAGATTTATAAACTTTCTTGACTATATATATCCTCATTGATCCCTCTCACCATATCCTTATTGAATTTTCATCACCATATCGTTGGTTAAATAACAAAACCATGAATGTGCCAAAACATTGTTATGGGAAACTGGATGTTAAGCCCACCGTTTTCAAAAACCGCCAATCCCTAGAATTTGCACATTCGTGGTTTTGTAATTTTGGCTGACAATATCTAATTGTAAGAAAAAACCACCAGACTCTTTTTAGTATTTCAATTATAAAAAAAATAAATTTATACTTTCCCATTTGAAATTTAATTTTTAAAACATATACTTTTCTATATATTAACATATCCTGATTTTTACAGGCACTTTGCTCACTTAAAAAGTATCCATTACCCCTATCAACTGGAAAAGAAGCAAAAATGTTGGAGTACTTTGGTAAAAATATTTCTTAAGTAAATCTATCACTTTAAATTAGTTAAAAATATCTAACTGCCATTGTATTTAGTTTTCTAGATCAGTCAAACAACTGACACATTTTTGTATAAATTAATATTTTGAATTTTTTTTAAGTAATCTAACACTTAAATTCTGTACAATAATGATTGGGTTGTTAAAATCGATTTCAGGGGACAAGATTTGTGCAATGTTAGATGCAAAGCTTTTGGAATGGAGAAAAGATAACAGCAGTAGTAAGTTCATATGGACATAGATTTTTTTTACAAATGACTTTTTTAATGTATATGAAGAGTGCAGGGGAAAAACCCCTTCATCGACTGGGAATCTGTGCGTATTGAGGTCTGCTTGGCAAGTAGTGGCGATCAAAAACTGGTTTCTCCCTTGGTTCTTCTTCCATGGTTCAAGCATCAGACTAGTGTCTGGCGTTAGTTTTGATCATAGAGATAGTAAACCCGTGCGTCATGTGATAAGAACCAAGGCAAAACTGGTTATTCACACCAGTTTAGGCGATGACTTGCTATTGTCGCCAAGCAGACTTGATGCAGACAGATTACCAGTCAATGAAGGAGTTCTTCCCCTGGACTCTTCATATTTTATTGAACTTTAGATTTCATCATAAAAAAATACTTTGATTGATTAAAATTTTCCTTAAGCTGGTACAGCATTAGCCATATGATAAATAACATTAATCAAATATTGACCATATAAATTTTTGGTATTGAATAAATCCAATCAACACTTCTTGTAAACAAGCCTCTGCACGAGTTGTAATTTTATGTGTGACATTTTGAGAGTAGTACACTCTGACACTTCATAAAAAATTGCTAAATTATGTCTTGGCATCAATTTTGTGATTGTTTAGATCAGACTACTTCAACCACATCATTGTTTGAGGCCTTCTCTAAAGAAGGTTTTGATCCAATCAGATTTTGCGTATTGATATTGAGATGCTACAGCTCAACATTTCTGTTTTTTAGGTTGCTTTGGTCAGGTCATTATGGAATAGGTGTTAAGAGATAAAACATAACTGAATATCCCACACTGATTCACAGTGTTTTAAGATTAAGAAATTCCTTGTTTTGAAAAGTTTTAAAACTTTGTAAAGAATTATGACACAAAACATAATTTATATTTAGAAAATTAGGACAAACAATATGCAAATTGATTTTTTCCATTAAACTCTTAAATACCTGTAATTTCATTTTGTTTGTATGCTAAAATGCTACAAAACAATAAGAATAAACATTATCAGGAGTTGAAGTAATCTACACTATAGTCCTTCTGATTGCAACACAACCTTCGAAAATACCCCCCATGTGGTTTTCAGAAAACGGTGTGAGCATCGCTGTTCTAAACCTATCTTGTTTGTGGCTCTGCTGTGAAGTTAATTGCAATTGCTTTCTATCCACCCCAAACCTAAGTTGGATTAAAAAAAAAAACAGAACAGCTATGTTCACGTTGTTTCCTAGAAAAGCACACAAGGGGATAGGGGAAGAAATTGAATTTAAATGTTGCGTAATCAGAAGGACTATAATGAGACTTACCTTAACACTTCTAGAATACTCCAATCACCAAAACAATAACTAATACATACTTTAATTTCAGATTCCCTATCCAGCTCCCAATCCTCAACTGATACCAACGGATCCTCTAGCTCCCAAAGCAGTTTAACATCTAAGCTTCTCGCTACCAAAATCAAACCATCTTCTCCAAGAGCACCTAAAAACAATGGTGTTCAGGTAAAAACTGTTAATGTCGGAAGAGTGAATTCTGTGCCTAGAAGCCTGCCTGTTAGTAAAGAAGTAGAAAGCAATCAGCAAATGGACATTGATGAAATCGATAGAAACACCTTCTATCTGTTTCCTGGTCGGTTTAGTGTTATTCTGTGTGTGGATAACTGTGAATCAGTGTCTGGGTAAGTATTTTAAGCCTTAAATATGGATCCGTCGTTACCTATGTTTTCATTAAAAAAAGTTGTAATTCATGATTTTGATGTAATAGGGTATTTGACTAAATCATGAAACTGCCCAAAAAAGTTATATAAACATAGTATAGGAACTAGAAAACGCATATTCATTGGTTTTTCTTCAAAAAATTACTCGGATATTATTTAAATCAAGTTTTAAAATCGCGATATTTCAAAGCTTGGTCACGTGACTACAAGCGCTACTCTGATTGGTCTGACGTCACCTGGCATTAAACCGTTCCACACGCTATTCAAATTTAGTCATCCTAAACTTTTTAGCAATCTTTAAGTCCAAACTGCATAGTTTAAGTTAGATTAGTCTTTTTTTCTTTGTGAATTTAGTGCTTATAAATATTTAAATAAAATAAAATTAAAGGATTCACAAAAACAGCCAGCTCAAATTTGCCGAGAATCGATGCCTATGATGGTAAGACCCTTGTTTTTTTTAATCTTCTTCGGATTTCTTTTCTGATGTGATGAGTTCCGATATATTAAAACTTCAACGGAAGTAATAACCAATTTTAAAAGGATTATAAGGAAGCTATTAATATTTTTAATGAAAACGTCCTAAAAGTGTAAATAGTAATCCAGTTAACAAGGGAAAGTGTTATATTTAATGTTGTAATGTTACCTAGTTTCATATATTTTTCTTTGCCTATAGATGGTGCCCCGAAATTATTTTTTTCTTGTACTAATCTAGAAAATAAGAAATAAGTTAAGCACTTCTGTTTACAAAAAGTTGTTTATGCGTTCTAGTAAAAGAAAAAACTTTATAAAAATCTATTTATTAAAAGCTACATCAGTTTTCCCCTAATTTTGGTTTCACTGGACTTCAAGTATATTTTTTTCATACCTGCATTTAAATATCTAGTACAACTTTTTATTAAACTCAATACTTGAATAAATTATCTTGTACAAAATTATTAATTAAATTTAAAACAGCTTAAGTTGTTTGTGAATGATCTTATTTTCGATGTTTTCAAGCGTTAGTCCAGTAAATTCAAACTTTAAGCTCAAATACAGGACCTTAGTAAACGAAATCACCAAATGTTTACATTGCGGAACGGCACAGTATAGCGATGGTTAATCATTAGAAGAAGCCGAAATATTCTACGCCTCCGTACTTGATCAAGATGTGTAGCCCAAATTTAATGTAACAATTACGTACCCATTTCACTAAAAAATAAGCACTTAAATAAGCAGCAAAAAATAAAGTAACAAATTCGCAAATGAGTGACTTATATTGAAAATCCCTGACATTTTAAATTATTAATTATAACAAAAATTGCATAAGCGTGTATAAAATAATCATTTCTAAATTGGTTTTATTCAATTTTAAGGCTAGACATTTTGGCAGATGGGGCGGTTGTTTAAAAAAAATTACATGAAAAAACTTCATATCACATGAAGAATTCATATGAAGTAACCAAATTTTATATTTAAAAAAACAAAACGATTTAACTGTGGCCCTCTAATATTTTTATTTTTAGATTGTGTAGTTCGTGATTTTATATATTTTTTTTATTATTTTTGGTTAAACTCTGATGCCATGTGCCATTTTATCTTAAAAAGTCAACCTAAATCTTTAAGGGAATTGATAGGTAAGGAGCGGATCATGAAATTAAAAAGCCGCGAACCAACCATTAGTAACAAAATGCTAAATGTTAAAAACAAAAAAAAAACCCATTTAATCACCTCTACTCACTCTGTCAATAATAAATCAAAGGAAATTGGAGTATCAAATACAACAACAACAGTGATCACTACAGATTCTCCCTGCATGTCGAAACCGTTTGCTGCCAGGTGACGTCACATCCTTCAAATTCTGCCGGGGATCGTTTTGGGGGCGTGGCTTATAGTTAAATTTTAATTGCGTTTTTCTCCGTTTCTAGGCAGTATTTGGAAAAAAGAAAAAATACGGGTCTAATATTTTTTGCCTAGGAATATTTTAAGCCAATAAATTTTTTTTAGTCAAATACCCTATTCTGTTGATTTTGGGTGTATTGGGATAACATTTCGTGATGTCTGAGTGTTTGGTTCCTAGTAATTTAAAGAATATCTAGTTATTTTTACGTTTGTAGTCTTTTTTTCGAGATGAAACATTTTGTGTTGCTAAAATTTTAAATTATCTTCATCAAAACTAGACATTTCTCTTCAAGTCAAGTACAGCAATTCCGTTACTGTCAATGATGCATATAGTATTAATTGTTTTGTGTGTGCAGCGTTAATTATTAGTGTTACTAAAAAATTGGATTAAACTACAAAATAATATTGTTATGATGACTTGAGTAAATTTTTTATCCTTGGCTTGCTTTATTGGGGATTTCCAATATTTATATAGCTTATGTACTTGTCAGTATTGTATTTTATCTGTTTTAATTTTTATTATTTTTCATTCAAGACATGGGAAAAGTAAAAAACAGTTTGTTTCTGAACTGCAAAAATCCAATGTGGAGTACGAAGTTCGAAATCTTCATGTGGGTGATTTCCTATGGATTGCACATGACCATTCTGATCCCAATAAAGAGCTTGTTTTAGATTTTATAATTGAAAGAAAGAGGTTGGATGATCTCGCCCATAGTATAAAAGACGGAAGATTCCGAGAGCAAAAAGTACTTTTCAAATAGTTTGAGTTACTTTATAAGCTTTGATTTAGTTAATAAAAAATTTATGTGTTGGATAATTTATATAAATCTGAATGAAATATGAATACTACTTTACTATTATATACATAATTTTCATAATTGGATTTATTAATGAATATATAATATATTGTTTATGGAAAAATTATGTTTATTATTTATTAACCAATTATTTATCATTACCTGTTTCTTATGAAAATACTTTTACATTTTAATTTGTCTTAAGTTTCGTATGAAGAATTGTGCCTTGAGAAATCCCATCTATCTAGTCGAGAACTGTTCTGGTGCAAAATATCTTGGTTTACCAGAATCAACTTTGGAACAAGCTATGATAAATACTCAGGTAGTTATGTTGGTACAATACTTATTTGTACACATCAATATTAATGTGTTTTCAAGCTCATTTTTTAGGCACATTCAATTCATACTATAATGACCTTCAGTGTCGAATAATATAATAAGTTGATTGTAATCAAAAGTTAATTATGCTTTATCCTATTTCAGCATATTTTGATTTGCAATGGTTCTCTATATCAAAGTTTGAGTGTGTTGCATACATGCTGCTAAGCAAATATATATATTTTTGTATGTTGTACATGTCATGTTTCTACATGCAGTAAAAAGTTCTGCAGTACTCAGTTTATGTTTTCAAGATCCTTCTCAATTTAATTTTAAACAATCAAAAAGTAAAAAATAATTGAAAAAAATTATTCAAGTTGAATTCAAATGTCATTTATCCTTACCAATTAAATTATTGTATTTTCTTCAAACTTTCTGGAAATGTTTAATTTTTTTAAAGGCTATATTGACAAATGATAAAATTCCAATCGTTGTAATAATACACTTGCTCAGTTATTCAACTAACAACCTTTTTCCTTACATCTGTTTTTTAAATGGTGTAAAACTTTATAAAAAGAACAACCTAAAAAGTATGCTTTAATTCTTTAGATTTGCGATGGATTTCTTGTTAAGAAAACTCAAGGCATCAAGGAGTCTGTTTCTTATCTTACAATGATGACCAAAATGATTACATGTAAATACCAGGTACATTTTTAATTCATTTAAATCAATCACATTAAGCAACATGTTTTAATTTATAGCCTTTGCCTTATTATCTTCTGAATACATTTTTTAAATATAATTTGTTTTGGTTAATTTGTTTTGTTTTCTGCTGCAGTATAATATTCCTTAATAATAAATATAGTGTATTTAATAATGATTATTCATTATATTTGTTCACTTTCCTTATATTTGTTTTATGATCCTTTTCAAATGTGTGAAAACTTAATTTTGTCGCTTGTTTCGTGTGTTTTGTAGAAAATTTCTATTTATGAAACTGGTTAAATATTTTTCCAGCTTCACCGCTGTTAATGAAACCTAATTGATCATAACTAAATTTATTTGTGGATTACTTATATTTAAATTTGCCTGCAGAACAGATTTTTAGTTTTAACTTGATGAATCTCTACTTCAAAAAAATAAGGCAAAAATGATAATCTCATATTGACACCTGAAACTGCAATCACACTGAAAAATTTACTTTTTGGATATTTACCTCTCTGGCTCGGAACAAATTTGTTGATTAGTAATAATTTGTTAACATTTTGCAGTTAATTTCTGTTTTCCCCAAACATGCTTTTATAGCTGCGAAAACTAACAAACTTTGATTCACCCATAGTTTCTTGAATGCTATTGGACAGAAGATTTTGATCAAGGAAAAAAGTTGGAATTGATTTCAGTTATCAAAATTTGCATAAAGGGGGGGGGGGGGGGTCTACATATTAAAATGAGCACCAACTTAAAAAAATTCTGATGACAACATCCAAATTGTTTGCTAAAAAAGGTTTCACTCTATCAAAATACCCCAAATATCGATTTTTTGTTAACTTTCATAATTTTTTTTTCTGAGATATTATGAGATAAGTGTTAATTTCGAATGAACTTCGAGGGTTATCTAAGCAAAAAAGGTTTGTTGTGGTTATTGATATGGATGACACGGCTTCAACAGCTTGACTTAATTGCTGAAGTAGATGTCATTGCTTCGACTGTTGAAATTGTGTCTGGAACATAGATTTTGAGCATTCATTTGTATACAATATCTTTCTTTAGAAGAAATATTCCACTTCAAAATCTACCAATACTGTTTTCAAATCTAAGCTCTTAAAAGAGTTTTTTCAACAATGAGACAATGAGGGGACAATGAATTTTAAATTAGCAGTCCTTGAGTCATTTATGAGTAAAAGAGTAATAAATCAATATTGAATTTAATTTAAACGAATAGTATTTATCAGAAAGGGATTTAAAAAGAAAAAAATTATGTTAGTTGTATGATGTGTGCTAAGCCTAACCTAGTCTGAAGCCTATTTTACCCCACATGTTTATTTGCCCCAAAGAGTATTTTCATCCTGTTTTTTTATTTTTAACTTACTGAATTTATTGTTTAAAAGTATATAGACACAATACCATAAAATTTAATATAGTACACTTCTAACTTTTCTTAAAACAAAATATTTTTACAGCAAGAAATTTAAGTTTCACAAATGAAAACGTGGAATGACAAAAAACTGTAACAGCATAGTAGAATTTACAGTTAATTTTGCATATAAAATGATGAACAGTATCTATAAAATATAAAACTGGCAACAGGGAAAGAAAATAATATTGTTATGTTTTAAAGGAAAGGAAACTGACATATTTTACCCCACCTGACCTTAGTAAATATAAAAAGAATTAGCTTCCCCTGTCTTTTATTTTCAGAGATATAATAAAAAGTTAGTAATACATTTTTAACATGGCAGATGTTCAACTTTACATGCTTATAAGTCAGCAAATATTTAATGATAATATTTTATGTTAACAAAAATTGATATTCAGTGTATTTTGACAGTATTAAACGTTTTTATATTTAAAAAAATGATGTTGCCATTAGAATTTTTAAAGTTGTTGCTTATTTTAATATGTAGAGCATTCCTTATGCAAACTGGGATACTGATAATCAACTCTGCACTTTTTGCCTTGTAAATAGACATTTCTCCTGAAAATTTCTGTTCAACAGCAACTGAGAAACTTATACTAATGACCTAATTTATCATAGTCAGCAAGCATTTTTGTAATAGAGTTTCAGTCTTGAAAGCATGGCTTGCTAATTTTCTTTCTTTCAGTCCAAAAGACTAAATAAAACATAGTTTTAGCAAATCTTTTATTACACTATTGTTTGTAATTTATTCTTTTTTTGGGAGATGTTATTTTAACCCCACATATTATGAGTTAATACTTTATAACTATTTCTGAATGCTATTAATTTCTTTATTTCACTTTCAAAAACTTTTTTCAAATGTTATTCAGCATAAGTTCTTTAAATTGTAACTTTTTTATTTGATCAATATGTTTTTACAGAATCTTACTTTAATATCTGGATCAAGAGAAACTGTGCTAAGAAAGAGTGCAGCATCAAACACTTTTATGTGTTTTAAAGATTTCAACTGTTCTTCCCTCAAAAATAAAGTAAGTTTGTAATATAGCAAATATAGTTTATACATATAGCAAAGGTTGCATCCATTGATTGTATTTATAATGTGCATTAAATAAATTTCTTATAGAATAGCAGCCCATTCTGGCCAAAACTATGACATTAAGTCGTGATAGTCTAATCAAATCAAAACTACTGCCTACTTTGATTGTTGAAAGCTCAAACTAAGGAGAGTAACTCCGTAGAAAATGAATGGATAATAAGTTATAGTAGAATTAGGAAAATTTTTGTTTAAAAAGTCTTTTTTTTTTAAAATTGTTAATCATGTTTAATGAAAAGAGCTATGGCAATCTATCACACCGTGCATGAAAATTTCACCTATCAGCAAAAAGCTAGTTTTTCAAAAAAATCGTCTAAAGTTTGTTTTTTCCATTGTGTTTCATTGTAGAAAAAATAAGGATCCGCTTACTGTATTCCAACTATTCTACCAATCCTTTGCTCTAATTGCTAGATAGTTAAATTTCGAATATTTTATCATTTATAACTCAAATAGTCATATATGTCAACTACGTCACTTTTATGTGCATGGTGCTATATATCAACGAAGTGAAATAAATGTGAAGATTTTTCTGCACTCAAATGAATGAAACTATGATTATTAAAATTCTATTTCATTTTAACATGTTTATTCAAATGAAGAGGAAATCAATTTTTATCCTCTAAAAGTCACATTTTTGTTTCAATAAATGTACTTGAAAAACTGGATTTAAACTGTGTGTACAAGGGTTAAATCTTAAAAACTTGCTAAAAAAAATCAAATTTAGTGAAGAAAAGCCAAAAGTGATAAGAAAGTTGAATTAAGTGTATTTTGCATGTTTGATACACTTTTTAAAAAAACTTTTGAAATGACAATTATTTGTCAGAATGTTTTAAAAATTGACTTGAAAACTTATGAAACAAGTATTATAATTATATGTTTGGGAAAATTACATCCACATAATGAAGCATTTTAAAAGGCCCATAATCTGCTGACAGATAGGACTGTTTATGTCAAAATTGTCTACAAGTATCGTGTAGTATTAAGTTTCCCATCATTCTGACCTTGTTGTCCTATTTTAAACCATAATAAGAACCAAAGTTTGCTATTTAAAACCAAAATTTTTAATTATAGTCTGCCTGTATTATAACGTTTTCTATCTTGTTGGCTTGGATGAGATTAGCTAGTCTGATTGAGGTGATAGCATTACAGGCAAATTTTTATTAAATCTATGGCTTTTCTTTCAATTTAGTGATTTTTTCTTTAATCGACAATGATAACAGGATTTTTCGACCTTTTTTCCAATTTAGAGCCTTACAGTCAAGGAAATGTTTGCTAAACATTTAATGCAGTTCTTTGGATTATCTGTTGATAGAGCTGCTGCTATAGTTCAGCATTTCAAAACTCCTTCTGAGTAAGTTTGAATTTTTCGATTGTTAACTATTTTCCTAATCAACATTCATAAAATATTTAATGCAATATTCACTTTTTTTTTGTTTTTGAATGATAAATTATTGCTAATAGTTATAACTAATTTAAAATTTAAATTTCAAGATCTGCTTTTTGTCAAGAACTTATATCAATTGATGGGGTTTTTATATAGATTTTGTATCAAAATCTGCATTGCATTTTATTTTTCCTTCATTAAAGTAGCATGCTGGTTATAAGCTTTTACAAACTAAAAATTGATTTTTAAATTAGCAAAATTAAACTGGTGATTCAGTTCACTAAACTAAAATGCTTCCATAAAACTTTTCTTTGGGATTACTAAACTTAAATATTCCCAAACAAAAGTTTTATGGAAACCTTTTAGTTAACATGTGAAGTATTAAGTGTCTATATTAAAAATTCACCAGTTTGTAACATAATTTTTTTTTATAAAAACCGAAATATTCTCAGTAAAAATGTCTTGTAAAAAAATTAATTTTTTTCGGCATATTGATTTTAACCTATCTGCACTGCATATTCCATCTAATCTGGGGTGCAACTAGAAATTTTTTTCTGAAGAGAAAAGATTTAAAAAAGTTAAAAAATAATGATTATTCTCCGAATTAATGAAGTATAATATTTGAAACTGAAATTAGTATTTTATATCAAATATAATTAACTTTTTAATAATAGTATCCTTTAGAATATTTAACAAGGGTAAAATGTTCAAATTATATAAGTACAAAACTGTTAACATACACATTTAAAATGCAGATATTTAATTAATCTATGCTAGCTTAGCTCCTTTCCCTCTGTATTTAAAATAATAATCTTAATTACTTAATTTTGCTTCCTGTCAAATTTGTCGAAAAAGTCTCATGAATATTATTGGGAAAAAAAAGCGAATGTCAACAACAACTTATGTTCTTATTTAGATTTTTAGAAGCATATGACAGATGCAACAGTGAAAATGAGAAGATACATCTAATCTCAAGCATAAAATATGGATTGCATAAAAAGTAAGTTTCCTTTTACTTTATTTGTTAGACATATTGCTTTCTAATACAAAAATATTCAGTAGCAAAAAGAAATGTATTTGTAATATAAATGATTAAACATTGTTCTATATTTATTTTGCAATCTCAATGTTGCTAACTCTAATTTAAAATTTTGACACTATCAATGGCTAAGTTGGTTAATGTTTACATTTCAAGACATTAAATGATAAATCCTTCTAGCAATCATTGTTTTTGAACATGGTACCGAGATTGCCTATTTATTGTTTCTGTGAGCAAATGAATGTAAATGGAAGGAAATAAATAAAAGCAAAATGAAAATGTTTGTAATGATGTTATTTAGGTTGCTATTATTACAGACATTAATTTTAGTTAATGTCTGTTCCAATGTTGTTGTAATTTAAATCATTTTATTATATCATCATATTAATAAAATTACGTATTTTGGTAGAATAATTGATTAAAAATGCATTTTAAATACTTGATGATGCATTTCAGCATTTGAAATACTTAAACAATTTGTGTCATGAAATGGAGTCATTAAAAAAAAAACTTGTTGGGTCAATTATCATTTATAAACAAAATTAAATTCACTTGCCTGGCCATCGTAAATATTTCTGAAAACTAAAGATATAAGTTTGTTTTATATTTTTCACGCAAGTTTTACTCTAAAGGTTTTGTAAGCCTCTTTATTTGAAGTATTCAGACTCATTAGATACATTCTAAATTTTGAAATTATAAATTTTTTATTTAAACTTGATTAAAAAGCATAGTATTTGTTAACCATTTAAGTATCTATCCATTACTAAGTTTATTTTAATTTAACTGTAGGAATTATTAACCACACACAAATATTAAAAAAATGATACTAAATTTTATTCTTTTGATGAAAAATTAGATACTATATAAATTTTTAAAAAATATCCAAACATACTATTTAAAATGCATTGTTCAGCTCATATGTAACTGATTTGTTTTTAAATAATATTTTAAAATCATGTCTTTATGCTTGTAAAATTTTATTAATACTGAAAATTTTCCATTTCAGGAATATTGGTCCAGCTCTGAGCAAGACATTGCTTCAATATTATTCTCCATCTTAAAGCAACATTCAACTTATTTTTATTGTAGTAAAATTTTCCATTTTTTATATTTATGATTGTTTTAAAACGAAAATTTGGACAAATCATACTGTTACTTTATATAAATACATGTGCGCAAAGGAGGTGCTACACAAAGTTTATATTGTATATAGTTAATTTCAGAAGTGTACAGAAGTAAAAGGCGTTTATTAAATTCATATGTATGTATTCAAGAATAAAATTTATTGTAATAATTTGCATAATATTTTGTTTTATTTAAAATATAGTACTATGTGCACCAAGCCCTTAATTTTTTTAAAACATTTCGTTGCTTTTTCTTAAATACTTTAAACGGACTAAAATCTTGAATTGCATAAAATTTTGAAATCTTGTTATCACAGTCCTCTGTTAAATACAAAAGTTGGGTGTTAGTTTACAAAATGGAAAATGATTATTACAAAATAATTATGATTTTTAATTTTTAAAAAAAATCCTTACTGTATATCTTGTATTCCATTAGTTCAAACATAATGGGGCTTAAGGACGTAATCATATTGTTACCATAATTGCCCACTAGTTTAAGACATTGTGATTTGATTTTTTTAAAATTACAAAATAAGACAATTTTGAGAATTTATCATTACTATAATTTATTTTCTAAAATATAATATAAAATTCTACACAGAAACACACATCTTACATCAATATTTTAATTACAACAATCAGTGATTTCCCCAGTTGTTGGAAGCATTTTCACTTCTAAAAATGCAAATGTACCAGTCTATTAAAATCTATTAAATTACATTTTGGACGGATTTATGGACGGTCACAGGATATCTTATCCTTTCAAAGGGTCTGTTTAGAGAAATGTAGGGTCCAGACATATTCACTACAAGAAAAAGA
This sequence comes from Oedothorax gibbosus, assembly GCA_019343175.1. NCBI lineage: Eukaryota > Metazoa > Arthropoda > Arachnida > Araneae > Linyphiidae > Oedothorax > Oedothorax gibbosus. Next base: position 16,125,300 of record CM033278.1, read on the forward strand.
AGTGACTTTTAAGCATTGATTTCGAGAAAAATATAAAATACTAAGCGCATGTTATGTATTGCTAACTAGCAAGAATCCTTCTTTAATCATAATTGTATCAATTGCTATTTATAGTGTCTGGTTATTTGTTGATACTGTAATAATTTACCATTTTGATATTATAACAAAAAAAAGTTAAAAACTCACAAAAGTCTATTATTTTTAATTTTCATATAGCCTTGCAGCTCTAGTGAGACATTAATTCATCCAAACCAATTAAAATTTGTATAAAAATGGGACACTATGACCTTGTCACATTGAAATTTCTACAAACAGACCCCTGTTGACATAAATCACTGTGGTTTTTGGGAAGCACCAGAAATGAGGTCATGTCTTCACTTTACTCTCTAATCTCCTGGATGAGTGTCTTCTTGAAGTTCCATCTTGATATCTGTTCCAGTAACTTCCAGGTACTTGAGAACCACTGCAGGCCAGTCCACAACTTTTGCTATGGGTTTCCCAGCAGTTAGGTTTTGCACTGAAAAAAGTGATAATGGTCAGTTGGTATTCTTTACTTTAAAAAATTATGTCTATAACAGTAGCTCTTTTAGAATCTTGCTCTTGCAAATATTTGTTATAAACATTTCATAAGCAAAATTAATCAAGAATGAGTCCTAATCAATAATTTTACTAGCCAAATAGTTCATTTTAAGTGAATGTTTTTTGCCAATCCATTAATATTCATAAAACTTTCCGGTAATTTTATTTGTAAATGAAGAAAACATAAATTTAAATTTGGCTTTTAAGATTTTAATAAGTTGTTGATTCAAAAATCCAGCTCTTTTATATAAAATTATTTTATTGTAATTTTAGTATAAAGGTTCCATAATTACCAAGTTTGCATTGAAAAATAAATTTTGGTAACAATGTAAAAAGCTTTAAAAAAAAATCCTGACTAAATGAAAAACATCAGAATGACACCTGGCATTATTTTAATGTATGTATGTATGTATGTATGTATATATTTATTTATGTGTGGTGTATTATTTTGAATATTAAATGTACTTATATTCTGAGGTTTGGTTGGAAAGTAATTCATCCTAAAATTTGTTATGCCTTGCTGCTTTTCGATTGTGTGTTTCATATGGAAAAAAACATTCTTTGCATTCCAAGTGAATGATCAGTGATTTATTGGTTTCGCTTGCACCCATGTAATTATTCATTTTTGAATCATTCTTTCTCCTACTGCTAGTTGTTAAAATGACAGAAACGAATACTTTGTAAGTGATGCTTATTATATTTATTTAGTATTAGTGTTTACAAATTATTGTGATTAAACTACTATTAATAGCACATTTGTTTAAAATTTAAATGTCCTTTTATAAATTTGATTTACTCTATGAGACTAAATAATACATATTTCACATGATTTCTTACACTTAGTATTCAACTTTGTTTATAACGTTACTCATTTATAACGTCATAAGCATAGTGGTTCCTTGAATGGCGCTATAACCGGGTTATACTGTATGAAACTTTTACTTTTTTAGTTATAACTGTGGTGTGGAAGCTAAATTTATTTAACAGGATATAAATTCATTGTTTTTACTAAATTACAAAAAAATTAGTAGGCTTTATAGATATTCTCAAAAAAAAAGTTTCTAACATGACAAATGTTTCATTTTGAAATATGGTTAAATATAAAAGAAAATAAATCAGCTTTGGGTATTATTCAATATTCCAGATAAAGCTTTGTATATTTTCCAGTGCTTGTTGAGGTATAGATTGTATTAGTACAATACCATCTACATTCTGTATACTATATCCAGGATCTTTAAAATGTTTATGAAGTGTTTGTGTTTTGTAATACTATGTACTAACGTGTCTGAATGCATTTATTGTTCTTTTCTAATTATGTCATACATTTAATTGGATTAAAATTACTTTGTCGTACTTTGAAAATATGTAAATTTGATATCAAAATTGTAGTAAATTGATCTGAATTAAGATATATATTTTTTTTTTTATGTAATTTCATTGTTTTTAAACAAAAGTTTAATTAAATTCAAGCTTTTGAAAATAGCTGCTTTTTCTAGTTTTTCATCTCAAATAATAAAATAGTTATGTTTGATTCTTATTAAAAATCCGATAATATGCAAAAATGCCTTACCGACTGGCATAATCTGTTGAGATCTGGTTGTGCATCTTCGCTGCCATTTTGCTGGCATAATCTTCGGAACATCTCCTCTTTGAACAGCAGCGTCCCTCTTTGCTTTCATCAAGTGCAATTGAGGCTTCATTCCTATATAAAAATGTTTTATATCTTAAATCACTTAAATTAGAGATAAATAACTTAGTTTTTACCCTCAACTACCTAATATTAAATGCAGTAAAACCTCTATCATTCGTGATTGTGGTTCTAAATTATGACGCCCGTCGCCAATAGCTCTCGTGTAGCTCCAATAGCCCTCGTAAACTAAACATCTATTATTCGTTTCTCGTTTATCCGGAACTCTCTTTTAATCGACCGTCCGTGAGACAACATAAAAAATTTCTATAACATCATTCTCGGTTGTGTTCACAAAAGAAACCTGTCTCGGAATTCTACGGCGATTCCAAAATGAGGAATCACTGAATAAAATATCGAGAAACTCCGGAGGTTTTCTCAAATCGTGAGACTCTAGGCGAGATCTACTATTAAAATTTTTTTTTTCCCATAACTCCGCTTGGATATTTTGAAAATTAAGAAAAGGAATTAAAAATAATTTTTAAGCACTTTCTGTTTGCCTGGAAGTCTCAATATATAGGATATAACTTAATACTAAAATCCAATGTAAAAACAGGGTCGATTTAGGGACCGCAGACTTTTGGTGCTCCTCCGTACAAGACGTTTTACTATTAATTGACAATTCTCTATTATCCGGAATTTTCGATTATCTGACCTACCTTCCGGTCCCAATTAGACCAGATAACAAGGTTCTGGTGGAATTGGGACCGGACCAGTACTACAAGGTAATACAGTACTACAAGGACAGTATTGCGATGGGATCAAAAATCCGAAATGAAGATTTGTGTTTTCTATACTCGCCGCCAACCAAATTAGAACACGTTAGGGATGGCAGTTTTTCAGAAAAACCGTTTTTTCAAATACCGGTTCCATCCCTAAAGTGTAACAAATAAGGGTGGCGGAAACTATATACGTTTTGAAGAGTGCTGATTCTAGAAAAGTGGTTTTCCAACATTGGTCCGTCTGTCTGAAACCACTCTACAGCTCTAACTCAAAAAGCTACGACGGTCTTCAAATTTGGTACACGAGGCCCTTAGTACCAGACGGACGTCATACGAGTTTCGAGAAAATTGCGCTTTTGCAAAGAGTAGCCGCCAAGAACTTTTTTGTGTTTAAAGGTATAGCTGAATATTGAAAAGAGATACAGACTTTAAATTTGTTACACGAGTTCCCAGTACGTGTTGTACGACATAATAAGGCTTTTTTTTAATCGCGCATGCGCAAACGATAGTAACTGCCATAGAACTTTAAAAGTTATTAAAATTACATTATAGTGTATATAATTGCCTTTAAATGCATTGATTTCATGTGTGGCAATTGAAAGTCGTATAGTGTTACACGCCCCTAGTTTAAAATAACGTGTTTGACTTTGAGTTGCTGAAATGTGACAATTTACCTAAGTATTTTTATTAATAAATATTTTAAATTGATTGAAAGTATTTTTTAAACAATTATTTACTTTGTGTGTGGTTTATAAGTAACTCATTAAAGTTTTTTTGTTAATTAGATTTAAAAGAAATCTAAAAAAGTAATATTTGGATTATTGGATCTTTTTTTTATTAGTACTTGCTCTTTGTTTAAACTATTGTCTTTTTACTTAAAAAGGTAATGTTTACTCCGACAGGCTTTCGCATTCGCAATCTTATGCATAACTTGACAATTTGTGTTAGGACTTGCAGTCACAAATACAATATATTTAAAGTTGCATATAGTATGCTAAATACTGCTAAATGGATAAATGTATAGCTATTTTTGTAGGCATATGTTTATTTTTTAACTATCAATCTATTTTACTGATCATCTCTTACCAGTAACTTTTTTCGGACACCTGTAGAAAAGTTCTCCGAACAACGTAAACAGGCAGATGGGCGACGGAGAGGGCGAAGTCTTGTTCATGTTCCTGATGAGTTTCGCCCTCCCGAACTTCCACTCTGTGTCCGACTGCGCCTGGATCCTCTGGTACGTGTTTGACATCATAGCAATAAGCAGATTGATGAGCACAATTACGGTAACCATCATGTAAATGCCGAACACGACCTTCATGATGCCCTTGGAAAAGCTGGGGCTGAGGTGCATGGGAGGCATAAAGTCCGGTTCCACCAGGCCGAACAGAGCGAAGAACAGCATCTCGAACGTGTCGATGGGCGACTGGAACACGACCAGCGTGAGGTTGTCTGCACCCTGGGGCAGGAATACTGGTTGGTAGATGGCGCACAGGTGTAGCGAGAAGCCCACTAAGAATATACCCAGGATGGCCAAGAATCTCATCAAGTCCTTTATGAGATCCCTGATGATGACCGTCCACGGTCCGAACAGGTGGTGGAAGGTCAAGAAGTTCAAGAACTCCACGAAGCAGAGCAGCAGTGCCACTGCAAGAAACTGGTTGCGAATGTACAAGCACACTAGAATGGAGTGGTCGTCTGGAAAAACGAACGCGAAAACGTGCGTCAGGATTCCCATGGAACCGACAGTCATGATGATCACTTTAATGAAACCCAGCCCTTCTCTGTCTTTCGGGTTCGTGGCGTCGGATACCCAGAGTCCTATGAGCCAGAGAAGCAGAAGCCACTCGTGTATGTACGGAATGAGATGTGTCGAGTTCCACAACGGCAGCCAGGGATTAACTATCGTAAAAGTCAGCAGGGCGATGAAGAAGATATGAGACACTAAATACGACATGAACTTGATGATGGGTATGCTGGTGAACCTATGGCCGAGTGGCAGCGAGAAGGCGATCCACACCAGCGGACACACCAAGAAAGACATAAACATGAGAGACATCTTCCACGATGCCCATGTGAGACTGCCCATCCACAAGTCTGTCAGATACTTCTGCACGGCTGGATGGGCGACCACTTCTTTCTGCTGAAGCTCGATGAGTACGTCCAGGAAAGGCTGGTTGGCGGAGTCCACCGACCTCAGCAGGGTCCCCGTGTTGTAGGAGATGGCGGTGATTCCGAGGAGGTCGGCGGCCATGGCTTCGCAGAAGATGGCCATGACTTCCAGGTCCCTGGCGCGATCTTTCTCCTTCAGGGACAGCAGCTGGTAGCTGCGAGCCATTTTCGCAGCCGTCTCGATGGGCGCGGCTGAGACCAGGACGAATTCGAGGACTGGCTTGTTGGCGTGGGCTTTGCTTGAAACCATCAAATCGATGAGAAACTGAAATAGGGAAAACGCATTAATATCTTAGAATTAATGTTTTTTTTTTAAAATTTAATGCTGTTTAAATAGTTAGTGCTATGTGTATTAGTATCAGTAAGATTTTTATTGATAACAGTTTGGCATGCTTGAAGAAATGTGTTTATTTCTACACCTCCTTGCCAGAATATATTTTCCAACAGGTAGGATAACAGATATGATATACCCGGGGCCTCCGAGAATAAGCCGATAATTTATTTATGTTACGAATTCTTATAATTTATAGATAATTTGAGAAAATTAAATGAACATAATTTCCCGTAATTATGGTTTTGTTTTATTTGGCTACTTACATTGCTATCACTCATCAGAACATGTGTGTCGTGTTCTTTCTTGAGAAGGTAGTTCAAAACATCGTAATGTCCAGCTGACGCAGCTAAGCACAAAGGTACTTTTCCGTCCTGTAAAAAAGATAGGGCATGGTGTTAATTCTTGAATGCAAGTAAAATTTTATATCTTCTGATTTACGCTAACATTGGAACACACCGTCTCTTTTTTTTCTCTCTAAATAAACGTAAGTGGGTCGAGGAACGCTAATAGAATGTTGAGCTTCGTTAAAACAAAGCATAACTTCTAAATGTAAGGATATTATTTGGCCGTTGTACAGGGGATTGGTAAGGCTACAATTGGAATATGTTTGTCAGTTTTTGTGGCCTTCTTCGAGAGAGATTTTGATTTGCTCAATAAAGTTCACAGGGCTGCAAAAATTATTTCTAGTTTATTAGGTAGAGATTCTGAGAGCAGATTAAGATCTTTGAACATGTATTCCGTAGAAAATACGATTATAAAAGGAAATTTTAATTCATTTATTCAAATTCATCAAGCAGGGAGGGCTAAGGTTTGAACTTAAATAGTCGAACCAGAGGTCATGATCTGAAATTAAAGAAATTTTGCTTTTGAAAGGAAGGGCAAAAATAATTTTTACAATAGAGTTATCAATGAGTGGAATATGTTACCACATTACATTGTGTAGTATAAGATAGTAGAAGAATTCAAGAAGAATCTGTAGGACTGGTTTAAAAAAACCTAGTAAGCTTTTGGATAAACTTTGCTGGAATCTGAACGGAAGTTGGACGTCAAATTTTGTATTTGTAAGCTATACCACTGAAAAGCCCACTGTTTTTTAAATTAGATACGTTCTTTCAATCATGCGTGTTAATTTAAAAATCACTAAATAATGTTTCTTTTACTTTTGTATGTAAGTAAGTGTTCTATAAGTTTTATTATTTAATGAGTCTCTGTTATCCGGAGTTTTCGATTATCCGGCCTACCTCCGGGTCCAATTAGATCGGATAATCGAGGTTCTACTGTATTTTTAACTTGAATAGTACAAAGTAAAATTTCAATGTCGTGCTTCACTGTAAAATGCAATTCCGATTTATAAAAAATTATGTTTTACTATTTTAGAAGACTTTTATGTGCAATTTTAAGTTAAATATTAACATCATTAATTATTCCTTTTAAATTTATCCTTACGAATCTTGTAATAAATGCTCATTTTGGAGAGAGTTGATTCTAAAAAAGTGGTTTTCGAACTTTCGTTCGTCTGTTTGAAACCACACTACAGCTCAAAGTAAGACAGCTATCTATGGGCTTCATATTTGGTACACGAGTTTCTAGTACTTGTTAAAATGAGGTTTTTAATAAAATAGCGCATGCGCAAGTGATGGCTGCCTTAGAATGTTTTTTTTTTTAGTTTTAAAGGTATTGCTGAAAACGAAGAGATACATACTTCAAATGGTACACGTGGGGTCCCAGTATCTGTCACACATTAAAATAAGGTTTCCGATAAAATTGCACATGCGCAAATGCTGCTGTTTTTGAAGTTTCTTGATTTTAAAGGTAAGTTGTATTTGGTAAAATAAAAATCAGATATTTTCTCTTCATTTTAGTAAGATTTATTTTACTCCATCATCTTCGAAATTTTTATTCAACGAAATGTACCGCTTTTTTGCTTATTATTATTATTATTATTAATGAAACACCTATTTTATTTATCGAACATAATGAACACATTCCAGGTAAGGAAGAAATAATAGTGGCTTTGATAATATATTTTTAGATAGATAATTTATATTTAAGTTTAAAGCTGTTTTTGAATAAATTTAATTTTTCTAAAATAAAACCAATATTGTTTAGCTTGTATTTCTAAGTGTTTGATAATTATTCTGACTTGTACACGAATCCTTCAAAAGTCACTTTTCCTGAAAATATTTTGATTTATATCGATTATATTATTATTTGAAAATATATCGATTCGACAACTTCGATTCTATATTGTTTTAAATATATAGTGTTAGGTTATTGTTGGAAAATGTATAAAAACAATTAAAAAATTTCACACAAGAAACAATATCATTCATCAACAATGGACAGATGTTATTCAATAGTGAGACCTGTTTGTTGAGTTGTGGATTTTGAGAAGTTAACAAGTTACAAAAAAAGCTCCGTACTAAAAGTTGTTTTTAAAGTGAAAGGTGAGTCGAAAAAGTGCTTTAAAAAAGAATTTGAAAAGTATTAAGTTGAAGTGTGTGTGAGGAGAAAAAGATTGAGAAAAGTAAAGCAAATCGATCGAAAAAATAAAGTGAATAGGTCTTGAACGTGTTGTGAATCGTATTACAAGTTAAAACAAAAGGTCAGAAATTGAAACTTTTCACAATTTATAATATATTTTAATTGCCCCAAACTGTTAAAAATGCCAAACTTAATTATTTTTATCTATATATATAAAAGGCAAAGTCCTGACTGACTCACTCACTCATCTATTCATTCATGTATCAACGCCCAGCCCAAACTACTGGAGTTAGAACTACCAAATTTTAGGTAGTGATATGTATTCTTCCTTTTATATCGTAAGGCGGTAATTTTAAACGTTTCCGAAATTCAACACCAAACGTTAGGGGTGCAAAACTGGACCCATTTCTCTCATAGAATGCATTATAGTGTGTTGTTGTATTCATTTTTCTTAATTTATAATTATGACAAAAGAATATATATTCAACAATAACCATAAATTAGAAATAAAGGCGAAGAGTTTTCAATATGTAATGATGGCGAATATTATATTTGTATGTTGTATTTTTGTGGTAAATTTGAAACAAGCAATATAATTTAGTATAAACGCGACGAGTCTAACGAACTGGGATTTCACTGGTTGTTTTTTGTGGTCAAAGTGTTAGAAACAAGCTCATTGCGGTTTCTTAGAATGGATTATTTTAAATATTTTGATGTTTAAAATGCTTCGTCAGATAATATAAACTAATTAATATCTCATAAACTCTCGATTCCAATTATATTTTCAAATTCAATTCAGTTTGGCAGTTTCGAAAAAGATGGGCTATTATAAACTATTTTATTTCTAAATTCTATTCAGTTATGTGGTTTACAAACAGAAATAAAGGTTCAGCTATGATATGGTAGCCTGGTAGCCAGTATATTGATTGGCGATTTTTGATGATCTAGAAAATTTAACGTTGGGTTTCTATATTTAACAAGTTGTATCGTAAGCAAAGACTTTACAAACAGAAATAAAAGTTCAGCTATGATATGGTAGCCAGTATTGTTATTTGAAAATCCTTATTTTATTTATTGATTATCTTTTGAAATTATATACTGGACCAAGCTTTTCTTTATTTGTGAAACTATCGATTTAATACAGCAATGATATAAAGGCCGATTGACTTTTGGAATTGGCGCCTTTTGGCGAAGTTGAAAATTTAAGGTAAGGTAGCTATACCCATCCAGTTGTATGGGTTAGGGTTAGTTTGAATTATCGTCGAACTAGAGCTACCCATGAGGGCTATTTGCCATAGTTAAGTGACGAGCCGACACCTGAGTTGGCACCCAACGTAAATTTTAAGGGCGTGATCGCACGGAGAGTCGGGACTTTGAAGGATATTTAACGTAAACTCTCTCCACACACAGGGTGTTACTCTTCGGCATTTTTTGGTTTTACGCTTTTAGATTGGAAGCTATTTAGGCGATGCCCGGACCTGAACCTGGGACCTTTCGCATGCAAGGCGAACACCGGGGCCTATGGGAAAGCCCTCTAACTCATGGAAGGGCCTGAATAACCGGACAGGGAGAATCAGAATGGGAGGCAACAATTGGTATAAAATAAAAGTTTACATACAAAATCACTGTTATTAAGGGTCTTATAAAGCTAGTATATTATATTTCAGTCCTTGTATTTAATTTTAGGCTTTTTACTGTCATTCACGAATTGAATATTCCAAATTGAATATTTATATCCTACAATATATACCTACTTGGCTAATAAACTTAGACCATTCATTAACATTCTAAATTGTATGTATCGCATGCTTTTAAATACATTTGTTCTCTTTTTAATAGCTTTTCTCTATATATTGTACGCAATTTTATATTTTGGAAAATGTTACAGTTATTGCGTTTAATTTTATGTTTTTTATTGTAATTCACAACATCCAAATCAAATATTTATATCTTGAAATACATACCTATTTGGTCAAACGATTTAAACCCTTTATCCTTACATTAGTTTTTCTTTATTTGGCATCCTAAATTTCGGTTTATGTCATTCATAAATATTTATATTTTACCTTTTTCACTAATTTTCCTTTCTATATAATCTAAAAAAATATTATAATCAAATGTTTCGTACTTTTGGCTTACGTAGGCTATAAATATTATATATATATTTTTTAATGTTTTAGTTTTCTATGTTAAATTATTCCATTTGCTTGCATAATATAACCATATTATAAACCATAAATCCTCAATCTATATGAATTTCATTTCTCGTCCAATACAGGGTGGCCCAAAAGTAGGTTTACAATTAGTTATAGGTATACAGTTATTTATACAGAAACAGTTATTTATACAGAAACAGTTATTTATACAGAAACACTTATTTATACAGAAACAGTTATTTATACAGAAACAGTTATTTATACAGAAACAGTTATTTATACAGAAACAGTTATTTATACAGAAACAGTTATTTATACTTTTAATACAGGTTTAGTTTGGTTGAATTATCGTCGTTATATATACTTTTAATACAGGTTTAGTTTGGTTGAATTATCGTCGCACTAGAGCTACAGGAGAGTTATTGGCGACAGGCATCGTAAATAAGAACCATAGTCAAAAGTGACAGCTTTATTTACATACATATATTTACATACTTAATCCCGAAGGTGCTCAAATTGTCTACCTTCGACATTGATGCATTCCTGACATGGCCAGACAATTTAAAACAGGTTTCATCTGTCCACACTATTTTCGAAAGCAGGTCTGGTTGTTCAGTCAGTTGATCGCGCATTATTTCACAGAACTGTAATCTGCGGTCAGGATCGTACTCAAGAAGGCGATACGCTGTAGTACGGCTTAATTTTAGCCAACCAACAAAACTAAACACGACCATGTCAAATACCTGTTCTAAATAACCCAAAGTTCTGACCAATGGTACATTGGGGCCGGCATCAACTGTAAGTCTACTTTTGGGCCATTCTGTATAATCGGAGGTCACTTGGAAAATAACCTGAAGTTGAAGATAACCAAAGAAGCTAAATCTACCTCCAAAAAAGCACCTCGACAAATATGCGTCATTCCACCCTACCCAACTGCGGGACCTCCACTGTAAGTCACATACCATGTCGAGACGTGTCGTGATAGCTGAGGCACATTAAAAGAAGTCAGGGAATTCACAGCAACTCCCCTACAAAACTTCTATAGTTGAAATCGTCTCGTGATTACGGGTGAACATTGAATCCACCGCTAAACACTATTTTCCGATTATGAAGTAGGCGAGGACCCCAAATCTCATATTGGTCAACACCATGCCAATGATTTAAAAAAAAAATCGGACTCATTCATTCTCTTAAAATTGGTACTGGAAGTTGGATTTTCTGATTGAAAAAGTACTAATAGGAGTCCGAAGTAAATCGGACTTATTCCTTCTCGTAAAAAGTGATTATGTAACCTTATTTTATATGAAAAAAGCAAACTTTAGCAATTAGTATATTGAATTGTATAAAATTTCACAGAATGTCATGTACGATCTATCGTTAACCATCAAAATTCAGCTCTGCAGACCAATGCGACGGCAATACCTTTCCACCTTTAGATGTAAACGTAATAAAATTACATTTTAATTCGAAGGTAAAAACGAAATTTAGGAAATTAAAACAGAAAACTACAACCTCTTGGTTGTTAAAATTGCATAGTTAAAAGTAACAATGTAACTTATTTTCGAATTTTTACTATAATTTGATACAACCTAACCCCTTAAAATCTAAAACGGCCCGGACGTCCGTACTATTAAGGATTCAATAATGCTATTCCTATAACAAGTTCCGCGGCAACAAAGTGCTTACGTAGAGAAAGTGTTAATACAGGAAAAATCCACCAAATAGAAACAAGTATCTTACTTTTGTAGCAGCCGTGGGAGAGGCTCCACTGTTGACCAGAAGTTGAACAACGTCGAGGAAACCGTGGCGCGTAGTATAATGCAACGCCGTCCATCCTTCCTGTAGAAATATCATATATATAAGATTTTTTTTCACACATATTTCGCTCGCACATATTTCAAATAAGTTTTATCAAATTATCTATCTTTTTGTATCGTTAAATGGAAGAATCATGTCTTTTGAAGAATTCATTAATGTTTGTTTTGATTAAATGAAAATATGAAAAACATGGTAAAATAAAATTTACTCTGAAGCAATTTTATTAAATACATTGACCCTAAATTCGTCATGCTTGCATTTTTAGAGGTTTAAGAATTAATTTTAACTATTTTTAACAAATAAAGTTTTGAAAAAATTATTGTTAAAATTCATTTAAAAGTTATGATTCCAATTTTCCCTTAAATTTTAGTTAAAAAAATTAATATTTTTTAAAACTGTTTTTTACTATTTCATTCTGGATGCATAATTAATCTATTTCACTAATTTTTGATTTTAGAATAAAAAATAAAAAGTTGGGACTGAGAGGGTTTCAAAAGTACGCAAAGTGCTCCCCTAATTGTTTTGAGCAGTGTAGATCAGTTCAACAGTTTGGTCGCAATAAGCAGATCTGTCCTAATCTTCAGACGATTCTCCAAAAAAAATCGTATTTTACGCCGCTACAATAACTTTTTCGCGTAAAGTTTAAATGTTGTAAATGAAAAATATGTAGACCATCTGTTTGATCCCACCTTACGTAGTTTTTATAAACGCTTTAAAAAAAAATATTTGATCGCATGAATATCGTTTTTGCACCGACACTTCAGATAGCGGTTCCACATGATATAGAGTGGATATCTACGAAATACAAAGTAAATACTCACTTTTAGAACAGAGTTTTTGAACAACAATGCACAAAACTAAGATGTTTAGTCTTCTAAAGCTGTCTGATTTTCAAACAGTATCACCATAAAAGTCTTCCCGATAAATAACACATCAAACCATTTTTCCAATAGGGGAATCTTCCATTATACATATTTGCCATCTGCTGCTGTTTTTGTGTTGTTACTAATTCTCCATGATCTAGATCAACTAGATCATTCCCAGGAGATCGTACACCCCCAAAAAGTCCACAACATGGACAGGATTCTCCAAGTCAGTTTTATCCAGCCCCATACAAGCAAGGAGGTGGCTGGGAGAGGCCGGGGCAAAACGACATTTTGTACACAGAATACTGCTAGAATATGCGAACTGAACTATACGATATTGGGAATATCATTAGTAATAGCATACAATATTGTTAATAACACTGCTAAAATACATACGACATTCTAAATAACACTTTTAAAATACATGCGGTGTTATAAATACCACTATTACTCACGTTATCAGCCACATTGATGTCAGCCCCTTGTCCCAGCAGTAGCCCTACCATTTCTCTGTGGCCCTGCGCCGAAGCCATATGTAAAGGGGTACGCCCCTGCTTGTCGGCCGTCTGTAGCTGTTCGGTAGAACGACTCAGCAGTAGACCCGCCACTGCCAAGTGTCCGCCCCTGGCTGCCAGATGCATTGGTAATGTGCCCTGAATAACGAGTTCAAATGAATGACAGCATTTTATAATGTATTTAGCTTCTATGGTTTTATTAACTAATAAATATCACGAGGAATCTATTAAAACAATAACTATATATATATTTTTTAATTTATACATTTTTTTTCAATTTGTAAATTGTAAATACAAGTTTACATGTTTCCGTATCCCAAAGAAGTATGCGTGGTCTTAATAATTTTGTAGATAGTATATAGATTAGTGCGCACACATACTTAGGCAATAAAATACTTGCTGTTTATTTCATTGTCCAAGGTATCTTTTTAATTGTGAATGTACATTTTAAATTCGAAAAATAATATCATTCAGCATTCCTAATTATTTCAAGGAAGGTATACTGCAATTTATAAATGCCCAACTCAATAAATAACATTTTACGTTCATTACGCTATTTCACTCAACAGTATATTTTTTTAATAAAAAGTTCACAATTTATTTTTCGCATAACAAGTATCGTTGATTGATTTCGCAAAATTATTTTACCTGCCTATTTTTAAATAATAAAAATCTAATATTGATATTTTTTTCCAGAAAAATAAATTTGGAAAATTTGCTTATATATATATCAAAAATCTAATTCACTTCTATGCAGATGACACGCAAAGATTCAAGATTATGTGCCTAAAATACTATCGACTTTTCTATCCCTTTCACTTCTGAATATTTTTTTTAGTTCATACGAGGTCATCCATTGAATCGGAATTTAAAAAAAATATAATGAAATTCAATTTATATTTTTCAATTTATGGCTCGTAAAAGAACAATTTAGTTTCCTTGTTTATGTTACTTAAGACTCTGACAGACTGTTGATTCATGTCTAATTACACCGAGACCTACTCAGACTTTAAAGTTATTCTCAACTTTTGCGTATATTCATGCCAGAGCTGTATTTGAAATCTCAGAGTTTGGTAACGTGAACCAGAGTTTTTATCGTTTTGCATATTGTCTTAATTCAAGAATTCAATCATTCAAGAATCAATTCTCATTCCTTATCTTGACGTTTTGACCTTGTACTTTAATGCCCCACAAGTAGTCTTATACAAGTTTCACTTTACTTGTATTCTCTGTCGTGCTTTTATGTTTACTTCTGACCCTAATTAAAAATGTACTTAGCCATTGATTCTTATTTTGTGGTATTTTTTAAAAACTGTAAAAGAGGATGGAGTTAAGCGACCAAAGTAACCCATAAACGGCTACTTTTGTGGAAACCATTATCGCCTTCATTTCTGAAATACATAAAATGTTGATTTTTAAATCGTTTTTCGTGTAACTTAATTTGTCCTACATAAATTTTTCAGGACTATATTCTTCAATTGCCTTATATTTTGTTTATATTTAGATAAAGTTAACTAGAAAGCTCCTCATCGCGTGGCAAATTTTCTTGCTAATCGTCATAAATGGGTTAAAGTTGAACGTAAGTTTGCAGAATTGGCTAATGTATCCTAGAACACTAACTTGATCTCAAGGTCAATAGGAATTCTCAAACGCCCAAATAAACTGTCTCATGCCTGATATGGGTCAATATTATGAAAAGTGCCAATTTACAGATATAATGAAGCGTTACAGATATGACGACAAAATTAAACTATAATATCAATCATCAATTCAACTTTAAAATATAACCAACTTTAACAACAAACTTTAAAATATAGCCAAAAATTATGCTATAGGGTCTTAAGCACATGTTTACGAATGATTGGTAAAGGAATCGCATTTCGGTAACGAATCGATTTTTTCTAAACGTTACCGATTTGGAAAATTGACATTTTTTTTCTAATATTGATCCATATACACGGGGCAATATTGTTTGGGTTACCATGAGCTGAGGATAAGGATAATAGATCAACTCACCTGAACAACAGTGGCTGCATCTGTTTGGACGCCTGAACTATTGAGTAGCACACGTACTACGCCTTCGTGGCCGGATTCTGCAGCTAAATGCAGCGGAGTAAAGCCGTACTGAAAAGTGAAAGAATACTTATCAGTTGCATATGAAAATGTGCTAAATAGACTTAGGCAATAATTAATAATAACAATATCTTCAATACAAGATTTTAATGTTTCAAAACCAGTTTTTATTTTACTTAATATTTTTGCATACTAAGTGCTCTATTTTTTTAATATTTCTATCGAAGATATAATTATTGTATTAAAATCTTTGTTTACTTAATTTGTGATTGGAAGCCCACAAATATAATTTAAAATAATTCGTTTTGTATCAAAGTTTTAAATATTAAGATCGTATTTTTAAAAAGTTGAACAACACGAAAGATTTGCTATCTACAAAAAGGCTTCTAATTTAAATTATGATATGTTAATGATATTTATTAAGGAAAACCAACACAATGAGCTCTTAAATATTAGAACACGTATTTTATGCAGAATTCGGAAAACGGAACTTACAGCTTCCTTATATGCGAGTAATACGAAGTTTTTCTTAAAAAGGAATCTGTAAAAGTGTTTTCTTTTTTACATTACAATAGTTACAGAAACAAGTAGGTTTGTTACAGAATCTGTCACTTAAACTTCTACCACACAACAATTGTGCTCAGCAGGAAACAAACTATTTTTTGCACCTCAGAAAGAAATTCGCCAAACAGGGCTTTTAGCTAGTTTAATTCACATTTTTAAACGCCAAAATTAACGATTTTCATTAATCTTCTTTCTCAGATTTAACAATTAGTCTTTATCGTTTGCTAAATTTGTTTGAAGTTCGAAGAATAATGATGTAATTTTTTTAATAAATATCTTTGAGTCTCCACAATTTCCCATTTACATTAACTTTATTCCGAAAATTCAGTTATTATTTATCGTTTGTTAAATTAATTTACGGTTCGAAAAATAAATAATTAGTAAAATGATGCTGTAAAAAAATTGGCTAGTTTCATTATTTTATTTCGAAAATTCAATAATTATTACTTATCGTTTGCAAAAATTAATTTCTATTTCAAAGATTAAATATGTAATATTCCGCGCTTTTAAATAGAATTAAAACATTTCATATCAACGTACAAAGAATCTCGTAGTGAAATATATTTGACGTCATTTCAAACTGATCGATGTCGCAAAAATAAATTTATTTAATTTATTGTCTAAAAGAATTAAAGTTTCTCGAGCGATTGTTGCGAATGGCAATGGTGATTAAATTCTAATACAAATGGCTTCCTATGCTTTTTAAATGAGCATTCAAGTTTGCAGGTTTTTTTTATATAATTGAAGTACTTCGAATTCGAATTCTTTTCTGAAATTTTCAATGTATACTAATATCGATGCGCTGAAGTGTTTGACGTATCACACTTGTCCGTAGCATTTGTAGTTTGGACTATGAAAGTGGGTGATGGACGGACAGACGGACTGAACGATTATAATACATTCCACTTTTAACGTTATAAACGTATTGTGGAATCTAAAAGCAACAAGCAAGGTGTTTTTGACCCCAAAAAAGATATTATTTGTCATTAAATGTAAGAAAGGATTGCGAAAGTTTAATTTTTTACGGCATTATTAAAAACGATTATAAAAAAAGATTTTTTTTGTTTTTTTGTCAACATTAATTATTTTTTCTGTGATATTCGAAATTACAGGATCCTTAAAGGTAAACTATACAAAAGTTTTCTTAAAATTGAATCTGTAAAAGTGCTTTCTTTTTTACATGACAATTATTACAGAAAAAGCAACACACAGGGTGTTTTTAACATAAACACATTTTATAAAATATGAAAGAAAGAATTGCGTATATTCATCTTTTACGTTATATTTTAAGATAGTCAAACTATACGAAACTTTTCTTAAAAGCGAATCTGTAAAAGTGTTTTCTTTTTTATATGACATTTATTGCAGAAAAACAAACACTCAGGGTGGTTTTGATAATTACTTCACATAAAATACAAAGATAAATATTCTTTTTCACTTAACAGAGAAAAACTTTTTAATTAAGAGGGACTGTCAGTCCCATAGGGATAATGCATTAATTTTAAATCACAATTTTTGCAAAAGAATTGCTTTGCCATGTTATCCCATTTTCACCATTTATGGGAATCATCATAACAACAATTTAAAACAAAATTTAATAGAAAATAAAATCCGGTTATTTAATTATTAATTGATAAAGTTTTAAAATAGTGTCGCCATCTGCTGTAATTTTTGGCATTTTAAAACTTCAAAAATATGTAATTAAATAACTAGATAACATTTTCGTTTCAAAATTTGTTTCATTTCGATGTTATGTTGATTCTCATACCTGGGAAAAAAGGGCTAACATGGCAAAGCAATATTTCTGCGAAAGTTGTGATTAGAAAACTAATGCATTAGCTCTATGGGACTGACAATCCCTCTTAAATTTAATTGAAAAAATAAAAAAATGAAGAAAAAAATTAAATCTTCTTACATCATCACTTAAACTTGTGTCTCCCGGCCTTTCACTGGGAATAGTAGCTGGTATCTGCGTTAGCATTTCTTGAACGAATTCCGTCTGTCCACAACTCGCCGCAACGTGCAAAGCTGTCATTCCAGTCTACAAATAAAAAATAACAATATAAGGAACCATAAAAATGATCTTAAACTACACTTTGTATCCAAATTCATATGTATTTTTCAAATATTAATATTTCAAAATTTTCTTAATATTGTCAATTTCACAAATTAGAAGAAAAAATGTATCATTCATCAAATTGTCTATAAATGTTTCTAAGATGAAAATTGGTAAAAGTAAATTCTAAATTACTGTAACAGGTTTTATGTAATGCTAAAATGTTCTTAGAAATTAGCAGTTTTTTTAGTTATTTAAAAAAATTCTATAAACGAAAGAAAACTTAATAAAATATTGATCTATTCGATTTATTTTTTATACCTTTTTACTGCATACTCTCCAAGATACTGATGATTTTAGTGTTTGTAGAACTTTTACATGCCCATCCTTGGCTGCAAGATGTAAAGCAGTGAATCCATCCTAAAATACATGTTGAATAAGTTTGAGATACAATAAGAAAAGCATACATAAAGAAGTTTTATTGGAATTGTTTTTATTTCATAACTTTTCCATTGGAATATCAACATTAACCCATAGTATTGCATTGTTCTATTTTAAACGTAGCTTATCTGTTTTAAGTCAAATATTTTGTGTGTGTGTGGCTGTAAATTAATTCATTCTAGTTCTAAAAAAGGTTTGGTAAAATGTAGATTTTTTTCTTAAAAGTTGTAAATATATGAATGTATCGGATAATAAACTTATTTTCAGTGTTGTAAGTGTAACTCAATATTTGTTGCAAATAGAAAAATTATTTTATTAAATAGTTTATTTTATAATGAAAAAGTAAAACAAACGAAAAATTATAAGTATTATATAAAATTCCATTTAAAATCCCAACGCACTTTATAAAAGACTTAAAAAATGTTTTTGTAAATGGCTTTTATTTATACAAATATTTAAATAATAGGTTTTATTTTCGTTTCCACCTTTGAAACTTTGAAAAAAAACGGAATTGGTATTTTTTACTATCTTATTTATTTGATTTATAGCACATCAAATGGTTCAGTCAGTTATAGCTCCATTGCGAATTAACATTAAGTTATCCCCCATTTCAAGAGTGGGACTTACTGCATTCTCTTCGGTTGCAGATGATCCGGCTTCCAATAGTACTTTCACCACTTCTGCGTGGCCGTGAGAGGACGCGAGGTGTAATGACGTGTTTCCAGTCTAGAACAAAGCAAGTTCGTAAGAGTAATCGTCACTTAGAATCACTTTCACACACACGATTTAGAAATTAAAAAAAATAATCCTCTAAACAGCGTTATCTATTATAATTAAGAAAATTTCAAACTACATTGATATTCAATTTAAAGTTTTTCACAAATTCAATTCGTGTATAATATCATTTGCTAAGTACAATTGTAATTAAAAAATAAAATATTTCACATGAGTGGAATAAAATTTTTTTCATTAATTAAGATCTTTTTAAAAACAAAAGTTTAAAATGATGCACAAATGTAACTATGATCAAAACCAATTTACTTTTTTAATTGGCGTTCTTTACATTCAAAGTGACTTACTAAGTTTCGAGCCGAAGTAACCATTGATCTATTGAACTTCATCAATTCTTTGATGACAGCAACACTACCCTTCATAGCTGCAATGTGGGCACAAGTGAAGCCATTCTAAAAAAAAAAACATCGAAAATAGTTGACGTATTAGCCTTTCGAAAATTTAAATAATACATTTTTAAATCTATAAGGAAATAAAAAGAAATGTTTTCTTACCGCGTTAGCCATTGATACAAGTTCTGGTTTGTGTCGTAGAAACAGTTTAACAACTTCTGGGTGATCATTCTCGGCTGCTAGCAGTAAAGGAGTTTGACCAGTCTAAGTAATAATAAGCATTCTAAACTTATAATATGTTTTACGATAATAAAATTTAAAATATATCTTATGATAAGATGTACACTTACATTGTCTATAGCATTTGCGTCGGCTCTCATTTCCAACAAAATTTGACACACGTCTAGTTTTCCATTTTCAGCCGCCAAATGAAGAGGCGTTCTTTTAGTCTGAAATTAATAAATTTTGAGGTAAAATAGGCATTCCCACTTTTGTATGGCTACTTATTATATTATCATATTTCTAAAAAAATCATGTAAGTTATTTGAGTCACACAAATTTTCGGTAGTGTAGATGTATATTTGTGAGAAATGTAATTAAGTAATGTGTTCTTTGCAAATATGTCAGCAACTACAAAATGTTCATCTCTGTGACCAGTAAGAAGATTCTATTGTACTAAATAGAACTGCCTAATTAAATAAAATGTGTGTTAGACTTCAAACGTTTTGTTTCCAATCAGCACAAAGACAGTGCTTACCTTACCATCACGAGCGAGCTGACGTGGTGTGGTATGTTAATTCGTCATTCCACGATAGATAACTGCCATGATTTCTGTTATTTTTTGTTATCCATCCTATAAACGGATCGTGCTAAAAACAATCTCACTAACAAATAACGTCAAGGTCCTGACGCCGAGTGCTAATAGCCCTCATGTAGCTCTAGTGCGACGATAATTCAACGCAACCTGTCGCTTAAGTACGATTTCGCTATAAGGTTGCGATGGGTGGCATCTCAGGAGTCGGTCTCGTCACTTGACCTTGGCTCTAAATTATGAGGTCGGTCCACAATATTCCTCATCAAGGTATACTGTGACATTAATTCCGCTAAACTAGATTCATCCTCTAGTAGTGTCTTTAGGAGGCTCCAGACAGATCCCGGGATGAACTCGGGTGAAGTGTTACCCTCGTAATCGGACCAAGTAAGAATTAAACATTTAATAGCTCCAAAAACTCTAGTATGACGTTAATTCAACCAATGCTTACCAGCGTGAGTGCGTCCAGGGTGGCCCCGTACTGCGAGACCAGCTTCTGCACTATCTCCGTGTAGCCGTTCTTGGCCGCCAAGTGCAGCGGGGTCATGCCCTTCTTGTTGCGGGCGTTGGCGAAGGCCTTGTGCTTCAGCAGGATGTCCACCACTTCGCCGTGCCCGAATTCGGCCGCCAAGTGGAGGGCCGCCTTGCCATTCTACAACAACATAAAAAGATAATTAGCACATGATAACATTCAGCAAGGAAACACTATGCCATTTTAGAAGGAAATGCAATAATATTCAACATTGTAAAACAAACGGTGTGAGTTTACGATGATTATTTTGTGTAACGTTACTCGAATTGTGGATTGTTGACTAAATTCTAATTAGGTGAGGATCCCTTCACAAGGAACTGTGGATTCTACCAAGCCGGTGTTTAGTACTTGGTAAAACGACACGTCTGAGGATTGTAATAACGTGTCAGCACAGCTTATATTTGGAATAAGTAATTCACAGCTTGTATTTAGAATAAGTAATTCACAGCTTGTATTTAGCATAAGATTATCAAACATAACCTTTAATCATTGCTAACAAAGCTTCAAACTTAATGTTATACTCAGTAATATCGCAGCTAACTTCCACCATAAACTCCACTCGCTTTTACTCCTTTTTTGAGGGGTGAAAGCTTCCTCATTTTTTTGAAGTAAGTTTCCAGCAAATTTGTGGCATAAACTTATTTTGATTTCGTAAAAACTTACTTCTATTTTAAGTGAAAGCTTATTACTATAAACCTTGATGTATCACATACTGCAATTAGTTTTATGGAGTAACGTTACATAGAAAAATTCTGTAATAGCAGTCCACATCATATAAATGACTTTGTGCCATAGTACATATATGAAAATTATAAACCTATCGAGGTATTAACGCTACAAAAATATACTTTTTAGCAAAAAGCCACTAGTAGCAAATTTCAACTTACCTCGTCGAAGACATCCACTCTCGCAGAGTTTTGAAGCAAAAGTTTCACAACCTCTGGATGCCCAGTTTGGCAGGCGTACAGAAGAGGAGTCCAGCCATTCTAAAAAGGAAATATATTAATGGTACAAATTATTCTTTAAACATAATAAATTAAATTTAGAAATAGCAAAATAAAGCTTTAATTATTTGATATAAAGTTGAAAATATCCGCAATTAAAGTATCGAAACATAGTTAACTATGTATCCAAATTCTAATATGTAAGTAAAAATAATTTTATGCAATTAACCCTGTGAGCGTTAGACCATTCTTTTCCGTAATTCATGTACTAGTTTGTCCCAGAAATAATAAACTTTAAAATTTACAAATAAAATAAATGTTTATTTATTTTCTTTTTTCAGCTGGAAATGATTTCAAGATCAATTAAACTCAATTTGGAATTTTTAAATTAATATGTGATGAAAAAATTAATTTTTGTTAGTTAGGTTTTAAGGTCTAGCCATGAAGTAAAAAAAAAACTTTAGTTCTCAAATAACATAACTCCTGTTTTAGGAATTTATTATTTAAAATAAAATAGGATCAGCATATTCCTAATTGTATCTGATTATGTGTAGAGAACGGAACGAAAATTGCGTTCAATATTTAAATGAAGCAAAAATGTCTCATTAAACGTAAATAAAATATTTATAATCTACATACGTAGTGTAACATAATGTGTAGAGATATGTAGAAAGGTACTACTCTGCCTTACCAATGCTATTCGGTTGCAAGCTCCTTGAAGCATGGTGGGATCGATCTGGTTTAAGATCTCATGTAAAATGTCTGCATTCCCTTCTTTGGCACAGTAGTGTATGCTTGTCATGCGATACTGGAAGAGAACACCGTGTGTCAGTGCACCATATTAACAACAAACGTGATAAAATATCCCAAATGAAAATCATTTTTCCCGAACCAATTGCATCACACACACACATGGATAAGGAAAATTCAGATAATCTAAACTGCGCGAGAGTTTTTAAAAATAAACAATTGAAATTGAAGAGTACAGGGGAAGAACCGTTTTATTTATTAGGAGTAGTTCCGTAATTGTATCTGCTTGGCTGACATTGGCGACTGAAAACCGGTTTTCCTTTCGGTTCTTCTTTCGCGGTGCAAACGTGTGACTCGTGTCCGCTGATCTCTGGCGTAAATCAGGGTTGCCGTGAGAGAAAAACAAAGTGAGTAACCGATTTCCTCACACCAGTTTAGGCGATGACTCGCTTTCATCGCCAAAGAGGCCTGATGAGGAAAGTTTTCGACGAAATTAAGCGGTTTTTCCCCTGTACTCTTCAATTGTAAAGCCCAAATTTTTTAGTATTAAACAAAGAATACAATTAATTATCTTACAAATATGCTGCTTACTGTTACTTTGAATTTGGCCTATGTACATTCAAATGAATTTTATATTTGATTGCCCACATTAGTTATATTGTAAAAGTTAAATAGTTATTTGAGTACATAAGTCAGTCTCCACTTAAATTTTTTCTACGACTAAGTAAGCGAGTATCTCAAATATGAAGTTTGCTACCTATTTGCTGGAAATGCTATTTAATTAGTTGTACGTCTACATTGGTTAAATAAGTAAATATAAAGTATTTTTAATTCATACACTTCTACTTATGATTGGATTCTGTTAGTGCAAATTAGGGAAGTGTACATAGATTTTAAATATAAAGATGTTACCTTTTCGCTGGGAATGTTTACTTCTCCCCCGTATTGCAGTAGCAGCTTGACCAAGTCCTTATCTTCAGTCGGATGGTGGGCTTGACTTTTGGACACGAGACTTGCGTAGTGAAGTACTGTTTCCCCAAGCTGAGATGAAATAAAAGCAAAGAAAATACGCCTTAGAATGTTTATTAGTTTTAGTAGAAATTTACTTGGGGGGGGGGGGGGATATTGGAAGTGGTAAAAAATATAACATTATTATAATTTTGCTTATCATTTGTTTGCTGGTGTCTTGAAGTTGCTTTATTAATGTGTTTTCATGCTTTTAAATGGATACATAAATGTCCACAAAGCTGAAGTTCTAGTTTTGCATAGAATTAACTATTATCCATGCCTGGGTTACTAATTCAACGACAAACGCACAGTTTACATGCAGCCATCTTGATTGGAATCGAACAGGTGGCCGTGAAACAGGCCAGCACCTCGTAGTTCAGAAACGCTAACCACAACACCAACTGTACCATTAAATTTTAGCATCACTTCTTAGAATACTTTATAAGAAATGTTTCATATCCCTCTGAGTTGAGGGATAAGCTTTTAGTTTAGTTTGAATTATCGTCGCACTAGAGCTACACGAGGGCTATGGAGACGGGCGTCGTATTTTAGAACCACAGTCAAGTGACGAGCCGACGCCTGAGTAGGCACCCAACGCAACCGTTGAGGGTGACATCGTACGCAGCGTTGGGACTTTGAAGGATATTTAACGTGCACTCCCTCTACACGGGGTATTATTCGTCGGACATATATATCGGAGGGATAAGCAAATTGGGCGAAGTGTAAACTTGTTTTCACTGCAAGATATTTTTATTAAAATTTTTAATTGAAAATTTAATTTCTTAAATTAAAAAAAATATATTTATGTGGTTTTAGAGGGTTATAAATGGCTCCTCCATGATTTAAATTTTAAAACTTAATAAATTACTAATTTTATAATTTTTTAATAATTATGTGTGTCGTTGAAAAACCTGGCAGTCAGGTGACGGTTTTATACGTCTGTATCCCTCAAAGGGAGACAGACGTATAATAAATATTAGTGAAATACTAAGGAATATCAAACCATACCTCGTTCTGTGCATTGACAAGTGTGGCGCCGTTGTCCCCGGGGTGTGTCTTTTTCCAGTGGTCGAGCAGGCTCCTCGCCACTGCGTAATGGCAGTTTCTGGCAGCCACGTGGAGTGGGGTCTCTCCACTCTGTAACACACAATTCCTCAATGGTACACATTGGTATTTAAAAAGAAATGTGATCTTAAATGACTCCTGTATAAACTATAATATATTATATTTTCTGTTTTTGAAATAACTAAACAAATGCCACAAACAGCAAACATAAGGTTTGCAACTAAAAAACGCCTTTGGCTGAACACGGAATTATATACCTTAATCTATCAATGAAAAAATTATAACTGAAAAGAAATATTGTCGTAAATGACTTCTGTATAAATTGCAATAGGCCTATATATTTCTTTATAGGCCTATATTTTTCCAAAATAATTTAAATAAATGCCGCAAAAACCTAGTATAAGCCCCGCCACTAAAAAATGTCTTTGACTGATCAAGTCATTATGTACCTAAATGATATGCGTTCAACCATTTTATATTTTAAATTGGTGTTTTTTTTATTTTAAAACCCTATTTAATTTTAATGTAATTTAATTATAATTTTTAATTCTCAAAAAAATGTTGATAAACTTTTGATTAATAATTTTTACAGTTGTCTGAAGTATTTTAATCCATGAACGACGATTGGCAAGAAACTTTGTCACGCGAAAATGAGCTTTCTGCTTAAGTTTATCTAAATAAACAAAATATAAGTCAAATGAAGGTAATATACCTGAAAAATTTAAATAAGACAAATTGAGTTGCACGAAAAATGAATTAAAAAATAAAATTGACGTTTTTATACGGAAATGAAGGTCTTAATTGTATTCACGAAGTCGTCGTTAATGGGTTAAACTGGTGGTGAAACAAAAATATATTTTCTTTTCTCAAAGATAAAAAATAGCTATTATTAATTTTTCGCTTTTTAATCACACAAATAGGTTATCAATTGTGTTGCTAATTTAAAGCTCGCTACTTACATTTGATTTTTGTTGGACGTCCGCCTTGTCCTGAAGTAGAAGGGCCACCGTGTTCAGGTGACCGTGCCTAGCTGCGAAATGAAGTGCGGTTTCTCCCTCCTAAAAAAGCATATAAGTGTCATGTAGTAAGTCAATATTCAGTGTAGTCCAAGTCAATAAGGGCAGAAAGCATAAAGGATTAAACGGTTAAAAGAAAATATTCTTGCAAAACTTAAATAAATCCCTTAACGATCGGATAATTTTCAAGAAAACGATCATAACAGTGCCTATTTCGATATTATTGGCACATTACGTACTGAACACCATAGCCGTTGGTGTTTTAATTGGTGAGTTAGTTTTAACCCCTTATTGGAGCGTTACTACTAATTATTCCAGTCTGGTAATATCACGGGAGCGAGAAGGCAGAGTTGCTTTAATCCAATATGTCTTATGAATTTACAGCTGCAAACGCACTTGCAAAACTTTCCGAAATCTGATCGATCCTCTTGCTACATCATTTTTTTAATGCAACTAATAAATCAGCTGCTTCGGTATCCATATTTTCGGAAAGCTTGAACATTCTAGTTTGTAATAGAAAAATTAGTAATTAAGAAAAATTGTAAATTAAAGTTGTGAGGTGAATTCTACAATAGTTCACGTATATGTACCCTTGGAGTAAAGAGGTAGGTACATATCAATGTAGCTAAAAATTTGGTACCAAAAAAAGGACCATAGCGCATTCAAATAAACCTATCTTCGATGCATAAAGAAATTACCTCTTGTGTTGCATTTACTTCTCCACCACTTTTGAGCAGCAACTCAGCACACTTTTCACCTCCCGGTGTTCTGGCAGCAATGTGTAGCGGTGTTTCGCCAGACTGCAAAGTAAAAAAAAAGATATTTAAGTATAAGGAATACACGTTGTAAATTATTGGTAGGCTAAATCAATTAAAGCACAAAGTAATTTGACTTACTTTTCCTGCTTTCAGTCTTATTTGTGCCCCATAACCCAATAGGGTCTCTACGACACGGGGTTGGCATCCTTGTACAGCTATGTGCAGCGCTGTGAAACCATCCTATGGAACAATTTGAATTTTTTAAGACTCTCTGTGATGTTTTACATTACTTCTTTCATACCATTTGAAAGGGTAATTTTAGCTTCCACACTACGTTTATAACGAAAAAATTGAAGGTATTATAATCGTTTAGTCCGTCTGTCTGACCGTTACCCACTTTCATAGCCCAAACTACAAATGCTACGGACAAGTGTGATACGTCAAAAAATTCAGCGCATCAAAATTAGAATATACATTCAAAATTTCAGAAAATAATTCGAATTCGAAGAAATTCAATTATTTAAAAAACTGCAAAATTTAATGCTCATTTAAAAAGCATAGAAAGCTATTTTTATTAGAATTAAATCACCATTGCCATTAGCGACAATCGCTCGAGAAACTTTAATTCTTTTAGACAATAAATTAAAATAAATTTATTTTTGCGACATAGATTAGTTTTAGATAATAATTCCATGACGAGAATCTATTTGAATGATAGTTTTCATTATTCCTACGAGATTCTTTGTACGTTGATATGAAATGTTTTCATTCTATTTAAAAGCGAGGAATATTACATATTTATTCTTTGAAATATAAATTAATTTTTGCAAACGATAAGTAATAATTATTGAATTTTCGAAATAAAATAAATGAAACTAGCCAAATTTAGCATGTAAATGTTTAATATAGAATATTAATGCTGTGTTTGTCGTCTTTTTTACCTGTTAAACACAACTGTTGTGTGAAAGCGGGTTAAGTGACAGATTCTGTTACAAACCTACTTGTTATATTTCAAAAAAGCAATTTAAAGATACTGTGAAAATGCAATTTATGAAAGGGAAAATTATAGGATGCTATAAATGCGGGTTAAATAAAAAAAGGCAACTTAAAGGTTGTCATGGAAATGCAGTCTGCAATGCTTTATACAAAGTATTTATCGTAGTAATCTAAATTTTGGGTGCCAAACTTTTGTTACGAACTTACATATCAGTGCTGTAACAGACTGTATTTTTTTCAAAATACATAATTTAGAAACTTATAATTTTATTAGTTTAAAATATAAATTAGTCTTAAAATAATGTACAAAAGAACTGAAGAAAAGAATATAAAAAAGGTATTTAATAATTCTCAACACTCTAAAATTAATTTAAAATTACATGTTTTTTAAACAAGTTTCCCCTTTTTCTCATTTAAGTAGTTTTCATTTATTGTTAATCAATAATTTTTAATCTTAAATTAGAATTAATGTCTATTAGCCTAATTTATAACTTAAACAACATTAATTAGTTTAACAATCCCAAAAGCAAAGCATTTTTAAATAGAAATTATATTTTACAAATTAATTAAAATGGCTTACATTGGTTTTGATGTCCACGCTCTCTCCCTTGTTGAGCAGAGATCGTACAACTTCAACGTGTCCGGCGGCGGCAGCGATATGGAGACACTTGGCACCAGACTAGACACGAAAACAGTATGAAACGCTATAGTTAGATTTAGATGGTGTGACGTTAACTACATTTTACGACCCAAAACTCGTATCATAAATGAGGAGGTTAGTGGAAGAACATGCTAAGGGACAAAAAGGTGAAATCTAGAAAATGACTTTAAAGTTTTTCGTTTGTACTTAGATGCATTAAAAATGGCACTTACATAAGGTAAAAAATGTACTTAACTTAAATTTTAAGAAAACGAGGAATCTTATTATCTTAGGAGGGAATGACATGTTCATCGACACAAAATTCTCACTTTTTCAAAAATGACACTTAGTACGTTCTTCCAATAAGCTCTTCAAATACAATTTAATCTTCTGAGCGTTATACCCAGCTGTTTCGGTAATTTATGCATCAGTTTCTCTATCAATAGACGTAAATTTCAATATTTCCTAAATACTGAATTATTATTAATATTTTACAATTTTCAATTGGAAATGATTTTAAGATCAACATTTCAAATTAAACATGATTCTGATTTCCTAAAAAGAATCAACTTAGTATATTATTTTAATAAATTAATTTTTAAATTTATACATAGAAAACAACCTTGCATTTTTACTCCATTTCTAGACTGTTCGGAAGGTTAAACAAAATTATATATATTTAAACTCTTTTCAAAAAAATTCAGAGTGCTTTGAAAACATCTGACAGTGTTTTAGATTCTAAGGAGCTATTTTCGTTATAGTGGAGTTATTTTAATTTCGCTTATAACCTAAAGCTATAACTCATAAAAACTTCCTAATTAAAAGCTTTAGTAAATATTTTATATCCTTATTTAAATTTTATAAAAAAAATATATAATACTTATCAAACGTAAATAAGAGTATTTTTAAATAATTTGAATTCAATACCTACTTCACCCATGTACATATCCAACATAGATTTATGACAATCTTCAATATCCATGTTTGTTTTGACAGATTTTAGACTAAAATGGTTAAGTATTGAATTTTTTTCGAATGCGTTTGTTTTTCACAGTTTTTTCATAAAAGGATTTGATGTTTTTGCAATTTCAAACCTAATATGGAGTGTTTCACTGACTGTACCCATCCACTTCAATATCTTTTGGGTATAACAGAATTGCGTAACAGTATTCATTACTTATCGGTCAATTATGATATTAGGTAATTAGCTTTCATATTAATAGATTGTATTAAGTATTCGAATTACCATAGGAATTACATTGACATTGCTCGTTAGAGTTAAGTTATAAAAATACTCCTAGCTCATTATGCTCCATAGCCAATTTTATCGATTGCTGTAGAAAGGTCAGTTTAGCCATGAAAGATAAAGTAAGTTAATTTTTTTTCAATCTCAGTTATATCTAAAAACGATAGCGTTAAATTAGTAAGATTTTTGGCACATTGATATACATTAATTAAATAAAATTTTAAAACTTAAATACCTGCATACTCAGAATTGCCTTTATGTTAAATACAGCAAAAAAATCCCAATTTAAAAGTTGAAGGGGCCTCAATATGTCTAAATGCGGTAAGAACTCCAAGTTCAGAAACTGAAGTCTGTGGGTTCGAATACCAGTTCTGCCTTGTATGTTCGTTCAGAAATGACTTTAAGCTGTAGGTTCCGTCCTAATTATCCCTTGTGTTTAGCAAAGAACTGACCAATATGAACCAAACTAAATCCGAAAAGTTATGGAATTATTGAAACAAATTTACTTTCAAGCAAAAAAGAACATTACCAGCTATTCTATTTTAAATTGTAGACCTTTTAATGTTGACCACATATTGGTGATAACGGCATGAGGTTTTTTTTTTTACCTTGTTTGAAGTGTGGATGGGGACTCCTCTTTTCATGAATATCATAGCGATATCCGGAAATCCCGCAGCGGATGCAATGTGCATCAGAGTGCTTCCGTCCTTATAAAATAAATGAAAAACAATTAGATGTCGGCAAATTATTCATACTAATGCAATAGTGGAAAAATCATCGGATGTGTAAAGAGGATTTTCATCCACCACTCTGAGTATAGAGCCAGCATATCAGTGTATACTGTCTTGTGCAGGCTAACCGCAGTATCTACAAAAACGACAAGGGACCTTTTTTTTTGAGGGACTCAATAAGGTCAAGTTAAAAATTTTGGTGCAAGATTTCAACTTAATCGGGGCACTTTCTAGCTGCAGTCACTGTTTGGATCGTTGATTTACCTTTTTTACGGCTCATCAAAGTTATGGTTTTACTACAAAATTAGTAAATTCACACTCCAGCTTGCAGCTGTCATCCAGGTGGCAGCTAGAAAGTTCTAGTATTCCTGTGCAATCTTGCGCTTAAATTTTTAACAGTGTGGGCCGGGAAATTGCAGTGTCTGCAACCATGACTTGGACCATTTTTTCAAACTCTCAAAAGCTACTACATATAAGGAAATATACCATAAGGATGATTATTTCAGGACAAAAATAGTTCAAGTCATTGTTGCAGGTGCTGCAATTTATCTGCCCACGCAGTAAGAAAAATTGTCCTAGTCAATATAGCAGATATTGCAGCGGACCATCCCATGCAGTAAAATATCGTATTTTTTTTACCTTCGTCCTCTGTGAGATAGATGCTTTGAACTTGTCCAGCAGTATCTCTACCGCATTGGTGTGTCCTCTCTCTGCGGCCAGATGGACTGGAGCTCGATCTCTCCTGTCGAGGATGTTGGCTCGGGCGTTGGCCTGGCTAAGCACCTTCAGCATACCTTCGTCTCCTTCCATGGCTGCCAAATGCAGCGGCGTCATTCCTTCGCTCTACAATAGTGTTGGGAGTTGCTGTTGTTATTTGAGTATAGGAATCATAACAACAATTGTGTTTTTTTTAATAATTGGAAGGGATTTTCTAAAGGTTGCTGGAAATAACATGCGAGTAGCTTGATGAGCATTAGTACACCAAAGTTGCCAAAAATGGGGCTTGCTGTTGATAGGAATAATAAACAATAATGGTGTGACGTCAAAAACGTCAAAGTCCCTGACTTTGACGTTTCTGAAGGTTGCTGAAGAAAAAATACAAGTAGCTTGAAGAGAATTAGTACATCAATGATGTAAATGATAAAGTTCAATGCGTTAAGTGTTGTTGAAAAGATGTGTCTGAAAAGTTAAAAATTTACAATTGAAATCCTGGCAAGAGTACCTCACAAAAAATTAGAAAAATGGGTTTTACATGGAAGATAATGCATATTAAACCTGAAAGTGGAAAGTAGTTCAACATCTGCTCTTTAATGTGTCACATAAATAGCAATACTAAAGTAACTTTAAAATGAATCCTTAAAATATATATATTATGCTACTTTAAACTGAATATAATAGTTTTGTTACACATATTTTATAAGACAATAGAGTTTACGTTTTTCTTTTTAAATCGCGTATGGATATAATACTAGTCTCCTCTCGGGGTTGTGTTGACGCAACATAAATTTATGTTCGTTTGTCATCAATACAATTCTTGCATTGAAACAACACAATATTGTAATTTTTCCATTTTTACACGATATATGTGCTGTTCGACCACAAATTTGTGTTTTGTGACATTAATACAATTCTTTCATTGAGACCACACAATATTGTATTGTTTCATTTTTTCACAATATATGTGCTGTTTGAACACAAATTTGTGTCTTATGTCATTAATACAATTCTTGTGTTAAGACAACACAATATTGTAACTTTTCAATTTTTACTCATTACTAGTGCTGTTTGAACACAAGTGTTGTTCCTGAGTTGTGGTACTGCGTACTCATGTTCTGCAGGTAGATGGCGGCCCCCTTCTCGATGAGCATCCTCATGAGGTCTTTTTAATGTTTTGTATAGGTAGCTGCACTAAAGCTTAAAAAATATACATTACGGTACTTTTAAATGAATGTTATACCTATGTTTTGTTATACCTATCATCGACAACAATATAGTTTCATTTCTGTCGATCACGTATTGATGTAATAATTGTCTCCTTTCACGATCGTCAGTTGTGTTGGAACAACACAAATTTGTATTTGTATGTCATAAACACAATTTTTGTATCGAAACAACACAATATTGAAATGTTGTTTTTAGTGTACTCACATTCTGCAGGTTTATTGTAATATTGTAATTTTTCCATTTTTACACAATATATGTGCTGTTTGAACACAAATTTGTGTTTTATGTCACCAATACAATTCTTGGATTGAAACAACACAATATTGTAATTTTTACACCACACGTGTGCTGTTTGAACACACGTTTTTCCTGAGTGCACTCACGTTCTGCAGGTTGACGGCGGCCCCCTTTTCAATGAGCATCCTCATTGTCGATGTCATAAGATCTATTTGATGTTTCGGATAAAAGCTAATCTAAAGCTTACAATTACGGTACTTTTAAATTATTGTCGAAGTTTTGTTATACATATTTTAGAAAATAACACATTTTACGTTTTTAATCGCGCATGGATAAAACAATCGTCTCCTCTCGCGATCGTCAGTTGTAATGGAACAACACAAATTTGTGTTTTATGTCATTAAAACAATTTTTGGATTAAAACAACACAACATTGAAATGTTGCTATTTTTATGCAATAATTGTACTCATGTTACTGTTCTGTGTTCTACTTATGTATTGTGTATGTTCTACTCATGTTATTTTAAGACAAGTTTTTTCGTGCGTGTGGTACTCACGTTCTGCAGGTTGACGGCGGCCCCTTTCTCGATGAGCATTCTCATGAGGTCGATGTCCCTCCTGCGCGAGGCGATGTGCAGAGGGGTGTCGCGGATGTCGGGCCTGCGCACCGACAGCTGTTCTTTAGCGTCCACCATTAGGAGCTCTCTGCAGATGCCGTGGTTGCCCACCTCCACGGCCAGCATAAGAGGGATGTTGCCCGTCTACGGAGATATAAGGGACGGTATTTAGAAGGGTTTCAAAAGTACGGCAGTAGAAGTGTTTGGTAAACTGGGATGTGAAGTTATTATATGTACATAATACATAAAAAGTAGGAGTGTGTAACACTACAAGACTTTCAATTACATTTTCAATAAGTCAATACTCACTTTTAACAAGAAGTTCATAAAGAACTAAAATAGCCTACTTTCCTGTTACTTAAATACTTACTGAAGTTCTAATCGGGAAAAAAAACTAGGTTCCTAAAGTAAATATCATCAACAGCCGTTTCTACACTAGATTTATACACATTAGAAAAAAATCGAAACACAGCACCCAGCTATAATTTAAACTTCGAAAAGCCAAAATCAACTATTTTCCTTAGTATTCTTTCGTAAATTAATTAAATATTATTTATCATCTGCTCGTGATTTATTTGTAGTTCGAAGAATAATTAAATATTTATTGATAACAAAAGTAATGAAACTACTCCGAACTGCATTAAAAAATAAGAAATGTAAATTAAAACTAAGCATAATTGCATGCAAAAGTACGCCTTGCCGCTTTCTTGGTAGATAATTAATGAATAATCAAAGAACCAAATTGTGCTACATTTTATGACGTCATTCAATCCAAACTGATTCATGAAAATATTATTTTGCTTCAAATATGTTTAAATAAATAAAGTTTCTCATGCCATTGTTGATTTGGCAACAGTGATTTAAATGACTAAAAATTGAATTTCAATGCTAATTCAATGGGAAATTCGCCGAAAGATAGTAGATTTATGTCCGTCCGGACGTACAGACAGACGGACAAAAAGTATGAAAGTTGGGTATCTGAGGTCATAGCTTTCTAACAAAAAAAGAATTTTTAAGATCCGATGGATAGAACCGATTTTGGAAGGGGGGTACGGACAGACAGACATACAGACGGACAGACAGACAGACAGACGGAAAGACAGACAGACATACGAACAGACAGACAGATGGACATCAACCGCATTTCAATACCTACAGTGACTTAAATGACTCAAAATTGAATTTCAATTCTAATTCAATGGGAAATTCGCCGACAGATAGTAGATTTATGTCCGTCCGGACGTACAGACAGACGGACAAAAAGTATGAAAGTTGGGTATCTGAGGTCATAGCTTTCTAACAAAAGAAGAATTTTAAGATCTGATGGATAGAACCGATTTTGGAAGGGGGTACGGACAGACGACGGACAGACAGACAGACGGAAGACAGACAGACATACGAACAGACAGACAGATGGACATCAATCGCATTTCAATACCTACAGTGATTTAAATGACTCAAAATTGAATTTCAATGCTAATTCAATGGGAAATTCGCCGACAGATAGTAGATTTATGTCCGTCCGGACGTACAGACAGACGGACAAAAAGTATGAAAGTTGGGTATCTGAGGTCATAGCTTTCTAACAAAAAAAGAATTTTTAAGATCCGATGGATAGAACCGATTTTGGAAGGGGGGTACGGACAGACAGACAGACAGACGGACATCGACCGCATGTCAATACCTACTTTTTCATTTTTTTTTAATTCTTTCGAATTAAAAAAAGAAAAGTAGGCTAAAAATAATTTTATATGCCATAAGGGAATTTCAATTTTAAAATCCTAATGGAAGCTACCACTTGCGTATACGCGATTTTCTCAAAAACCTTATTATGACGTTCAACAGGTACAGGAAACTCGTTTACCACATTTGAAGTCTGTATATCCTTTCTTTTTTAAGCAATACTTTTAAAATCAAAAACTTTCTTTAGTAGCTACCCCTTGCGCCACTTTCCTTAAAAAGTTAGTTCAAAAACCTTATTATGATGTCCAACTGGTACTAGGAACTCGTGTACCAAATTTGAAGTCTTAGCTCTTTTAGTTCGAGCTGTGCAGAATGTTTTCAGACCAGCAGACCAGGCGGACTTAAGTTCAAAAACCATTTTTTCGGAATCAGCATCTTCCAAAACGTGTAGAAAACACAAAATCTCCATTTCGGATTTTCGAGTTCGGAGTTCGAACCCGTCGCAATACTTTCATTGCCTTCTATTTCATTTTCATATTAGGTAATCTTGAAAGTAATACAATAAAAATTAATGATATTTAGCGAAATCTATTTAGTAATTTTTGAAACCTATATTTGGTATTAGTTGTAACCAAAACGAAAAATAACTCAATTTTTTTCTCAAAAATGAGTGTGTCTTCCAGCTTAAATTTATCTAAATAATCAAAATATATAAGGCTAACCACACCATAATCCTGAAAAATTTATGAAGGACAAATTTAAGTTACATGAAAAACGAATATAAAAAAAAGTTAAAATTAAACATTTTATTTGGAAATGAAGGTGTAATGGCATTCACAAAGTCTTCGTAATGGGTTAACATTTAACAGAAAATCTATTAGCATACACAAAAATATATACATTAAACGGAAACAAAATTTCTAAAATTGGTACAAAATATTACCTTATCTTTAACAAGCCTCGCATCTTTTCCTGTTGCTTTCAACAGCAGCTGAAGAGGAGTTAGTGCTTGACCAGTTCCCCGAGAACATACGATATGAAGAGGTAGCTGTCCTTTTGGCTAATTAGTTAGATAAAATAATTACATTTAGTTTACTATAATATTTAAACCGTAAAAGTAATATGCATTCTATAAAAGATGTGTAAGAGTGAATGAAAGAAAAGTCATTACAACACATGTAATACTCGCGGTTGCTTCATAATATAATTTAACAAAAAAATGGCTTAGAAACGTATCGTTTTTATAGAACTATAAGGCTGTCTGTATCATGTTTTTAAAATTTCATAATAGCTGTCAGATACTGAAAGTTTTTTTAAACATACCCATGATACAGAATTACAACTTATGTAAAGCATTTGAACATCTCCCAATATTGAGAAAAATTAAATAACTACACAAGTATATATGTGTTGTGGGGCCCGGATGGCCGAGTGGTTTGGACTATTACGCTAGCAGTCTGCGCGCTGTAACGGGTACGGGTTCTATTCCTTCCTTCGCCCTGGGTGTACTTTAATTTCTCTGAGACAGTAAAAATTCTTTCTGTGTCTGTCTTACTTGACGAAGGCTTATATAAGCGGGTCTCTGATCAAGCACACAAGCTGGAATATATATGTACCTACCCCTACCAGTATATTTGTGAAATCGTCGTCGTTTAAGATAAATCTTACATTCACACTTTGTAAAACGGAAATTTGTGCTATTAATTTCATTAACTAATATTGATATTTTTATAACTTTATAAATATGTTTACTATTCAGCGGCCATTTATTTTAGCGAGAATTAAAACACAAATGCAGTTTGGAACTTTAATTCAAATAATTCTTTACAAACAATTTTGTAGAGCCCAGTTACTTCAAAACATATTTTTTTTCAACTATATACAAATTTACAATTACAAATTTAAAATTTTCATAAATATATTTTTAGTAATTACTTACTCAATCAAACAGATGCTCGAAAACTTTAAGCCATTGGCAAACTAGAACTGAACATTTTTGCATAAAGAATGATAACTATTCACACCCTTGCCTAAACTACAACTGATACATACAGAAAACTAACTTCTAACTTTGGTCTGACCTTTAATTTTACAATCCCTAATAAAATATCCAGAAGCCCATGTCTTGATGACATATCTTCCAGCCTCACGTTCTAGAAATCGAAGTGTTTAAGTGTTTCACTACTTACAGGGCGTATTCAGCTTTGGCAAATGCCCATTGAAAGGAAATAATGAATTTGTCTGTGGCGTGTCCGAGAGAACTTTTTGTCTTCTTGGAAAATAAAATATCGAGCTGAAGAAAATGTCAATAAAAATATTGGCATCTTCCGAAATACTTTCGGAATCATGCGTTTATTTGGCTAAGAAGTTTTTTTATTTGGGAACCAAGATTAAAAGCTCATTTATGTACTTACGTAACTAAAACAAAGCAATACAATTTGAGTATTTTTTAAGTCATTCTAAACACGAAAGAAATGAATTCATATTTTAGGGCAGAAAGTGTCCTTGATTTTTTTACATATTTATATATTTTCAGAAATATCAATTAACTTTTTTATGAAGCGCTCTGACAAGCCAAGTTAAATACATCTTTAACACTTTGAGGGATAAGAAAATTGGCTAAAGTGTAAACTTTTTTTCAATGCATGAAAATAAAATTTTTAATTAAATTTTTAAATTAAAAAAAAATATGTAGCAGATGGTTATTAATGATTTCTCCATACTTTAGTAAAACTTATTTTAGTTACTATTCATTAAGTTTTAAAATTTAGTAAAATTATAAAATTTATAAATTTTTAAAAATTGCGTGTGTGCAGGTTTCGGTTTTATACGTCTGTATCCCTCAGAATTTTGAAAGTACTGAAAATTGTTCAATACATTTCAAAGAACAATGTCTGATACTAATGAGCCGTAGTAGTGTTAATTTTAATAAATTTAGAATGAGTTCACAGTACAATTTATTCATTTAGCTTAGAAAAATATTGGCTAACTATGACTTTTCATTACTATTTTTGTTCATTAGAGGAAACCAGAGACACTCGATCCATTAGTGAACTTGTTAATTTTGTTTAACCATTATTTATGGGTGAGTAACTGTAGTCGATTCATACTTAATTGTATATTACACAATATTTATCATTATTAATCAAAATATTTAACTGTAAAGTTGTAAAAAATAATGTATTCAAAACTTAAAATTTTTGTCAAGTATCTCATTTTACCTTGACACACTTGTATCAAGTATTGAATCTGGTCAAGTATTGCATCTTGACCAGATACTTGATATCACCTTGATACTTGGCCCACCCATTAGGGATACTTAACCAAACTTATATATTTGGGAGTATGACTTGAAATTATATTTAAAACAACATTTACACAATTTTACGAAAAAGTGAAGCCATTGTGTCGTTTTAAAATTAATAGTACAAGATATCGCACCGTACGCGGAAAAGAGACCTATCGCGAAAAAGACCATTCTTCAGGAGAACCGTTTAAAGTTTTAGTAAAATTTCAAATTATCACAAAATCGTTCCAAATTAACCTAGATCAAAAATATTTGGCATGGATATCCGTTTTATGAGTATCAAAAGGTATGCATAGTCATTTTTTACTTTAAATTTGCCTTTGCTGAGATATTTTCAGATAGGTCTTTCTTTCGCGTACAAATTTGAACGATTTTGTTCGCGAAAGAAAGACCTATCTGAAAAAATATCAGCAAAGGCAAATTTAAAGTAAAAAATGACTATGCATACCTTTTGATACTCATAAAACTGTTATCCATGCCAAATATTTTTGATCTAAGTTCATTTGGAACAATTTTGTGATAATTCGAATTTTTACCAAAACTTAAAACGGCTGTTATGAAGACCGGTCCTAAAAAGTTTGCTGCTAAATTCATTCTAAATATTAAGGAAACATACTTATGAAGAATACTCATTTACTTAATGCATTTTTATAATCTAATATATTGATCAACAATAAGAATGTTTTTTTTATTAAATTTAACAAAAGCTTGTTTAACCAATTTAATGAAGTTTATGTAATTAGGTTTATCTCTTATCATGTAATTACGATATTATTTTAAAGTCATGTTTATTTTTATAATTTAATATATACAATAATTGAAATCATAATAGTTTGTTTATATAAAAAATAGGTGTTATTAAACGAATCATTTTTACAAAATCAGGACTTACAAGATATAAGAAATGATTTCCACATTTTTCTACAAAAACCTTTCAATCTGAATATTTACTATGTATCATGTTTAAAATTAAAACAAAAATAAATTTTGAAGCATTATTAAAATTTTAAAATCATTTTAAAACTCTTGAAAATATAAAAAAAGTTTTAAATTTTAAAAGTTGTAAGAATACTTCATACCTTAAGTATACAGTTGAATTCACTGACTTTATATCGCAAACTGTCAAGTTGTAGCAATTGAGTTTAGATTTATAGTAAAATACCGACGTTGAAAACGATTTAAAACTATTTATCGTTTGCTAAAATATTAATTTAAAAAAAAATTATCTATACATATTGACATATCATTTTGTAATTTACACATATTACATGAATTTTTTTATATATATTTATTGTACTGAATACCACAAAACAGAGCTTTCGAATGAGTATTTCAAATAAAGAAACAAAGAAAAAAAATAAATAACCGACTTCAACCTTTCCATTTAAGCACTTCAAACTTAACTTCATCGCTGGCGCTGCACCTGCGAAACGCATAACGAAAAAACGCCAGGTGCGATAGGTATTTCTTTCCCGCTAGTTTCATCCAAAAACGAACGCGGAAGAAATACCTATCTATTAATTGCAGCCGAACTAGGGCTCGGATCGCTATGCCGATTGCACCAATCGAAAGATATCAAAATTTTGCATCATATAGTAGTGTTATCTTAAAAAGTCTATTTTGGTCGATAGGTCTCTTTTCCGCGTACGGTGCGATATGTTGGTGGCTTCTGGTTTCTTTAAAAACAATTCAGGATGTACACTCATGAAGACTTGCAGCCAAAAATTGCCAGGTGCTTTTTATTTTAACCATTTTCTGGAATCTTTTTATTTTTCACAGCTGAGTCATAACCAAACTTTTTAGTTATCCTTATTTTCATTTTAAACCTATGGATTAGCTAGAAAATTTATTTTATAATATAAATTGATTTTAAAATCCTACAAACATGGAACGTATCAAAATTTTAACATGATCTCAAAGAAATTTGATAAGATAAGATTTGATTTGAAGGAATATATGTATTGCATATAGCTATAATAAATGGAAAATGCACATTTATGGTATTTCAAAAGCTTATTTCAATATATTTGAATTATAGCATACCTGAATTTTTCCATTGCAAATTTGTCGAAATATCTTTTAACTAGTTTTTAATGGGTAGTCCAATCTTTCAATAATAATTAATCCGCAGGTATCATTCGAACTAACTGACGTTGTGTTTGACTTCTATTTCTGTCTGCTTACCAGTTTAAAAAACACGCTTTAAAAAAGCTACAAATTT
The DNA here is from genome assembly GCA_019343175.1 of Oedothorax gibbosus. NCBI lineage: Eukaryota > Metazoa > Arthropoda > Arachnida > Araneae > Linyphiidae > Oedothorax > Oedothorax gibbosus. Next base: position 16,165,397 of record CM033278.1, read on the forward strand.
ACATTTTTCTTGCAGCACACCACCTAGTAATTTACTACTCTGAAAATTGCTACACCACCGATAAAAAAAGCTTTAGAAAGCAGCGGAGTAAAAAATACGTGGCTGCACCTAAACTCTTTCTGAATCTAAATGTTTTTGACAATTTCTATCCTAATTAGTTTTTGTTTACATAGATGAAAAACAAACTAAAATATCACAACAATAAGCAATCAATCATACTTTCTAAGTAAAGGAATTCAAACCGTACTCAAAGAGAAACAATTCCTCAGTGATTTGTGTTAAGTGATATTGATTGTCCTTCTTCTAATGGATGAAACGAGTTGAAACATTTAGAAAAACAAACTGGAAAAGGATGTTTGCATGCATTTTTCTACGTATTATTACTCCACACTTTATTTTATTTTTTCTCCAAGAAAACAGAGTTTCACAACACTTTTATCCATTAGAATTTCTATCGCGTGACTTAAAATAAAGGAGTTGCAAACTATGTGTCAATGTCCACGACATTATTATAAGAAAGAATATCCAAGTTTGTCACTTTAATTTCCTTAATAAAGAACTAGATACAGAATAATACACTTTCTTTGTTTTAATAATTAAGCGTGACCAAAATAGAAGTAATAAAGCTAATTTGTTGACATATTTTTCAAATAAATCTTAACTTTATATAATGATACTATGTGTGTTTATTATATAGGTTGATATGATTAATAGACATGGTGAATTATATGTCGAATATATATGCATATAGATATGAAGATAAACTCTGTATGCGTTGTTTTATATGTTTTCATAGGTTTAATGTGTAAGGTTAAAATATCACCTGTGTTTTGTATGAGCTGATATTGTTACAGAAACTAAATTTGTACGATTGTATTCATTAACCACATTGCAGTAATGTTTATAAATAAACGTGTACGATTGTATTCATTAACCACATTGCAGTAATGTTTATAAATAAACGTGTACGATTGTATTCATTAACCACATTGCAGTAATGTTTATAAATAAACGTGTACGATTGTATTCATTAACCACATTGCAGTAATGTTTATAAATAAACGTGTACGATTGTATTCATTAACCACATTGCAGTAATGTTTATAAATAAACGTGTACGATTGTATTCATTAACCACATTGCAGTAATGTTTATAAATAAACGTGTACGATTGTATTCTTTAGCATAAGAACTGTTTCATCAAACTCTCAACTTTCGCATCAAAATAATAATTATTTATTACCTACGCAACTATTTATGATGCAATTATTTATTACGTTGTTAGGTCAACTAAAGGGAAACATAAACAAATGTCATTTGACTCAATATCTTTAATACCTTACAATACATTATATGTTAAAAAGTGTAAAACGTATTGTTTGGGTATTAATACAACTTCAACTCGAGTAAATATTAAAAAAAAAAATAGCAAATAACGACTTACAATTTTTTTAAAGCCTATTTATATGAGATTTAACCACGTTACGTTATATTTATATTATCAATCAACCAAACAATATAATAGAAATGCATTCCAATATTTTTTAGTGAATTTGTTTGAATTACTAGAAACCAAATACAAAACAATAGAACAGAGAGTCGAAATTATAATATTTCATCAGAAAAAGAAAACACAAGAAATAGTAACAGACACTAGACAGAACAATAGGCAAGGATTGTTTGTACGACATATTTATAGAATTGTTAGTTAGTATATAAAAAAAGTATTTATTAACATATATATAATACATACCCCTCCTGCGGCCATTGGATCTGCTTTCCTGCCAAGCAGCAGTCTCACCATGTCTTCTCGTACTTGTTGGGCGGAAAGATGCAAAGCTGTGAAGCCTTCCTAGAAATACACAACAACATAGAATTACATTAGTTATTTTAAATTCAGTGTCATTCATTTATACATTTCCGTTTCATTTATGATACAGATTAAAGAATGATGTTACGGAATTTAGTTTAAACCAGGACCGGTTAAATTTACTAAATTGCATTTTATTTATGATGTTATAAAATGTTTCAACCAGGCACATTGATTAAATGTACTAAATTGCAAATTTTTTTACTACTATTATTAAAGTTTTGTTTTAGAAATGCATTTATGTGTAAATTGCCGATAAAATTTTATTACTTGAATATACATATAGGAATATACATATTTGATACATTACTTGAATATACATATAGGACAGAAGATGCTTAGTATTCCTACATTAGATTTAATTATTCTAAAACTAGTTTTGAGATTACCACCTACCACCTTATATTCAGTGTATAGTAATCATATGATCATGTATAGTGAACATATTTTTGGTCTAAGAACTTATATAAATCAAAGTATATTCCGAACTGAACTCCGTGAACTTTTTATTGTATTGAATTTTTTTGGGTACAGAAGATAATCGCAATATTAGTACTTGACTATCACAAAAGAGTTTTATATGTGAAACAATATTCATAGGAACAAGTGTCAGATACTTACATATTGCCATAAAATACGTTAAAAAATATATCAATGGTACTTAGAGAGAATTGCTAATGCTATTAGTGTTGCCGAAAAAAAATCTGTGCAATTCACACATTTTTAAATGAGTGTTTTTATGACTATTTTAATGTTTAAACTAAAATAACTTAAATGTAAAAATTGAATATCATTTCATATCGCTGTCTTTTTAGGCCATATTAATAGTTAAATTAAGTGAATGCCGATAAACCTGACATCAAAATTTGAACTTAAAGTTTTACTATATACTTGTTAAAGCAACCTAATATTCCAGCAATAAGTTACTTTTAATAGTAATAAGCTATGTAAAAGAGTGATTAAAATTTTTCCTACAAATACTGAAACTGCTTAAAAAGAGATTAACGGATTACTTGTATAATAAGTTTTGAGTAAGACTCGATAAAAATAAGAGCTCGTACGACTTTTTCAAAGACTCTGTTACAATACTTCTTGTATGATAATTTCGTCTGCGTTTTGTGAGACAATTATATTGTTCTTGGTCAGTTGCTCACAAACATTTTTACGTCCTTCTAATAAGAATTTAAGTAAGAAAAATAAAGTATACTACCCGGCAGTGCACACAAACATAATTGATTGCAAAACTTCTTGCATGTTTTTCCGTCTGCGGTTTGTCTGACAATTATATTGTTTGTAGTCACAAACCTTTTTATGTCCTTCGAATAAGAATTTAAGTAAGAAGAATAAAGTATACTACCCGGCAGTGCACACAAACATAATTGATTGCAAAACTTCTTGCATATTTTTTCATCTGCGGTCTGTGTGACAATTATATTGTTCTTGGTCACAAACTTTTTTATGTCTTTCTAATAAGAATTTAAGTAAGAAGAATAAAGTATACTACCCGGCAGTGCACACAAACATAATTGATTGCAAAACTTCTTGCATATTTTTTCATCTGCGGTCTGTGTGACAATTACATTGTTCTTGGTCACAAACTTTTTTATGTCTTTCTAATAAGAATTTAAGTAAGAAGAATAAAGTATACTACCCGGCAGTGCACACAAACATAATTGATTGCAAAACTTCTTGCATATTTTTTCATCTGCGGTCTGTGTGACAATTACATTGTTCTTGGTCACAAACTTTTTTATGTCTTTCTAATAAGAATTTAAGTAAGAAGAATAAAGTATACTACCCGGCAGTGCATACAAACATAATTGCAGTTTTACGAAGCAATAAATAGCCTTTTACTCAGAATTCAATTTATAGCCCCCCATCTCGTGTTAGAAATAGCAACAACCGTGACCAAATAACCCATTAAGAGTGCGTTCCCTGCAAAATGCGCCCTTCAAATTTCCAATGTGGATCACAACAGCAAAAGACAACTTTTCCACGAAACTCGCCATCCGCCGACACAATGCGATGTCTGTTTGGCATAGTTGCATCTTTCTTTTTCTGTTTTTTTTTAAAAAGTGGCATAATTGTTGCATTATAGTTAAAAATTTGAATGCTTCGTGCATGATTATGTTTAAAAATACACATGATTAAGTGTTGCGAAATTGGTAATTTGAATTAAAATTTTAAATTTTTTATTGGTATTTGACTTAGTTTATCCGCCTAAGTGAAAATAAAGTCTTTGAAAGTAAAGAAATTATTTTATAATTAAGACATTTTCGCAAATAAATCTACACAAAAAATTACATTACCGGTTACATTACATAACATTTCTGGTAGCAAAGTTACCTGAAAATATCCGTAATACTACGGAAAAAATCGATTGACAGATCTTTTTTCCGTAACACAGCAAAACAGAAAATATTCGTACATAGTAGATTTTCTGTATTGCTGGTCACATTAAATAAACAAGTAGGTTTGTAACAGAATCTGTCACTTAGCCCGCTTCCCCACAACATTTGTGTTCAACAAGGGGGAAAAAAAGGCGACACACACAATATTAATTCTATATTAAACATTTTCACTCTAAATTTGGCAAGTTTCATTTATTTTCATTCGAAAATTCAATAATTTTTCTTGTCGTTTGCTAAATTAATTTATATTTCAAAGAATAAATATGCAATATTCCTCACTTTTAAATAGAAACAAAACATTTTATATCAACATACAATCAAAGAATCTCTCTGTGAAATATATTTGACGTCATTTCAAACTGATTTGAGTCGCAAAAATAAATTTCTTTTAATTTATTATTTCAAAGAAATAAAGTTTCTCGAGCGATTGTTGTGAATGTCGAAGGTGATATAATTCTAATAAAAAGTGGCTGCTTATGCTTTTAAATGAGCATTAAATTTTTCAGGTTTTTTTAATAATGAAAGTAATTCTAATTCGATTTTTTGTCCTGTGATTTTCGGGATGTTAGCTAATTTTGATGCGTTGAATTTTTTGACTATCACACTTGCCTGTAGCATTTGTAGTTTGGGCTATGAAAGTGGGTGATGGACGGACTGAACGATTATAATACCTTTCACTTTTTACGTTAAAACGTAGTGTGGAAGCTAAAAAAAAAGAATAGAACACTTGACTTGCATACAAACTCTCGTTGTCGGCATAAAACCACTACACCAACTTGACCACCGATGTAGTTTGTATATTTCAAGTATTATTTTTGAAGTAAACAGAAATAATATGTTCTCAACAGGTTAATCTGTATCGGTGGTTATAGAGTTTAAGGAGAAAATGTGTAATGACAATTTTTTTTGTCGTGTCCATGAGAGTCGAACTCTATATGTGTCCGTGAATTTTGATAATTTCTTCTACGACTTGCTTGATGTTGTCTCCATACGGGTCTAGCATAGTCGGCAGTACTCCAATCTTTCTCAGGCTGGCGCTCATAGCCGGACACTCATAGATGTGAGTAGGCGTAAGCTGTGTATCAGGACAATGTTCACAGCTTCTATAGATCTTCTTGCCATCTCCATCTATCTTCATACCCCTGTGGTGTCCGGTTCTCAGCCTAGTTATGGTTTTAAGAGTAGATCTGTTCGCAGTTATTTCAGAGAGAAGATGTTTGATCTGAATGGATTTTTCTCTAAGCTTATATCTGGCCACTGCATTCGCATCCTGAAGAGAAACATCACTGCAGCTAGTGTTGAGGTCTTGGCCCTCCTTGGCCAATCTATCCGCAGTCTCATTATCTTCTATGTCGACGTGTGCAGGAATCCACTGGAGGATGCAGGTCTTGTTTATAGTCTGAAGATCTTGAAGACCTGAGATGATTTCTTGGGTGATAGAAGAATGTCCTTTTAGAATTGCTTGGAGGGCGGCCTTTGAGTCGCAAAATATTACTAGGCCTTTTGCCTACTTGGAAGTGGGAAGGGCCTTATAGATATTTAGTGCCTCCAGAATTGCCCTCAGCTCACAGGTGAAGTTAGAGGCTATGTTTCCCGCACCATATTTGCCCTGGTGAGACACACCATCTGAAGTAGTTAAAAAAACACCGGCACCCCCGTTGGTGATGGTTTTGTCAGAGGAGCCATCTGTGGTATGAATGTACAAAGTCTTCTTTTGGAAATTGTTCTATTGCATTGAGTCCCTTTTTCCTAATGATGTCCTTTTGTTCATTTTTGTTGCATGGCTCCAAAAGGTCAATGTGAACGCTGGTGTTCATTGGAAGCTTTTTGAAAGAGATGGGTTCTTGAACAATAGCCCATTTGTTGTGTTCAAGGCCAACACTTCCTCTGATATCTCTATCATATTGCATGGGTGAAGATCGTTTCAGTCTTGACATATCATTCCACTCTCTAAAGGCAATGTGAGATATATGTTCAGGAGGGAGACTACATGTTTTGTTCGTAAACTTAATCATATTTACTTTTCTTCTATTTTGTAGAGTTTCTAGACCACACTCCCTAATTATTTTTCCATTATTGGTTGATGAAACTGCTCCTGTTATTATCTTAGCAGCTCTCGCTTGAATGCTTTCTAACTTATTTAAGGCCGTATCGGAAGCATGAGCCCATATTGGGGAAGCATATTCCATAATGGGTCTAATAAGTGAAATATATGTGGTCTTAAGAGTTTTGACAGAAGCTCCCCAGTCCGTGCCGCAGAGACTCCTGATAATTTTCAATTTAATAATGACAAATTGAGACGTAACTTTACTACAAATTTCAGTGGTTTTAGAAAACAGCAGAAATATTAAGTTTTTTACAGTGTTCTTTATAATGCGATCTTATTATTGTTATTTAATTTTAGAATGTTAAATTTCCAATATGAAATGGCTATAAAAAGAGTTATTGGTGTTGCGAACTGAAAAGATTTTGTGTTATTTTATTAGGAAAAAATTTCGTTTATAAAAAAATTCAGGTATTTTACAACTGCAAACAAACAGAAGTTACTTGAGAGAAATCTGATCTATTAAATGACGTTTTTCTATATCTTATACGTCTATTACTATTTTTCTCAAACTTATGATATCGTTCTTTACAACATTGTCAACCAATAGAGCGAAAAGCTAACAATTGTGCATGCAAATCACGTCCTCACGTGACATCAGCGACAAATTCGCGTTATATCACCGAGATGTTTCCTTGCCAAGTTTTTGAGTTCTATCTGAACCAGCACTTCATTAGTGTGATAAAAATGTAACCAGCCATTAGGCTGACCAGACGTATAGTATTTTGTAGTACAGTTAAGTTTTTTTTTTGTCAATTAGCTAGCTATAATATATTTTAAATAGTCTACGTTTTTTTATGGTTTTTAAACAAAACGCGCGAACGTAAATAAAATAATGTTGATTAAAATTAATGATGATTTCATAGTCAGAAAATTAATCACTGAAGCAAATCTGGTTAGGCCACTAAAAATTAGCTGATATGCTTCAGAAATATGAGGTGTCAATACATAAAAATTTAAATAAACCTAATGAGACAGGAATTAGTAGTTTTTAATGGTTCACACTTCTTCATTAAATGATTACCAGCTTTTTTTTTAAAAAAAGAAAGTTCGCCAATCCCCCAGATTTAATTCATTAATATAAGTATCTTTATATCTGTCAAAGCATTGCTTCAAATTGTAAGCGTTTTTACCAAGTATAATAATAGAAATAAAAATTGAGGAGACAATGTGATCTGATTCTTCAAGTATTCTCAGGATGGGATGTTGTTTAATTTAGAATCTTTAAAGATTTTTATTTTTAGACCAGAGTCGACATATTTCGATGAACTATGTCACCCTTTATTAGCAATTGGCTTGTTTGAACATGAGATTTCTGCCTTTATTCCTTGATTTAATTTGTGATATCGGCGATTGGTATTTTGACACGGTAAACTCCACCCACTACATTGGTAAGCAATCGAGAATTGATTTGAACAAATTGTCGATTCTGAATAAAATAGGTTCGTAAGAAGAAAATATCGTAGTCATCTCTCCAATTTTGTGATGTCTCGTGTTTGGTTGCATTAAAATTCTTATTGCTTAGAGTAGGACGCAGGGTCTAATTAAGTTATTTTGTAATTTATGCTTACCAGTTTGAAAGTTTCTCACTTTTCAATTTTTCTACAAATGTAGTTTGATGAAGTTAAGTAAATTATTTCTATAGTGTTTTGCATAAAGTTACATTACCAAATTAGGTGCAAGCGTCTTTCATTTTGAAATATACTAATTTTAAATTGAAGAATTACAATTATAAAAGCTATTTACGTATTTTTTTTAAAGAATTTTCATAGTTTCAAAACAGCATGGTTAAGAACTTTGATACAAACATTTTTTAATTAAAAACAAGAGTTACAATTTTGTCAATCCAACTCATGTATTTGTCACAACACGTTCTTGGGCATGCATCCAGAAAACATTGTTGTCCAAGGGCCGCCGGATATTTTACCTTGGCATAACTGACCCATTGTCGCAAAGGTGGTAAACTGCATCGAAAACTTTTATTAAGATCATTGATCTACTTCGTAAGAAAGTTGTGTGTGTGAAGGAAAAGAATTAATAGCTACGTAATAATCACAGAGAGCGTTGATCTTAAGGCGTATTCTAAACATAGTCCTTGACCAATTGTGTGTGTGTGAGGGTGCCTGACCATTATTTGGGTCTCTGTTTGGGTGGGTCTTAAAAGATAGGTGAAACACCTGAAATGTTATACATTTTGTATTTTAATACTCGATTTTGAAGGTGAAATGTCGATCTCAATGTTTTTTAAAGAGTATTAATTATTTTTTACTTAATTTTTTTTACTAAATACACGTATCAAAGTTATTTCTTCCCAAATGAAAGAACTGAACTGGATTACAGTTTAGCATACACACATGGGGATGTTAAACATCAAATTCATTAATATTTTTAAACTAAATTTATGGTTTCCAGAAACCTTTGTTCGCAAGTACTTCCAGATCTTTTACCTTGTCATAACTGAGCCATTGTCGCAGAGGTGGTAAACTGCATCGAAAACTTTTATAAATAAGAAAGCGTGAAGGAAAAGGATTAATAGCTATATAATAATCACAGAGTGCGTTGATCTTAAGGCGTATTCTAATCGGAATCCTTCACCAAGTGAAGGTGCCTGACCATTATTTGGGTCTCTGTTTGGGTGGGTCTTAAAAGATAGGTAACACTTGAAATGCTATGTATTTAGTACTTTGATACTTAATTTTCAAGGTGAAACGTCTATTTTAATGCGTTTGCAAAGAGTACTAATTATATTTAGATAAATGTTTTACTAAATATACGTATAAAGTTATTTGCCCCCAAATGAAAGCAGTGAACTTGTGTATCGGTTTAGCATACACACAAAATCAAAACGAATTTTAAAGATTAAATTTTTTTAAAAAAATCGATCTATTTTTAACTAAATTTATGGTTTCCAGAAAACTTTGTTCTCTAAGTACTTCCAGATCTTTTCCCTTGGCATAACTGACCTATTGTCGCAAAGGTGGTCAGAACGCATATAATTTTTTTTTATAATATCATTGATCAAATTCTTAAGAAAGCCACGAAGGAAGATAATTAATAGTTACGTAATAATAACAGAAATCGTTGATCATAAGGTGTATTTTAAACGTAATCCTTGACTAGTTGAAGGTAGATGACCATAATTTGGATATTTGGTGTTAAGTGAAACACCTAAACTTTTATATATTTTGCTTACTTTTAAGGTTATGAGCCTTATTTACGCGATAAGGGGAAAAAATGACTATTACATATACACAAATTTCACACATTAAAATTTTTAATACTCCAAAGGGTTATTTTGTTCATATAACAGACGTTGGTTTTGAGCACTAATTACGGAAGCCCAAGATACCACTCAATCTAACTGCATTAAATCAACATTCAAAATAGTATTTAAAGGAAAGTCTTGAAGAGTTCGTTCTCTAAAGATTGCCAGAATTCTTCTTGATTCCACGGTCTGTGTTAAAGATTGACTAATTTCTTGTCTGTGCGGACACAGTCTGAGGAATCAGGCCTTTAGCTTTGCATAATACACTGTTAAAAAATTTGGTGCAAGATTGCACCTGAATCCTGGAACTTTCTAGCTGCCACCACTATTTTGAGCATTCATTTACCACTTTTACGGTGTATCAAAGCAATGCTTTACCATAAAATTGGCAAATTTACGCTCCAAGTGGTGGGGGCAGGAAAATTCCATGATTCCGGTGCAAATTTGCACCAAACTTTTTAGCAGTGTACCGAATTATCATAGAACACCTTTTATAATGTATTTAATCTACTTTAGGAAAAATATATGAAATACAAGCGTTATATATGAGGACAAGCGTTGTACATGAGGACAAGCGTTATACATGTAATATTTAAAATTTATATAAAATAAAACTTTTATGGGACATCGAATCCCACTTTACGGTGTATCAAGCAATGCCTTACCATAAAATTGGCAAATTTACGCTCCAAGTGGTGGGGGCAGGAAAATTCCATGATTCCGGTGCAAATTTGCACCAAACTTTTTAGCAGTGTACCGAATTATCATAGAACACCTTTTATAATGTATTTAATCTACTTTAGGAAAAATATATGAAATACAAGCGTTATATATGAGGACAAGCGTTGTACATGAGGACAAGCGTTCTACATGTAATATTTAAAATTTATATAAAATAAAACTTTTATGAGACAATTTAATATTACATAAATAATAGCACATACCTTTCCTTTGATGTTGATATCCATTCCCATGTCTAAAAAACGTTCAGCCACAAATACTCGATTGTCTTTCACTGAATACATTAATGGTGTGTATCCCATTTCCTGAAAAAATTTTAAACAAGTTTTAGAATGAAACAGTTACAGTGTTAAAATAATTTTTGTAGGTAAACTAAAAAGACATATTATTTAATACAAGTTAGCATTTAAATGTACACATTTCTGATCAAAACTATGCCCTAAAAAAGCTTTATTCAAATAGCACTAGTGGAACATAAGTATTGTGTAAAAATGGCAACGTTATAATATTGCGTTGTTTCAATACAAAATTGTGTTGAAGACGTAAGAACACAAGTTTTTGTTGTCCCAACACAACTGCCGATCGCGAGAGGAGTATGTATAGCAAAATTGCAATATTTATATATATTTAAGTACCATAATATATTTAAAAAATTAAGCTTTAGTATAACTATATCAGAAACATTAAATTACTGATGCTGAACTACATTTCGGAAGAACGCATTCGAATTGCACCTTTAACACAATTTTTGTGCTAATCATGCATTATTATTTGGTCTCAATATAATTTTTGTAATGTTTCAACACAACTTGTAATAACTAGAAAAAAAACACCTAGTTTTCTTGTATTGAAAGTTAACATAAGTTTTTTTCTGAGTATAATATGTAATTTAGTTATAGTAAATTACGAGTAAGACTATAAACGTGGTACTATTTGTTAAGTGGAAATAAAATGTAAAACAGTTATTTTTAATAAAAGGCAAATTATGCCAATGATTTTGTCAGAAATTTACTTAAGTTTTCAAACATTTTCTCAGCTGCTCTATTGGTCCAAAAGATTTATACTGTGTTATATATATATAATTACTATACCATTTTAAATATTGTTTTTTGGTTTGTCAATCAATCCTTTTCACTTATAAAAATTCACCATTTCATTAATTTATAACGTGTTTTTAAAGTAACAGGGAACAAAACAATGGTTCAAAATATCAATTTTTCATTTGAAAGTTTAATCCATAAATATTTCTTTACGAAAAACCTGTTGTAATATACATTTGAATATGGTGCTGGACTTGGCGAGGGTGGAAGATAATTTTAATATAACTTTGTTACCAGCTCGAAATGTTATTATTCCAAAACACCAAAATTTAAAATTATCCAAAAATAATATTAAGTTAACAAAAATAAAAATATTTTTTTATTTAAAAAATTCTCCCCAAAATAGTGTTTGAGGTCATAAACTTAGAATTTTGAGTGATTTATCGCCAAACTTAAGGTTCATTTTGATTGAGATTTTTTTTAAAATTTATGTATAAAATTGTTTTAAGACACATGCAATAGTTGTTCTAGAAAATGTACTTTAAGATTAAAAATCGACGTTTTAATATTATAACATTTGAAGCTGTCAACAAAGTTATATTAAAATTTACTACCATCTTTGCCAACTGCAGACCCAAATTTTATAAAAAGTTTTTCGTAAATAGACCGTTTAGTGATAAAAGTTAGAATAAAAGTTCAATATTTTGAGTCTTCGCTGTATGAACTTTACCGTAACCAAATAATACTTATAAGATAAGATTAATTCACCAGAATATTATAAATTTACCTTAGACTACTATAAATAATTTATAGGTAAAGAGTTAGTCCGTAAATTAGCAACATTGTACTTGAAAACATTTCAAATAAAAAAAACGTTTTGAATATTTTTTTTTATCAAAGTACAAGTTAAACACTTACTATTAAAAACTATCTAAATATGTCCATTGATGAAATATTTTCATAGCCAACCCTTCGGGATAGTATCAATTTAATTCATTAAAAAAATACTTGAATATATTTTCATCAAAATAAAGAATTTGCTTAATCGATTTTTAGCTAATATTAGTGGACCTTTTAAGAATCAAAAGCAAAAATTCAAATTAACTATTCAATTATTGTTTAATCGTAATTTTTACTAAGCAATTAAAAAAGGAAATTTTGGAAATATACACTTAAGATGATGGTAAAGATGATTAACAAATAAATACGATGTTTGGATTGAAAAATTAATATTGAGGAACTGTTTTATTTCTTAATAAGTTCTGAATAAATTGCTGGTAAATTTATTTTTAGCTAGTTATTGCACATATTATAACTATAGCTTGCAGAACCTATTTTGGGCCTTAATAAATCACACCTAATTACTATGAAAATCAAAATAACAAAACGTTTACTACGAAAAACACTCTTTGGAAAATTCGCATCACGCACCTCGATTAATTAAAAAAATTGCCTAATTACTCATCAATGAGTAAATCTTGAATAAGGAAAGTGAATGACAAAAGCTCAGAATTCTTTGTCATTCGTTGTTTAATGCGTTATAACTAAATATTAAAAAAAATTAGTTACATTGCGAATAGTCTCTGTTCTGCATTTTTATATTTCAGACACATATAAATGTATTTCTCAAAAAGAAATTTTCTATCAATTACAAATAATAATTTTAAAAAAAAATATTTTCTGGTCACGTCCACGAATAAAGGCATATTTTTCCTGAGAGGAAAAACTAAATAAAAAATTGGCATATGGAAACGTATTCTAAAGTAGACCTTTTTTATTGTATGCAGGTATCACTTATTTGGTGTTGTCATTAATATTTTTTGAGGAAAATAAATATGGTTATAATTGTAACAAATTTAAAAACACTTCGTTGAAAATATGATTTTACATTAAAAATTGCATGAAAAACAAGTTGAGTTATTGAGAATTATTTGAGAATCGAAAGTTGTAATTATTTCCGAAAATGTAACGGTGTTTATTGCTCTTTTCTTTTGGTGACTCAACACAAATGAAAAGACTGTTGCTTGTTGTAAAACTATCAATTTTAATTTTAAATGTTTACTGTCTTAGACAAGATAATATTTTATCTGTTTTCCCCCGGAAAATTTTTAATATTTAAAAAATTAAATTTTTTCCTATTTATGATATAAAGATCATTTGATGTGAATTTATTTGTAGGTTTGTTTGTTTTACAAAATCTAAAGCTTTAAGCTTATAGCTTTTAAACAAAACGCTAGAAAGTAAAAAAAAAGTCAAAAAGGAGTAATTTTCGAAAAAAAACTTTTTATTGAAAAAAGAACATAGTTTTTTTCAGATTAAGTTATAACACCGTTTTTTGTCATGTGATATGAAATTTAATGTATATTATCTTATTTTGAAACACACACACACACATGTTAACCTTAATGCTAATAGTTTTAAAATACACTACAAAACATTAAAAAAAACGGAAAAAGTTGTATTTGTTAAACAAATTTCGTATTTTTACTTTCCTAAATACCTCATAAAGTAGAGTCCATTTCAATTGATGGAGGATTGAATGCAAATTATTTCCTCCTTCGTCTAAAATGTAAAGTTGATATTTCGACCGAAAAATACAAAAATGTGAAATGTGAAATTTGCAGGAATTTCCTATTGTTTTTATAATTCTCTCAGAAAATTACTTTTGATGCGATTGATTCAGATTTTTATATAGATTGTTCCGTTTTCAAAAACTTAAACGTTTATACTTTTACGGTAAAATGTGAAAATGTAAAAGAAGAGGTAACAATTGAATTTTGAGTCAAATATTTTCATATTTCAACAAGTCAAATTTCAAATAACTTTTATTTTGTTAAGTGGAGTATAAAAGTGGTGAAATCCGTTGAAAAACCTTTTGAAATAATTTTCTTGAACATGCACTAGATATTTCTATTTGATTACCAGACTAGATAAATACCTTACAAACGTCTGAAAAACGTCATTAAAATAATAACAAGCAATAATGACTGCTCTCAAATTTCGACGCAATATCACAACTCAAAACTTCGAAATTAACATCCAAATGCCACAAACTATTGAAACTTTACTAAGAATGGGAGGAGTTCTGAAGAATTGGTAATGTACTTTTTGGATCAAAATCTTTTCGAATATTTTCGAAGTTAATCATAGCTAACCAGTGATTTATAATGTTTGAAAACTGTAGTGATAGAAAACAACACATTGTATGTCCATCTTTATAAATATGATGCTAACAAGAAGTGATTATTTACCAAATTTACAATCAAATTTTAGTCACACATTTTAATCAGTCCAAAATCTATATACATAAAAGGCAACTTCCGTTTGTCTGTTTGTTTGTATAAGACACGAGATCTAAAGAACCACGCAACAGATCGTCACGAAATTTGGCACAAAAATTCATCTCATCTCCGGAACAAACAGATGCTAAGAATGCTTCGAATCCGACCATTCCTTCTATCGTTTTCAAACGTTTTTATGTTTCCCATTCAATGCATTGAAGACCTTGGAGGTTTATTGCTCGTCCAACAGCACGTTTTCACGGATTGTTCATTTAGTTTTATTTTACACATTTTTTTAAAACGATTTTTAAGTATATTTAGTTTAATTACAGCTAAAAAATTAGAAATAAACATCTAAAACAAAAATCGTTTGCTAGCTGTTTAGCAGTTAGAAAAATATTTAATATTAAAAATAAAAATCGTTTGCTTTAGTATCTTTATAACAGTTTAAAAAATACAAATAAATATAAAAAATGCAAATCGTTTGCTGTTTGCTGCAGTAGCTTTATAACATCTAAACAATTAGATCATGTAATTCGCTTTCATTAAGAATATTTTATTTTCTGCACGCAGACCAAGAGTGATCAGTTTAAAGTGAGATTTAAATGTTAACTATTTTAGGAGAACAGATTATGCCAATCTTTGTCCTGAACGCATTTTTTTCTGCCATTTTAATTTATTAAATATGTATTCTTTTTAATTTGAGTTTCTTATCAAAGGTATTTTTGAAATTAATATTAATCATTACTATATCCAAGTTGGGTAATTAAATGGAAAATTACCTGGTTAATCTTCATATCTTATGTAACTAAAATGAAAGAAAAAAAATAG
Organism: Oedothorax gibbosus; assembly: GCA_019343175.1. Classification (NCBI taxonomy): domain Eukaryota; kingdom Metazoa; phylum Arthropoda; class Arachnida; order Araneae; family Linyphiidae; genus Oedothorax; species Oedothorax gibbosus. Next base: position 16,180,940 of record CM033278.1, read on the forward strand.
TTAAATTGACTGTTAAATTATTTTTCCACCTCTACCCGTGCAACGTCGGGTATAACAGCTAGTGGACATATAAATGTGAAAGAATCTAGTGCAAAAACAAAACTCAATGATCTTAACAGGTGTTCTGCTAGCATGAAACATCATAAAAACAATAAACTTACAGCAGTTTTATTTTATTCGGGAGAATTTTGGTGTTTACCAGTGTCGTAAGTTGCATAAAACAGTAGAGTCGTCAGAGAAATATGGTTTATATACTAAATGTAATAAAACAAATCTTTTAGAGAAAAGAAACAAAAAAAAATTCAACTTTTATCTGGGAATTTGATATATGAGGCATAAGCTTTGATAAACCATATGCATGCATATTACCAATAATTTTCAATTATGATAACATGACTTTAAATTAGATTAATAGTTTGCTTCATTTCTTGCTAAGAAGACACCATTCTAAAATTATTGTTTGACCATGGGGGGTTATAAGAGGAAGATGCTGCATGATGGAAAAAACGAATAGATTTCTGACACTGAAAATATTCTCTATCTTTTTTTAACATTTATTACAAAATACATTATACATCATAAACAATTGATAACCATCAACTTATTTAATAAGTTGTGTCGATCAGTGTCTCTGATGCGATTATCATAAAAACGCAAACGAACTTCTAACAAAGCTACTGTCGGCATTTCCCCAATAAACATCACTAATTGGAAATCGTCTGCCCCTATGCAATATAGTACAGAACTCAATGTCAATTTAATAACTTCCGAATATCGATACATTACTACAGTGGGAGGAGATTCGGACTAGGTGGGGTCCTCTTCGGGCAAGGACACCTTCGGACTTTCAAGGTCAAGGAGCCGACCGGAACTGACCGGTGATTAGGGATGTTGGAAATCTCCGCCCTAATGACCTCGGGTCCCGTTATTTCCGATGCACTTCGGGCAAGTGGTTTGGGTGAACTCAAAATACACCAATCGATGATTGCGTGGTCTAATGTGCATAATCGGAATTTTTTTCCCTTATTCTTCTGTGTCTTCGTATAACATGTGATGTGGTGACTTATATTAAAAGCTCTGTTAAACTAAAATGAAAGTGCGTTTGATTTTGAATCGGGCGTCATGAATCCGTTTGTATCGTAATATGATTTAAATTTAGTATGATACAAGGGTTTCCCGTGTTTGTCTTCGCATGTGACGTACTCCTTACATTGTGATGTGGACATTACTGAATATTATAAGGACTGTGCAGAACAGTTAATTGACGTTGTAAATTTAAAATTAATTTCGCATCGTTAAAAAATAATGTAAATCTGCCTAACATCGTTAATTTTTAGACTTTAGCCTGTCAATTTTTAAAATTATCTTTTTTACCTGCCTTACTATTTAAAAAGCAAATTTTTGTTAAAGTGTTCTATATATATCCATCAAAACTTGTAAAATGTATGGCAAGAAAGCTGTTGTTAATTAGGTAATGTCAGTTTGAAGATTGCGTTTTGTGTATGATTTTTGGCTAACTGGAATTTTGGCAGCCAAGATGGGTGAACATTTAAAAGCATACCCGATGTCTAAAACATAACATTACTTAAATATTTTTTGTTGTGTCTTCATTTATTGTATACTAGCAAATTTATACCCGTTCTTCGCACGGAATAAAAAAATATCAAATAGATTCCAAATATGTGTACCATATAACCTGTTATAGGATCATAAACTTATTATTGTTTCCGCTCGTTATAAATTATAAAATCCCGTTTCATTGCCTTAAAATTCCAAAATGAAAAATACGCTATAAAATGCACTCATAAATGTCAGCACAATTCCCTCATAAATACATAAAACCTTTTAGCTCATTTGGCGCGTTTTGGGAGATAATTTGGCGAGAAAATAGATATAGCTACCCACACCCATTATACAGCTCTAACACATTGACCTTCGAACAACCAACCAGCTTATAAATTATTTATAAAAGAAATTGCCTATTTGGCGAATTTTAGTTAATAATTTGGCGAACTTGGCAACGTATTTGGCGAAAAAATAAAGACAAAAAACACTAATAGCTCTAGTGTGATGGCCTTTATTAACCATCATGGTTCAGTAATAGCTTAACTATACATTTATTGCTTAAATATGCATACATGCAGTCAACAGAAAAATCAATGAAAAAATCATCAAATAAACCTACAATAAAATCCGGGAATGAAGACTGCCGGAATTACGTCACTTGAAACATGTCAATTATTTTTCAAATAATGAATTTAGTTTCTGAAAGTAATGGCAAAAGAATAAAATAAACATTTTGAATTTTAAATGTTTTCGTTAAAAGTTTTATTTATTTTTTTCAGCCGATGGCATCAGGAAAGAGAAAAAATGATCGGATTTGAGCGAAAGTGGGGTATTTTTTTCAGAAAATTCGAATTTTCTCTAAAAATGGAACAAATATGAACAATCTAAGCCTCAGGTGCACACGTTGGTATTAAAGGGAATCTATCTTAAAAATTTCGAATTCCTGTGGGCAGTATAAGTAGGTCTTTTACGATCCGATAACAGACACACAGACAGACAGACTCTTTCTTTTATTATTATAGATTATATAACGATGTTTTAAATAATAACGAATTTGCAAAATATTACGCAATAAAATCAAGTTTGTTCTCGTACTTACTAATAGTTTTTAATTATGTTTCTGGAATAGGTTTTAACTAAATGTGGGATAACGTAAAAAAAAAAAAACTTCATAACGTCTGAAAACATAAGGTATAAAAGTTGTAGGAAATTTATTTAAGAGAAGCATTCTATTATTTAAAAAAGTATTTTTAATTACGATTTTCACCTAATGGACTCATATTTAGTATCATCGAATTAGAATGTCGTTTTACATTTATTTATGTTAATGCTGCTATTTTCATGTGTAACCAACTAAAACTTAAATAAAATGGAAAGCAACAAATGATTTAAAATATTCTCATATACCTTATAAAAGACATTAAAGAACACTTAATTCTTAAAATAATTCTAATCTGAAAATTAAATAAGTTTTTTCAATGAAGAACTTTCGTTACAGATAAGATACAACTGTAAGAATAGCATATGAGCTATATGAACATAATTATGTATATCGATAATTTGAATTAATTAGCAAGCTATGTACGCCCCCTGTATCCCAAAATAACATTGACCAAACCACCAGCACCTTTGGCATTACTACTCCATTGCTTTTATAAACTTTTGAAACACATAAAAAGAAAACTAAAAGCTATACTGAAAATTCCCGGTGCAACGTATAATCATCATAAGAGCCATGTTTTATCTCTTGCGCAAGCTGTAGTATTCCCAAAGGTACTGGCAGCAGTGGTTACAGCCAAACCAAGCTTTATTTGGAACCCATTAGTTAAATGAAGATTGCAGATGGCGTAGAAGCACAAAATGGCGTCGCATGTCGAACAAAGGCTTTTTTAGGTTTCGTTTTTGAGCACAGGAATTTCAGTTTTAGAATTGTCACTGCCGTCGGACACAAAAGAAAATTCTGTGAATGTGTCAAAAAGATTCTTTGGTGGAATCAATGCATACTTTTGTTACATGTCTTGACCTAATATTGCCATGAATGGAATAGAATATTATTTAATAAACTTAATTGGTGTAAAGAGAGAAAATAAGTATAAAGAAAAAAATCTTTGTTTAAATAGTTAGTAAAGGAGATTGCATCCAATATAGTTTTTATAATACATTTCTATTTCGGCTTCTCTTTTTGTGCAAGGGAATATTAAGATAATTAGTTGAAAGCATTATATGTTATTGAATGAACTTTGAATAACCCACAAAAGTAGAAACTTGTTTCCAAAAAATCATAATCAAGCTGAATATTTTTGGTGACTTTGATTTCGAAATATCATTTTAATGATTTAAGAATTCTCCATAAACTATTTGTTTGGACTTTTCGTTTTTCGGTAATAATTTTAAAAATAAACAAATCTTATAATTAATTTTAAAAAGGTTCTTGAATTTGTCGAAATTTTTAATTTCATTCATCAATTTTCTTAACACCTTTGAAACGTTAAATATTGAGATATTTATAGTTTTTATTATGAATCTATAAAAAAACAGAAACCTTCTTCTAGTGTTACAAATTACGTTCTTTGATTAGAAAAAAGTTGCTTATTTATTAAGAAATATTTAGAAAATGTTACTTTGGATTTAAGAATCTCATTTCAAAACTTCAAAACTAGACAAATGCTTAAAATACACAGTTAATCTTAGCAGTTGTTAAGGCATAATGAGACCGGCAATTGACTTCTTGAATGAGGACTTCTCTCTGCTTTAAACCAATAGGGTAAAATAATTTTATAAGCTTTATTAATCCAGATGTATTGAATATTTTGACAAACGTTTTTTTATATGATATAAAAAGTAGCTAGTTCAAATGTCCCCATTATTAAATTTTTAAAAAAATTGGTTTGAATATTTTTTGATTTTTAAGTGTAATATTACAATAAAATACTCGAAGTAGTTTTAAAAAATTGAAACTTTTAGCCAGCTACATTTATCATACCAACAAAAACTGTTTCTAAAAATATTCAGCATAGCTAGAGCTGTAATAATCCTCGAAAACATAACACAGACAGGAACCCTCGCTTGTCTGTCTGCTTCCTTTTAAGATTACTATTTGTGATACACAAAATCCTTTTTTAAAATTTTATTTCGTTGTACTTATATTTTTAGATATTCTGTTGATTATTTATTTATATAATACGTTCACAGTTTAATATGTATAAAACTTTTTAAAGGAACTTATTTAAATTAATAAACACAAAATTGTTCAATAGAATATAGATGAACTATAATCATTGTTTTTAGTGCGAAAATAAGTTTAACAAAAAAAAACTATAATTTTTCTGCGCTCCTGAACTGATAATACGAAATACCTCTGAGATCTCTTGCTACTCTACATAAAAGTTAGGAATAACTGTCATCGTTCATTTACATAACTTTCCCATAAACAAGGTCACATATATTATCAAAATTATATTCTTGAAATTAGCTTCATTTCTCACATTTCAGTGTTACGAACACTTTCCATAAGTGTAACCATTTTCTACTTATTTGCAAGATAGGCACGACCGATGTTCTAGTACAATCCATTAGAGAATATGTTTGTAGTTCAATGTCGGTTGCTGACATTTAGGACATTTTATGTAGAAAGGAAAAGCTTAGTTCTACGAACATTCCATTGCCAAATGACGAATCTCTTACCTTTATTAGAAATGTAGGCGTTCTTATGCAAAGTATGCGGTATTGATAATTGCCCAACTTTCATCTTAGTAAGAGAGCATAAATTGTTAAGTGTATTTGCATTTGTGTTTAGTTTAGTCACGTAAGGTTTGTGTGACTTTAAAAAACTCAAAATATAACACGATGATTAATGTTAGAATTTTAGAATAAAGTAAATTCGCTTATTAAAACGAGTTTGAATGGTTAATGTGAAATTTTTTATATATTAAAGTAAAGCCAAAATTTTAGAATAAGTTATCAATAAGTACATGTAAAACTAATATAATTTTTATAAGAAAATTAAAAATTGATATACAAATTAATAAATATTGATGTACAGTATTTTTTAAAATACTAAAATGTCATGTTTAATTAACTAAGAGCGTAACAAAAGCAGTAATTTATAATTATTTGCAAGCAATCATTTACTAGTAAACTTTAATATTACATGTTACCATTTGCTCATTGGCCCTTTCATCCCATAAGTTGGTAGATAAAATGATAACCAATCATGCTTGGGAACTAAATACTTTTCTTGTGTTCGCCCTTGGTTAGGACAGCTAACGGACTGTTGCACTGAGGAGTTTAGCTTATATGCTCTCATTTGTAGTTTTGTGCATTTAGTTCCGCATTATCATCATTAGTTGAAAATCTGCATACATTTAAAATTGCCTTTTCAGAAAATTAACGATATAAGACTATTTAAAGAGGCTAATTATTATGAACAAGCATTTATTAAAAATTGAAACTTATGTACCATTATTTGCCCCAAAAATGACAATAATAGGTGTCTGTGTTCCTGTATTTCTGTCATTTTAAAGAAGTTATTGGGAATCTTTAAAAGTACGAGTTCTTCGTAATGTTGAAAAAATAATACAGAACTAGAATTAATAAAATCATATAGTAATCTATCTAGATAACAAATAAGCAAATGAGGATTTATTAAAAGCAAGCATTTAAATAGCGAACGTTGGGGGATTGAATTCAATAGTTTACAGATTAAGGTAATACGAAAATTTCCAAACAGTGCAGTAAGTTATTTCTCAAGGAACAATATATTTTTTAAATTCTCAATAAAGCCTGAACCACACACTAAAAATAAATCCAAAACGATAAAATAAATGCACCCATTTCATGGCCATCAAGACATGAATGTCTTTCTCCATCAACCACGAAAACATAGTAATAAAACATAAAAAAGTCAAATCTGGAAGAATGCAAAGGTTTAAATTGACATGTGGTGTCCCATTCCACTTTACAGGAAATTTGTGTGTCAGCGGGTTATAATTTTGTCCTAGACTCTAATGCATGTTAGACGAAAAATACTTTAAAATTCAGTCTTGATGTCCGGAAAATAGACCAATGACAGGAGCATTGAAATCTACGCAGAGATAATGAGAGTTACGCCCAATCATGACGTACAGCTGCAGAATTTTCTTGGACTAATGACTGAATAATTTAATTAATAAAGAAACTAATAATATTATTTTATTTAAATAACTTAAGAATGGAGTATAAGTATTATTAGTTTAAATAAATGTTAACTCCTTTTAAAAATTTCCTTCCAATATCTTTGTGTGCAATAATCTATTAAGCAATCATCTGTTTCGTGCGAAGAAAATGGTAAAGATTTATTCTTCTCTTAAACTCAATTTAAAACTTGTGATTCCTTTTCGAAGAATAAGAAAATAAAACACATGGAAGTGTTGGAATCCGGCTTTTTTCACTTTCCAAGTTCAAGTAAAAACAATCTAGTTACCAAAAAATCAATGCACCTAAAGTGAACTATAATAAGAAGTAAGGAAACATAAAAGTTAATTAAATTTATAGGTAAGAATCACTCCAGATAGTATTCCTTTTCGGAAGAAATAGGGTCAATAATCTGAGGCATTATTCTAAGTTTGAAAAGTCGCATAAAATAGAAAAGCTGATATCTAAATACTTATTGAAAAGTTCAATATTCGAATAAGGATTCTTATTTCAACGTATTTTATGTCACGAAATGGATTCGCAAAAGATAAAATTTCAATGAATCAACATTGCCATGAATATTTCTCAATTTGGACGTATTTCATTCAATATTTTTAGAAATCAGGCTTATTTTCCGTTAACTCCACACACAAAAAAAAACAATTAAACGGATGTTCTTAACGTCTTTATTTTTTTAATTTGTTTTAACAATAAACTTTCTATTATATCTAAGTTCGGCACTGCACTGAAAATTATATTTAAACAATTTGTTTCTCTTTAATTCCTCTTACATAACGAAAATCGTGTTTTTAAATCTATTTTTAACAACTTAGGTCCATTTATTCAATTTGCATAAAGACAACGTTTGAAAAACAGTATTTAGACATTATTTTAAAGGAAATATACATTCTAAACTATATTTTGAAAAGTTTACTAGAATTTAAATTCTGGATGTTAAATAGTAAACTATTATGTTAAACAAAAAATTCAAATATTTGAAAATTTATAATACAGATTCCTAGAATGTGATTTTTTTTTTCAACATTTACGTTTTTCCCCCCAACATATTGGTAGTCAAACATTATCAGATTTTTAATTGTTACATTTTCTTATACTGGTAGCTATCTCTTCTCGATGAATTTGTTAGAAAAAATCCTAATATTTTTAAATTGAAACTTATTCGGTATTTTAGGTTTTCTAGATATTTTACTTGAGACAATAGCTACTTTTCATGAACATATTTTATGTAGAGTCATAAAAATACAGAACTCATTAAATTACATATTTATCAAAAATTAAACAGTGGTGCTTTTAATATTATAGTAGTAAATAAAAATATATAATTATTAAAATACAAAGTTAGCGATAAAAGTTAAACGTAATGAATTAGTTTAATTGTTTAATTATAAACAGTAAATCTTTTATTTTGTAAGCATCGTTTTGTACGTTTACGTTTATAAATTTTAAGATAATTTTCCCAAAGCGACTCTTTCAGTTTTTTTTTCAGATATATACTGACCTAATACTCACATTTGTAATAAAATTAAATCTATTTACAAAAAATTAAATAACAAACTTAAAACTATTTACTCTTCACTGAACCTTTTTAATTAGATGTTCAAGAAACAAAATAAACCATTTTTAACCTAAAGAATTTGTTGATTACTAAAAAGCTGGCAAAAATATGTTTTTGTTCTACTTTCTGAATTAGCATTATAATATAATGTCTTCAAATGATATATTCATTTATACGAGCATAATAAAGAAATTACATTTTGTCAAATATGCATAGTTTAAAAACTTATAATTACGCACTGTCATTTGCACTGTTAAAAATTGTGTGCTTGGTTTCACCATAGCAATGGTTTCTAGTAGCTGCAACGGCTGTGTGGTGAAAACTTTCACCATATTTTCAGTATTTAGTTGAACCATTTCCAAAACCTGATAAATGATTCAAACCAACCACGCTCTATATTTTTAACAGTGTGTACATAATAGCAGAAGCATATTATACAGTAAGAAACAAGAAGTTCATAAAGAACTAAAATAGCCTACTTTCCTGTTACTTAAATACTTACTGAAGTTCTAATCGGGAAAAAAACTAGGTTCCTAAAGTAAATATCATCAACAGCCGTTTCTACACTAGATTTATACACATTAGAAAAAAAATCGAAACACAGCACCCAGCTATAATTTAAACTTCTAAAAGCCAAAATCAACTATTTTCCTTAATATTCGTTCGCAAATTAATTAAATATTATTTATCATCTGCTCGTGATTTATTTGTAGTTCGAAGAATAAATATTTATTAATAACAAAAGTAATGAAACTACTCCGAACTGCTTTAAAAATACAGAAATGTAATTAAAATTACATAATCAAAAAGTTAAGCATTGCGCTTTTGTAAAAATTAAGTGAATAAAAATATAAATTATTATAAAAAGTTAGACGTCATTAAACGTAATGAATTAGTTTTAAATTGTTTAATATAAAGTAATCTTTTATTTGTAACATGTTTTGTAATTTTAACTGTTTATAAATTTTGAGATAATTTTTCCCAACAGCGACTCAAAGTACAGTTTTTTTGCTTTCAAGAATATTACGACCTAATACCACATTTTAATAAAATAAAACTATACAACAGAAACGAAATACGAACAAACTTAAACAGACATGACTCTTCAAACCGTTTTCAATTAATGTTTAAAGATCAAAATAAATCATCTTTTGAAACCCGACAAAGAATTTTGTGATGACGTACAAAGCGGCAAAAATATGTTGGTTCTGGTCTACTTTCTAACTACATTTTTTTTTTAAATGATGGATAGCATTTATACAGACGACAACATAACAGAAATAACATTTGCAGACATAGACAAGTTAAACAGAATGAAATTCACCGCATTCATACTACAGTTTGCACTGTTAAAATTGATTGTAGCTTTCTGGTTCGCCGATAGCAAGTAGGATTTAGTCTGCCGGCGTGAGCGGTAAAATTGAAATTGGTACAGCATATTTTCAGTATTTTTAGATTGATAACCATTTTGAAACACGAGACAGACGGATCAAACCAACCACGTCTCTATCATTTTTTAACTTGAATAATAAAAGAATAAAGTAGGAAAAAAGTAATAAACAGTCCTCACCTTATCCACCAAATCCGTTGGAACTTGCAAACCATCAAGATGATTGAGCAATGTCTCTACGGCCAGCCAGTCACCTCTTCTACACAACGCCAGCAATCTGTCAAGAATAATAGTGGCCTCTGACTTCTTCTCTGTACCTTTCTCAGTCTTTTCTCCATCTGAAGCTTTTGCAACACCAGGAGCTGTTGGAGCATCTTTATTGTCGTCTTTGGCAACGTTTTCCATAGTTGGTGGCTGGCTGCTTACCAGAGTTGCTGTGGCTGGCATGGGTCTGCCAGGAACCAGAGCCAAACCTGGTTTTCCAAGGGGTTTGGCGGGAGAAGTTGTGTTGAGGACATTCTTCCTGGCTGTTTTGGGGGATGGAAGAGGAGATTTCGTTGCCTTCTTTCTTGTTGGGGATGGTGAGCCTTTCGGTTGCTTTGGAACGGTTTTCTTTGTTGGAGATCCATTTGTTAAGTTGCTGGTGATTTTTCGAGTCGGAGATTCAGACTCTTGTGGACGTTTTAGGGGAGAGCTCTGTTTGACGGGAGAGGCTTTCTCGTCCGATTTGTTTGTGCTGTTTGTCCCATTTGTCTTAAGGGGTCTTTTGGTTGGAGAAGTCGTGGCACCATTTTTACCATTGCCATTTGTGCCAAGCGGTTTCTTGGTAGGAGAATTCGCAAGACTTCCATTCTTACCATTGCCATTTGTGCCAAGCGGTTTCTTGGTAGGAGAATTCGCTAGACTTCCATTTTTACCATTGCCATTTGTCCCAAGAGGTTTTTTGGTGGGTGAGTTGGCGAGGCTTCCTGGCTTTCCATTTCCGTTTTTGTCCTTTCCATTTTTTAGTTCTCCATTTTTACCATTTTCAGGAGGGGTGTTTTTACCGGTTTTGGAAGGATCTTCGCTGCCTTCTTTCTTTGCCTCTTCCCTTTTCAACGCATTCGGAGTTTTGGTAAACACCTTTTCTTGTCCATTCACCAATTGAGTCCTTTTGGGATTGCTCACACCATTGGTGACTGTCTCTTCGTACTTAGTTCCAGAGTCATGACCATTGACGACACTGATGGCTTGTATTCCCACTCTCTGAGTGTTCGCCAAGACACCAGGTTGCACGTTTTTGGCCGTGACTTGCTGAGAACTGATGGGAGTCGAAGTTCGTTTAGCTGGAGGATTCACGCCATTCGTGTGGACCACGGTTGTTGGATCAGAGTTGCCATTCCCGTTGAGATCTTGGATCCCGTTAGTAGTAATACCATTGTTTAATAGTCTTTGAGCAGCTGGCCTACCAATTGCAGTTGGTGCATTAGGTGGAGCAATTATGGTTCTCAGCGGGGACCTAGGAAAGGGTGGAACTGGTGGATCACCACCTAGAGGGACGTTTAGACTTGGTGGTAGTCTTGGTTGGTAAGTGTTACCACCAACATTCTCTTGATTGTTGTCTAAACCCGGAGGAAGGGGTCTGTTGCTGGGCAAAGTAGTATTGATTATCCTTCCTGAAGGTAAACCGTCTTTGGGAACCTGAGGAGGTTTGTCCTCATTTCCAGAAGGAAGTCCCGGCATGTTTATAATTTAATTAAAAAAAATATCAAATCATAAGGATAAACAGTTTAGAGAGATAATTTTATTTAAAGGTTTCCTCATATATAAAAGGACAACATTGTTATTTATATGTTTAAAATCGTTTGCCATTGACATTTTAATATTTGTAAACAACAAATTCATTTTATAATTTGGAAAGATTTTGTGTATTTTAGGTATTTTTGCTTGTAGGAAGCATTGTAAACAATATGAATTTTCGTAGACATCATTTTAGCCTGGCACAGCCAAATTATTTTAACAAATGTTTAAATCATTCTAAAATTTATCATTGTAGCAACGGATTCGCCAAACTTTCTAAGTGCCAGTTATTTTAAATATTCTTCAAAAAATGCTTAATAGAAATTTCATTTGAACTTTTACTTAATTTATAGCTATTAAAGAAAACTTAATTATCGCATATTTAAGTTATGATAAAATAGTCCATTAAAACATTAAAATCTATTCTCTTCAATACTTTCAACAATCTTTCAACCTCTTTAAACTATATTCTCTTACAACCTCAACATTGTAAACACTCCACTCATTATTCTCAAATCCACAAGCACCAATGAACACCAAATCACGTGTCTTCTTTTTAAATATTTTTTTTTTATCACAGCTAATTTTTTAAGTTCTCTGCATCACATTTCAAAAAATATTATTTAAAATAATTTTTATTTTCTTCTAGAATATTGTTCCAATTATAAATATTGGTTTAGTTCATAAATAGTAATTTCTCTCAACAAATATTCGATCAATAGTCAAATTTATCAACAAAGGTGAAAAATTCTTGTTTCTTCAACTCAGTTTAAATATCTTCAAAATATTTTATCGAAATCAAATGACAACAAAACAATTTTAACATAAACCACATCACAGTATATCCTAAACCCACTAAAACATAGTTTAAAAATCCTAATTAAATCCTATAACCTATAAAAACTAAAATTTTATTTTGAAATATCACCATGTTCATCCACCAAAACAAATCCACGCTTCTTCAATTCAATCCAAAACTTGTCAATAAACAATCACACTTCCCAATCAAATCCTCATAATCCAACTCATCCATGAAGGCGAAACACACATCAGGTTGTATAAAATATGTCCGGGTAAATATTTAATAAAATTCTCAACAAGTCGTCACGCGGCGATACTCTGTTGATGAAGATTAAATCAGACCGTAGCATCAGCCCTTCTCGCTCGGCTATTCGCACCGCCCTAACCTACAGCCCTTGGACTAGGCGGTCTGTACTTTTTGTGGGGGTGTTGAAGAATGAACGTCCTGTTATTCTGCGACTGTTGCTGAACGTCAGCGTAACGTTGTCGTTTCGTTGTTCCTTTTAAGTTGTGCAATTTATTGCACTGTAATGTGTGGAGCAGTTTTATTTAAATACTAAAAAAATGCTAATTACTAATCCACTAAATAATCCTATTACTGAATACCAGCGGTTTTTACCGAACATTAAGAATGAAAACGAAAAAACAAAGAAATCGCGAAAGAACACGAATGAAAAATGGAGGTTACGTCATCTAAAACAACCCAATTAAGTCTTCGAGTTATACAGATAATGTTATTTCTTCTATACACATGTATTTGTTTAAAGTTACATTTTTTTTTTGCAACATAATGTGTTGGGATGTTTGAGTTTATTTGCTCATGAACTAATTGAAAGTCTTTGATACAAAAAAAAAAACATCTTTTAATGCATACCTTAACCATTATATTTGCTTCGTACATACTACTTTTTATTCAAACTGTGCACAGAAAAAAAATGTTTTGTTGGGAGAACCAAATTTTTTTTGTTGACGTGTTTTGTTGACTAATTTTGTTGACTTAACAATATTTTACTTGTCCTAACAAAGCGAGTATTTTCACCACAACAAAACCTGTTTGGTTGAGGTAAGCTCGGCCTGCTATTGGCTGTTTCTAACTGTGACGTAATGGCGCCTGTCATCAACGGCAAATCGAAGAAAATTAAGGGCGCCATTCGGCCATTATCGTTGTGGACGGATTTGATGCCTAGTGGTTAGCGTCTCGGCCTCGAGATCGGAAGCTCCCGCGATCGAGTCCAGGTACCACTGAAGACCTACCGAGTATATGCGGAGTACGTGCTCGTTAAATCTCTTGGGTCCGAAAGTCCTGTGGTCGGTCATTGCGCATTTTCGGTTTGGCGCATTTTTGGTTGAATCAAAAAAATAATTTCGACAAAATAATTTGGTACAGACAACAAAATTTTTGTTGGCGCTATATTGACCAAAAATTTTTGTTGAAACAACAAAATATTTTTTTCTGTGTGTGAACATGTTAATCTAATATAATTTTTTTGTTCGCTATTCTTACTACTTGAGGCAAGCAAACTCATACTCGTCTAGGGCTAACAATAAATAATTTTCTATATATAAATTCTACAAATTTAATAAAATACAAAACTTAACGAATTTCAATATTTTCACTATTTTACAAATTTCATTATTTTCCAAAATTTTACAGATTTCTTTATTTTCAAACGTTTACAAATTTTAGAATTTTCAAAATTTTAAAAACGTGAAAGGTCCAACTGATGTCACATTACCACTGTGATCATCCAGCATCGAAAATACAACGAACATTACCGGAATACTACACTTGAAACGACCTTAACTGTTCTATCAAAACAACCCCTTTATTCGCATTCCAAGACACTTTTGGGGTGCTCGAAGCTCATTGGTCGGGCAGGTGCGCCCCTGTATCGCGTAATACTTCTATCTCGATTTCTTTTCTTTATTATTACTCGGCTTTCTCCGATTAATGGGGCACCATCGGAATGCCTAATCGGATCGGGGTATTGTCAGAAAGAAAACTGTAACGAGGGACCTAGATTAGGTGGTATTGGTTCCGTAAACATATATAGCTTTGTTAGATCCTCATACTTTATTTTTTTTTAATTGTATATGCTGTGTTTATAGTTGAATAAGTAGTATTTATAGTTTATGTATATAAATAAATAGTAGCAGTAGTTAATTTGAAGGAAAATTTATGAGTAGTATTTGAAGTTATTTGTGTAAATAAATTAATAGTAGCAGTAGTTAATGGGAAAGAATTTTTTTCAGATTTCTATTGTTTTGAAGAAGTTTTCATTGGAGATAGTTTACAAGATAAGTGAGATTAGATATTTTTCAATAACTGCAATAATTATAATTGGCGCTTCCTCCGCATTTTTTGAAATCTTTTAAACGTTCAAGAATAAATATGAAGAAGTACAATTTCATTTTTAATTACATTCGAATAAAATTTAACTTTTTAACATTGGTCTAATTTTTTAGAATTCTTTGGAATGTATATATATCTTTGTGAAAGTTCTTATTAAGTTGCGTGCTTTTCTTAAAATCATAATTATTTTGAATGTTACACTTGAAGTTTAAATAAATACCAAGGAAATGAATAAAACTTATGACACGCATGCATAAAAAACGTGCCTATTTTTAATATTCTTTTCTTTTTTATCTTCCTTCTCAGAAAACATTTAAATATAAGATTTTTGATCTTCACCTTACCATTTTTACACATACTACCGAGAAATAACTGTTTGGAGAAATACGAGATTAAACCACGGACCTTCAGATCTCCAATCTGACCTCTCCTACTATCCGATTTTTTCCGAAGTATAAAAATACGTTTAGAAAACCAAGTGTTTAGTTTCATGTAAATCTTGTATAAAAGAATATCAGAAATTTTCAACGAATAGTTTCGGATATCTTAAAATATCAGTAGTTTTCTAAGGTTTTGCTTGAAGTAAAAGGTACCACATTAGTGTGGAATCTATATGGACCCCCTTCGTTAATGTGGACAATATCTAATACGGGGCCCATAAACAAGGGACAAGCCACACGAGTCCACCTGGCAAGTCCATTTGTCTAATAACTCAAAATAAGGAAATTGTTTAACTTTTTGTAGCAGTTTGATATCAAAATAACTGTGAAACATAATTTTATAGTTAAATATTAAATTTTCAAATAATAACTAATCCTCAGGGATTGGAAAGTTACTCTTAAAAAGTGTTACAGTTACTTAATACGAAAAGTAACTAGCGTAGTTTAGAACCGAAATTTAATCGATATCTTAACCCTTTCAGTCCCAACTTTTTATTTTTTATTTTAAAAATCTAAAATTTGTGAAATAGACTCATTGTGCATCCAGAATGAAATGGTAAAGAGCAGGGTGAAAAAATCTTAATTTTGTAACTAAAATTATAGGAAAAAAATTGTGTACTTAGAACTTTTGTATAAATTATATCAATAGTTATTTTGAGACTTTATTTGTTAAAAATAGTTAAAATTCTATTATTAAGCGTTTGAAAATACAAGAATAAAGAATGTATGGCCAATTTATTGAATAAATTTGTTTCAGAGTGAACTTTGCTTTACAATGCTTTTCATATTTTCATTTAACTAAAACAAATATCATTTAATTCTTTAAAAGACATGATTCTTCCATCTTATGATAAAAAAAAAGAAATTATAAAGTAACTAAAAAGAAATTATAACTTTTTCGAAAAAATTTATGGAGAATTTAATAAAATTTATTTGAAATAAGTGCGAGTTTAACTTAATGAGAAAAAAAAATAACAAGCTGGTGATTCCAAGTGGAATCATTGGGAGTGAAAGAGTTAAAAACTACATTCTACCCCATAATACGGACGACGACAATTCTGGGCTCATGCCATTTGGAATTTGTCTCCAAAAAGTCCTTGCCTCTATTTAGTGTCCAGTTGCACGCGACTTTTAGCTGGAGAAATAGAATTTAGAATACCTTACTTCCTTCCGATTCTGCGACAACTAACTTATAAAAACAAGTCACAGATTGTTTTGGGTTTTTTTAAAGCAATTTCTCCGAACAGCTTATGCCCAAACTAAATCTGACACATTTTTCACATAACTAACCTACTTTAAACTAATTTACTCTTTTAAAATGAGCCATTGTTTCATAGTTGATATATAGAAAATAGTCAAATTCCCAAAATTATTACTATTTGTAAAGTGAAAACTGGTAGATTAAAAGCATAAAGTATGAAATTGAAATTCGTTCAGTCATTTTTTGGGAGCTAAAAGTGGTTTGGTTTCTATTTTGTTGGTATTGAAAGTAAAACTTGTCTTGAAATTGAATCTTTTGTACCGTTTTGTAGTCCTAATGCATCAAAAATACATGATTTAAAACTTTAAGGCTTAACGATTTGAAATTTAAAGCTAAATGGCTAAATAATAAATGACTATTTCTAGTTAATACTTGTTGATGAAGTATTTAGCAACATTTCTTAAATGATTTTCTAAATTTTAGAAGAGATATTTGAAGAGAATGTTATTATTTTCGAAGAATTCTTCAAAATGTAACATTTTGATAACAACTGCTATCAAATGAGGTAACTATATTGCAGTATCTTCTCGGGGCACTGTTTAACTTTGACATTTAAAAAAATATTAATTACTTGGATTTACTACATTTTCAAGGACATATACTTCCGATGTTTAACCACAGATCAATGCTATTCGTGCTTGTTAATTTTTATCATAGGAATAACTTAAAATGCATACCTAATTTCGGCTAGTGAAAATTCTAGTTTCTGATAAAGTGCCAAACTATTACACGATAAGTTACTAGATGAATTCAAAAATCAAGTGTACACTACTATAAATCGATCAAATCCAAATTTATAAATATGAATGCTTATTAATTTTTTCAAAATTGAGCAATAAAAAGAAGAGTTAAAGTGTATGTGCTGTCGCTATGTGTGTGATACTCGTTGTGGTCTTTTGGCGTCAGTGCGACGAGATTTTTACTAGATGGGATAGTTGTGTAACAATGCTTTAGTCTCGGTGGCACCTTAGATGACACTTTCTCAGGCTGTAAATTCTTAATCAGTGACAGAACCCGCTCCAATGAGATTCAGAGGCTCAAGAACAAATGGAATTCTAGATGTAACCTAAATAGCCAGCTTTTGGGCCAATGAAGTTTTTGGAGGCTCCGATGCGTGTGATGTTTCTCCGTGAGACACTTTTAAGACAGAATAGAACTGTAAAGAGTTAAAGTGTGAACTTGTTATAACTTAATTATTTTTAAATGTATTTTAGTTTTGAATGTTGTTTCTTTTGAAATGGTTTCACGTTTATTAGACTAAATGTAAAGAACTACTGGCAATTGTACTGTATGCCATACTGAAAAAGCTGATATCCCTGACTACCTATTTACGTCTTCATCCCGATGACATAGTATTAACGTTGCGAGCGATTTTTAAAAAACAATATACAAATGTTAGAAAAGAGAATATTTCTGTTGTTTTCCTATATTTTTGTTTGTTTTCTAAGACTCCAGAAATTTACTGTAAAATTATACCTCGATTTCTCACAAGACATATTTATCTGTAAACCAATAAAATCTCTAACCACTGATACCGATTGCACATGTTGAGAACATATTTTTTTTCTGTTTGATGATGAAAACAAAAACTGAGAACTATAAAATTTTCATACGTATCCACTATGATGTTATATTCCGATCCCCTGGCCCTTATGCAGTCGATCCGGGTTCGTATTTCCGGTCGGGAACATTCTTTTTTTTTAACGTACCCTGCCCAGCAATACAGAAACTATGTGTTATGCTCGAATATTTTCTGTATAGCTTTGTTATAGGAGAATTCTGTCAACAAATATTTTTCTTGGGGTTGCGGATATTTTCTAGTAACTTTGCTGTCAGAAATTTTCTGCAATATATTACTTTTTCTTCAATGGAAGCTGAAAAATATGTAGAAAAATGAGTTTCGTTTGTAAATTTAAGATCGATAACTGCACTATTGATATATTTCGATTAAGTTCGTCGGGGTTGTAAATATTTTGTTAGTTTAAAAGAGACAGAAAACAAATTAATTTTAGTCATTTTTAATCCCGCTCAGTTGAAATACTGTAAATACCTGGTTTAAATTTTTTTCCCATTGTTATATAAACGAACAATGGGTATTAGGATCTCAGAAATGAAAAATTTTAAATCTGGGAGAATTCTTTTTTGAGATATTATAAAAAAACACGAAATATGTTATCCAAAACTTCTTGATTTTAAGATTTTGAACACTATTAAGAACTACCTATCGATACAAGTAAACTGCAAAAATTTGCTTCCTTGATATTTGAGCAGCTTAGATCTAAACAAAAAAATATTATCTATCTAATATATTCGTATAGTAAAACACATAAATAATGGGTTTTACTATAATCTTCAATCAATAATCCGAGCTTGCCCATTTCAAGAGCAAGCATTTCCACAAACCTTCATCCATCTATCCGAAATCACAGAAAACTCTCCCTTCGTGCTGACCTACATTTCGGACTTTTCTCAAGAATCGACTGACCACCCCCTCCCCCCCCCTCCAATAAGAAAAGGACCTCAGGGTTGTACAAAGACCGGAAGTGGCCGGGGTGGGGTCGAACATTCGAAGCACGTGAGTTGAGTTGCACAACACCCTGACGGGAGAATGGCCAAGGCACCCTCCACCCCCCCAATCGAGACATCACGTAAGCAGATTTGGTGTAAAACACATGGGAGAAAATCTGCCGTGAGCGGGTAAACTGCAGTAACCCCCAACAAGGAATTACGCCAGTTATGCTCTTGAAATTTTTTTCCTTATGTTTTCTTATGGGTTATAGTAATTGAGTGCGTGCATCAATGGTCCAAGTCATTAGGCCAGTTTACTACAGTTTACCTCCCCACGGAAGAAATACCTCCCCTCCCTCTTTCTTTATACTGTCAGATGTTTTAGAAACGAATAAAAAGTTAATAGAGTTGAATGTTTTGGCTAAAAAAAAGTGTGCTTTTTTTATATCTATCTCACAAATGTTTTGAATGTTTTAAAAGTACGGTATAAAACTGTTACTTTCAGGGAAGATGTACACACATATGACTGTTGTGCGTATTACAAGTGTGAAACCGTATTACCGGGAAATTAGTTTCACATGACGTCATCATTGATAAAGTAAATCAGGATATGATTTATTAATGGGTTATGCAGTCTGTTATGGTTGTAAAACGTCTAACATGGAAATTTATCGTATGTTTTAATATGTGTAACCAGCTTCCATGGTTTTTTTTTTAAATTTTACGGACTATTTTTTTGCGATCAGGCATCATTTTTATATTGAAAGCAGTTTTGTAACTAAAAACATTTATTGATGAACTATTGTATGAAAAGTTAAACATAAATTTTTAACTCAATAACCATTTTTTTTACATTTTTTTTATTAGTGTGGAGGTATTAAAAAGTTTGATATTAAATAGTTCTGAATTCGGTACCACACACTTTTAATGCTGGTGTGCTGCTAGAAAAAAAATCTTTTTTAATGACAAATGACGTATGTCGTGTGACGAGTTACAGAGGGTACCTGAATCTGATGTATCGTGTGGACAAGCAAAAGTACACGAAGTAAATATTTAAAGAAGTCAACCATTTTTTTCCATTTCAGTTTATAAAAACACATCATGATTTTGAAAATTTAGTCAAATTTGTGTAAAAAAAAATATGCTAACTAAATGTGGCTTTTAGTAAGACTCAAAACAATGTTGGGTCCGTCACGTCTTTAAACACTTTTTTGTTACTTTCAAGTTAATATTATATAAATAACTTTTTTCACATTATACATTATCCAATGCCACCGTGGGCAGGCGAGTTGGACCATTTTTGCCCTTAAAGCAATGAATTTAGTATACTTTCTAACAGGTTGAAATTTTATTTAATACTTACAACAATGGTCCCAGTCATTGTAGTAGGTATTGCAATTTACCAGCAGAATAGGGTTTGAAGCCGTGACAGTAACAAAACTTAAAGTTACCCCTTCAAATCAAAAAGAATTCATATAATATCTTTAGTTTAAATGTCCCGTTTTCAAAATATTTCCACTTCATTATACAAAAAGCAGCCCCCGTTGGAAAAAAAACCTTCATTAAACAAACTTTCTTAGCGTAAAAAAATCGACGTCATTGTCACTTAATTCTAATAGCATCTTTTATTTTCTGATATACCTGGATTATTTCTACTTATTCTCAAAGTTATGGCATGATTATACTAAAACTTTGTGTTAATTACACAGTTGCTGATCCAAAAGATTTTATTTAAAACATTATATTCATTCTAATCTATATACATAAAAGGCAACTTCCGTTTGCTTGCTTGCTTGTTTGTTTGTTTGTTTGTATAAGACACGAGATCTAAAGAACCACGCAACAGATCATTACGAAATTTGGCACAAAAATTCTTCTCATCTCCGGAACAAACATAGGCTAAGAATTTTTCGAATCAGACCATTCCTTCTATCGTTTTCGAACGTTTTTATTCGAATTTTCTGAAAAAACTACACCACTTTGGCTCAAATCCGATCTTTTTTTACTTTCCTGATGCCATCGGCTGAAAAAATTAAATAAAACTTTTAACGAAAACATTTAAAATTGAAAATGTTTATTTTATTCTGTTGCCATTACCTTCAGAAACTAATTTCATTATTTGAAAAATAATTGACATGTTTCAAGTGACGTAATTCCGCCAGTCTCCATTCCCGGATTTTATTGTGGGTTTATTTGATGATTTTTTCATTGACTTTTCTGTTGACTGCATGTATGCATATTTAAGCAATAAATGTATAGTTAAGCTATACTGAACTATGATGGTTAATAAAG
This sequence comes from Oedothorax gibbosus, assembly GCA_019343175.1. Lineage (NCBI taxonomy): Eukaryota > Metazoa > Arthropoda > Arachnida > Araneae > Linyphiidae > Oedothorax > Oedothorax gibbosus. The sequence continues at coordinate 16,202,078 of CM033278.1, forward strand.
GCCATCGCACTAGAGCTGCATATTAGTGTTTTATGTATTTATTTTTTCGCCAAATACGTTTCCAAACTCGCCAAATTATTAAATAAAACTCGCCAAATGGGCAATTTCTTTTATAAATAATTTATAAGCTGGTCGGTTGTACGAAGGTCATTGTGTTAGAGCTGTATAATGGGTGTGTTTATAGCTATATCTATTTTCTGGCCAAATTATTTTTCAAAACGCGCCAAATGAGCTAAAAGGTTTTATGTATTTATAAGGGAATTGTGATGACATCTATGAGTGCATTTTTTTAAATGTTTGAGACCATTTAAAGATTTAGATGTTTTTCCATTTTTAATTCTTACTGATTATTTTTTACTTAAATGTGTATTATTTTTAATTTGAGCTTCTTATCAAAGTTTTTTTTGAAATTAATATTAATCATTACTATTTCCAAGTTGGGTAATTAAATGGAAAATTACTGGGTAATCTTCATATCTTATGCAACTAAAATGAAAGAAAAAAAAATAGTTCAATTGACTGTTAAATTATTTTTCCACCTCTACCTGTACAACGTCGGGTATAACAGCTAGTAATAGTTATAAATCTTCAGAAGTGGCCAAGTGTCCAAAGGTCAAAGGGGTTTTGACCTCTTCACAAATATTCCCTGATTTTAAAGATTTGCTACTTAAAGTTTTTTTACACTTTCGGCTACATCTTCTAGCCCCTGATATCAAGTCTTTAACACAGCCGATTTCCGTATTTTGCAACTTCGGTTCATAAGAAGAATTTTGGGACGACGACAATATTTTATATGTACCCAACCATTTAAAGTCTGTATGGCGCTTGCCTTGGTTGCTAAAAGGTACCAAATTCGGGCCCGGACATTGCACAAATACCTGTAAACGGTCCGTATTTCAGCCAAAAAGTCCGACGAATAATACCCCGTGTAGAGGAAGTAGAGCACGTTAAATATATGGTCCTAAGTCCCGACGGCGCGTACGATGTCGCCCTTAAACGTTGCGTTCGGTGCCTACTCAAGGGTCGTCTAATCAATTGACTGTGGTTATAAATAATGACGCCTGGGTCACCAATAGCCCATCTGTAGCTCTAGTTCGACTATAATTAAAACTTAATCTAAAGATTTGCTACCATACGTCTTTTACACTTCCCTAATGCCATTTATCGCCCCTGATAACAAGTCTGTAACACAATCAATATACGTTTCCCAATTTTGAACCCTCGGTCATATAACGAAATTCAAAAAGACAACATTTGATATTTACCAAACCATATAAACCAAATAACACATTTCCTCAAAACAAAACCTTTACTTCCTGGCACAGAGACCTCTCGCCCCAGAATAAATCGGGCAGTTGGGCATTGCGGAAGTGAACTTTTTTTTTGTAAATAGAACGCCAATTGAAACTCTGCATCACATCCATCTCTCTAACGATCGTCTGAATTTTTCTACACACCTACGCACACCAACACTCTCTGCTGTAGAACCAAACCAGGGCCCCGCCCTGTCCCAAAGGGCCCCCTATGTACGACATCTGACCAGGCATCTAGGTCAAATAAGCCCCACTGACACATACTACCCTTAACAGCTCCGTTTTTGTTCCTAGTACCCTAATCCATCATTGATCCAACGTTCGCTTGAATATGCCCTTTTGTTTCGAATTTTTGTACAAACACCCCTAACTTTTTATGGTGTTCTAAGTAGTAAAGTTGGATAGTTTATTGACACAAAGCCGATTTTATTAGTCCTCTGAGGGATAAGCAAATTGGCTCAGGTGTAAACTTATTATCACTGCATTAAATTAAAAATTATATCTTTGACTGAAACTGTAATCTTTAAATTTTGTAAAAATTATATTTCTGTAGTAGACGATTATCTACCTCTCCTCCATAATTTCAATTTTAACATTTAATAGAGTAAAAAAATATTAAAAAATTAAAAATTATGTATAATGCTGGAAAATCTAACAGTCAGGTTTATACTGACGTAGGCAGACAAACTGCAGTAACTAGACTAATGACTTAGACCATTGTTGTAAGCACTCAAATAACTCTACCCTGTAAGAAAGTTCACTGAAGGACTGATTATTTCAGAGCAAAAAGGGTCCAATTCATTGTATTGGTTACTGCAGTTTACCCGCCCACGGCAGTATACGTCTGTATAACTCCGAGGACTAACTGATGTCTCGTTCTTAGATATTGACCACAGTCGTGGTAAACGCCAAAGCTATAAAATACAGAAAAGAACAAATGAAAATTACTCATCCTAGTAACTTATCCTTTATTACTCTTCATTTAGTTTATATGTAAATTTAACGAAAATAAACTTGTATTTTAACTATTGTGGTAGGACTGAAAAACTCAAGTTCTTCAAAGGCAGAAAAGCTACATACAGTGGGTAAAAAAAGTTTCCGTACGCAGTTGGCATTTGTAAATAACACTTTTATTTACAAAGAAAATGCAATTGTAAAATTAAACAAACGACATATTCTTATAGGAAACTTAATTATGAATAACTTAGAACAGGTAAAAATAAGAAATCATCAATACTTTGGCAAGGAATTTGAAAAGAGTTTCAAGAAACAAAAAATTTAACAAAAAAAGTTTCCGTACGATGCAATATCTGTAAATTTATATATTTATTTTCAGGTAATATTTTCTTTAGTGGTCAGTTGGTCCACCCTGGTTTCTGATCACCTCTCTCAAACGTGTGGGTATCACTCCGACGAGTTTTTTCGTTTCTCTGGAGTTATCTTGCTCCATATGTCTCGAATAGCATCTTTCAGCTCCTCTTTACGTTCTTTATTGAACATTCTTTCAGTTTACGACTGATTATATCCCACAAATGTTCGATGGGGTTCAAGTCGGGACTCTGGGGAGGGCTATACTACTGTTCTTTTAGGTGATACAAGCACCATTCCTTGCAAGTTTTGGCCGTATGTTTAGGATCATTGTCCTGTTGGAATATAAATCCTGCTCCCAGGTTCAGTTTCAAAGCGCTTTGCTTAACGTTCTCCTTTAAAATTTCTAGATACTTGTATTTGTCCATGATTCCATCAATAAAGGTCAAGTTTCCGACTCCTGCAGCGCTCATACATCCCCATACCATGAATCCTTTACCACCGTGTTTGACAGTGCCAACCAAATTCTTTGATTTCATTTGTTGATTTGGCTTTCGCCATACCATAACACGTCCGTCGGATCCGTGGATGTTAAACTGTGACTAGTCACTGAAAAGAGCAGTCTCCCAGAACGCCAGTGGCCTGGTAACGTTCTGATTAGCGAACTGGAGCCGCTTCTTCTGGTTCACTTTACTGATGAAGGGCTTCTTCCGGGCCACCCGGCCATTATAACCACTTTCTTTTATCACATTTCTTACAGTTTGAGGCGTAACTTCAATATTGTAATCAGTCTTCAAACTTCCTGCAAGTTTAGGTGCGCTTAGACGAGGGTTATCTTGAATATTTCGCGTTATGTACCTTTTGTTCACCCGTTCTAACTTCGTTGGCCGTCCAGATCGAGGTCGATCATCACAATGTCTGAGATAGCGATACCTTTCAACAATATATTGAACAGTTGATTTCGGTTTCTTGATAATTTTCGCCATTTTACTGAGAGATAAACCCTCATTTCGAGATGTAATTACTAATTCACGAATATCTTTGGAAACTTTCATAATTTACTAAAAACGATATAACTGATCCATAAACTGCTGTATATTTGAGTTTGGTAAGATCACTAGGTTCCAACACCTAAAATTTACTGCAGAACTGGTCTGTATGACGTCATTACTTAGTTATTTTAAAAGCGTACGGAAACTTTTTTAAAAAATCTCTTTTATTGTTATATTTTTATTTTTTAATTTTTTAAGTTAAATTCAAAAATGTTTTTTTAACGACAATGCAATTCAGTAAGTAGACGAATAAACTATTTTAAATCCGTAGATTTTGATTTTTTTAAAGTGTTTAAGTTCTTTGAAACAAGGTGTTTTTAAATATCCTGGATGCGTACGGAAACTTTTTTTACCCACTGTATGTGTAGATGCCGGTCCTTTCAATGAGAACCTTTGGCGATAGTAAAATAATAAAAGTAGGATTGCTTCACATATCAAGTTGTATAGAAGTTGAATTGAAATGTTTACCAAAATTATGCGTTTTCATTGTTTGCCAAAATAACTAACAACAGTTCCAACGGTATTGCTTCCATTTGTGGGCCTCCTGGAATTACATTTGTTATGTACAATACAATATTTTCCTACCTTATTAAAACGAATGCTGGGTACAAACTTTTCTTTCAGTAGAACTAAATATTTTTTCTGTTCGTGAATCACGTTAAATTGCTGTCCCACAATTCCGCATAATTTCTCCGCACATAAGAAAACATATCATCTAAACCGAAGTCTTTTGACGACATTGACGTTTTGGTAATGCTTTGTATACTTGAGATTCGATCGAATTAAAACCGATTAAGTTTAATAAATAGCAGAAATAAAAACAAGCTGCATGTAAAGAAATATAAATCAAAACAAAATAAAATTGAATTCTAAAATGGCAGACGAAATCTCTCACTTTGAGAATGAAATCGAAACTCCCAATGAAATCGCAGGAAGTGCAAAAATGGATACAGAAGAGTTTCATCATCTGAAACAACCCTATTAATTTATAGTTTTATTAATGGTTTCTGTAAATTTTCTGTTTTAACATTCTATAAACAAAACTCTAAAACAAAACAGACTAAAATGAAATTCTAAAATTGCAGACGACAAAAATTTAATTTTGAGAATGGAATCAAAACAACCAATCCATGGGGTTGTTTCACGGAGGATCTGGCAATGGCTCTGTGGTTTTGTTTTCATGTCAATTTCATGTCTTTCAACAGTGTTGCCACCAGTTTTAGGAGAAAAACACTACGAAAAAATACCATTTAATTCTAAAATTACAAAAACATACCATAAAAATACTAGCAAAGCGTTTCACGTTTTTTTTAAAGTCACTAAAAAATATTCCAAAATGCAGCTAGTATTTTTACGATATATTTTTTTTGTAATTTTAGAATTGTTCTAAAAAACTGTTCTGTTGAAAGACATGAAATTGACATGAAAACAAAACCGCAGAGCTATTGCCAGATCCTCCGTGAAACAACCCCATTATTAAATGCCCAGACGATATTTACCTTAAAATATAAATGTTTTTATAACAGTTTTTTGAAAAATATAGAATGGATTGATGAATGTAATGGCATATAATATGTAAAAAACATATTTTTGTACATTTTGTAGTTGAGTTCCAATATTAAGTTCAAAATTTTCCTCCTGTTTTTCATTTATTGTACATTCCAAAATACAACCACGTGTTTCACATATGCTGAAGTATTCACATATTGATCACAAACCCCTGAAAAGAATTTAGAATTCATTAAAAAAATATTTGATATTGAGTTTGTGTTGAAAATGTTAAGACAGTAAAGAAAGAAAATTAATTAACAACATTACTCATTTAGTCATTTAAACATCTATGATCTGTGTAATTTTAATCTTAATCAGCCTGATTCGACAGCCTTCTTTCAGGGCTCTTAATACCAGTTAATACAGCTTCAGTGTAAAAGATTCGTTATTTCATTATTATCAAATAAATGGAAAACATCAATAACTTTTTAAGAAACACATTATTTTCTAAAATAAAATTTTTTAAAGGTTGTATAAACCTGTTTGATATAAAATCATTCAATGAAATTGGTCAGGTATCAATGCTCGCTTGTATCAATATCATTATATCATCCTCGCAGAGTAAACACTTTGACCTTGCGGGTCAAACCATCGAACATTGATCATTGTCGCCAAGTTCCCGACATTAGTTTGCGTGTCCGCCAACCACGCCCGCCACAGTGATCGATTCAGCAGAGATTGGCGGGAAATGCCTCAAGTCGCCATTACATAAATCGACACTTTCTATAGGAATGAGGTTTTCGTTGGAAAACAATTTATCCCTGTTTCAGCTTTGATTTAAAGATTTGAATAATGAAAATCTTATTGCAGAAGTAAAACTTATAACAGAACATAGTAGGAAATGTGTATTGGATAAAGCACAAATGAGCCACAAGCAAAAATAGCTATTCATTGATTCTTGAAAAGATAATTGAAACTAATATAAGGGTGTAGTTGCAAAACTAACTTTCTCCAAAGCATAACTAAAATATAGGATCTGGTCCATTCGTGATTCGTCCAATTGAATTTACTATTATCAAAAGTCGCCAATGAACGCGCTGGACCCTCTATCTTATTTATACTTTGAATAATATGAGTATTGCAGCTACACCCTTCAATATAGAATTTTTAACTACACCTTTCATAATGATAACTAGCATACATTAATTACTGCGAAATTCTCTAAAATGTTGCCATTTTAAAACTTTTTTAAATTTTAATTAGTATCAAGTATAATTAAGGGCATTTCCACGTTTTGTAAGCGTATAAAAAAAACTGAAAGAGCTTTTGATCCATTGGAAGAATTTTAAACTGGTATGCGATTTCTTGTTTTCAATTAAATGGAATTTGCTGAAAGTTTTGACGTGACAGTAAAAAATGTATTTTTATTTTTAAAAACTGTTATTTAAAAAAACGTACAAATCAACTGGAGAAAGTTTTAAAACTTCGGTTACAAGCAAAAGGTAAAATTATTACTGTATAAGATTTTAAACTCGAATGCTGAGCAAACTGCTAAAATGTTTTTTAAAAATGTAGTTATTGAATTTTTTTGTAAGTAATATGCAAAAAAAATATTGAATTGAAGAGTTAATTTTTTTTAAAAAAATTAAATTTCATTAGTTCATTCCCGTGCCTGCAAAAAAACTTTCCATGTTTCTTTTTTCCTTACAAAGATAATTGAGTTTCTGTAAAACGACTTACTTAACGCTGATAGTGTTTTTGCTGCAAAACCAACATTTAGTACCAGGGCTTTATACAGGTAGAATAGATGATTTTCAAAGAGGATTTTTTATTTTTTAAATGTGTTTGGTTCGTTTTTAATCTAATTACAAGGTTTTACATTCCTAGTTATAAAAAATACCTGTTATTAAAATTGGTATTACTAATTTAATTGCTCTAAATTAACCCGGTTTAGCATGAAAATTTGCCACACTAAAATGAGATTTTTACAAGTTTATCTAATTAAACAAAGTATAAGACAAATGAAGACCATAGTCTTGAAAAAATTATATAGGGAAAATTTAGTTACAAGAAAAACGAATTTAAAAAGTTTGAAGTTGACGTTTTTATTTGAAAATTAAGGTGTTAATTACATTCACAAAGTCAGTGCTATTGGGTTAAAAAAAATTGTTACACGATTAAAAATTTACGAGGGTCTCAAGAGAATTTAGAATTTTAACAGTTTTACTCGCTCCAGCCTATCAATCTATAAAGGATTTTTATGTAAAATGTTAATTTTTCTATTAAACATTCATTTGTAGCAAGAATGAAATTTTTAAGTTATTATTACACGAATTATTATTATTATTATTTTTGTTTACAGATTCGATACATCACATAGTCGATATATTATTTTGTAACCGAACTGACTAACAAACAATTATAATTTTTCATTTAAAGTTTTGCTTCCAATTTCAAAACTAGTATTTATTTATCAAATTGATTCTATACGTTAGATTACCAAATATATATTCAATGCGTTATATTACCAAATACATGTTCAACACGTTATATTAACAAATACATGTTCAATGCGTTTTGTTACCAAATATATATTCTATACAATCTTCCAGGCCACATAAAACAACACATCAGAAACACAGTTTGGTTATTTTCTTCCCATCCGGATGCCAATGGGACTCTCCATGGCCATTGCCCGTTTTTATATCAATTTTTATTGTGCGTTTCCTTTCGGCCTTTTATTTCTTGCCCTCTAAACGAAATTGCTTCAATTTTCACGGAGAAAATCATGAGTCACTTGTTTTAAGGGAGTATTTCAATTCTCGAAGTGAAGATTAAAACGGGTAACACGCTATTATGAGTATGGACGTCTGCTCTTTGATTGAGTGGGTTTCAAAGAGAAGTGACGGAAATTTTTCCAACTCTTGGAAAGTTCTCGTGTAGTTATGGCTGATTGAGTAGTGAAAAGTAAATGCGTCGTCTATCCAATTTGGTTATTTTTATGGCTTACTTTTAATTCGAAAGAATTTTAAAAAATGAAAAATGTAGGTAATGGCATGCTGACTATGTCCGCCTGCCATTCCGTCCGTACTCCCATAACAAAAATCTGTTATATAAGGCAGTACGGACGGAAGGACAGACGGACATCGTCAGCATGTCAATACTTACTTTTTCATTTTTTTTTAAATTCTTTGAAACAGGAGCTGTGTTGTTGATTTTGAATTAATTTCAATAATTCCTAAAAATATTGTGGTTCTCATCAATTCCACCCTACTGGGAATTAAGTAACTACACAACTAAAATTTTATTAAGGGTAGTCGGATGGTTCTATCTCGCCCATGTTAATTCTACTAACTTTAGGAACATTTTCTCAGGAACTATATGAGATATCATTATGAGTTTTTTATAGTTTGTTTCTTATATAGCTCTATGATTAAACTGAGGATATTTCACAGCATAAAAAAATTTACAGTGATTTTTTTAGAAATATGTAATAAAAAAACCCAAAAATTCCGATTTAAAGTTATATAACTTTTTTTGAGCAGAGATATTTAAAATTCCTTAGTTTAAATCAAAGAGCTATTAATGGGAAAGAAGTAATAATACAAAACATGTTGATATTTTTATAGTTCCTGAGAAAAATGTTCCTAACTGTTGAAAAACCTTATATTTCAGGAAACGCAAAGAAAATTAAGGTATAGGTAAGAACTGATAAACAGAGGTTCTGAAAAATGCTTATAAAAAGAAAACTACTAAACAGAAATCAAAAATCTTGGTCTTAAATTAAAGCTATAAATATGCAGATTAAAAATAAATGAAAAACAGAAAATCGATATTTTTGACCCAAACACCCATCCGACTCCCCTTAAATGAAGGCTATATTAGTAAATAAAAAACGTAGACTTTTGTTGACATTACTCAGGCCTTAAAACGACCAGATTGATACAGATGTGTGAACTTACCAATGACTTAAAGTTTTTCCAGTAACACATTTTTTTAATTTACTAAATTTATATTTTAAACTTGACGTTCGGAGATAGACTTACCCGATAATTCAAGAAAAGAGTCCATTATTTACTAATTAAAGACGATTGGCAAGAAAACTTGCCATACAAAAATAAGCTTTATTTTATCACAATAAACAAAATATAAGGCAAATGAAGACCACAGCACTGAATAATTTATGTATTACAAGTCACGCGAAAATCTAATTTATAAAATCATTAATGTTTACGTTTTTATTTGGTAAGAATGGATTCGGGTACTATTGTATTCACAAATGGTTTTAAATGGGCTAACAAGTCAAAATAAGTTTGTACTGTACACTAATTTCAACATTCCTAATTAATAATCATTTCGCAGTTTTTTCAAAGTTCAGCACTTTGAAATTAAGAATTTATGCTCGTTTAAGTACTTATAAAAGAATCATTATCGCTTAGGTTTCATATGCAGAAATTTATTACAAAAAAAACAAGTAGGTTTGTAACAGAATCTGTCACTTAACCCGCTTCCACACAACAGTTGTGTTTAACAGGTAAAAAGGCGACAAACACAGCATTGATATTCTATATTAAACATTTACCTGCTAAATTTGGCTAGTTTCATTTATTTTATTTTGAAAATTCAATAATTATTACTTATCGTTTGCAAAAATTAATTTATATTTCAAAGAATATATATGTAATATTCCTCGCTTTTAAATAGAATGAAAACATTCCATATCTACGTACAAAGAATCTCGTAGTGAAATATATTTGACGCCATTTCAAACGGATCGATGTCGTAAAAATAAATTTATTTTAATTTATTGTCTAAAAGAATTAAAGTTTCTCGAGCGATTGTTGCGAATGGCAATGGTGATTAAATTCTAATAAAAATGGTTTCCTATGCTTTTTAAATGAGCATTAAATTTTGCAGTTTTTTTAAATAATTGATGTATTTCGAATTCGAATTCTTTTCTGAAATTTTCAATGTATTCTAATTTTGATGTGTTGAATTTTTTGACGTAAAACACTTGTCCGTAGCATTTGTAGTTTGGACTATGAAAGTGGGTGACGGACAGACGGACTGAACGATTATAATACCTTCTACTTTTTACGTTATAAACGTAATGTGGAAGCTAAAAACTCGTTTAAATCCTGACTCTATCATGAAAGACTTTATAACTGGGATGAAAAATCCAGATTTTTAACGCATGAAAGATTAAATGGAGATCGTGCTTTTTTTTATTTGTACTCGGTGCATATTTAAGATTAATTGATTGTGCATATTTAAGATTCAACGAAAAAAAGTTACTCATCCTTCACAGAATCAGAGACATTAAATCCACATAGAAAAATCACAAATTTTCTTGCAATCCCATAATTTTCTGGAATTTAAGATAACAAAACGTCCTCTCATTTTGGTCACTCGGTGAAAATAAAGGGGATTGTTAAAATATTGAAATACGTATTAAAGTATCAAAGTGTGGTGATTTACGTAGCTTTTATATTGGTTAGCATAGTATAAAAATGTGATAACGTTTAATGGGTATTTTTTAACAAGAGATACCATTGTTGTTGTTGTTGTTGTTACTAATGCCACTTGGGAAACCCAAGCTCTTCCCGCGGAGCGGGCAAGGATTATGGCAAACGGGTGCGGTTCCTGAGGAGAGATGCCCGTGTAGAGACCACACGGCAGGAATCCGACTTGGCATCGAGCTGACAGATGCTGCCATCTATCGCCACCTCCACAATTTAGACATGTCCCTGAAGGGGAGGGAAATAGTCTCCAGGGACCTGTACCCGTGGTAAACTGCGCAATGACCGACCACAGGACTTTCGGACCCAACAGATTTAACGAGCACGTACTCCGCATATACTCGACAAACACAAACATCCATGCCTTACCGGGATTCGAACCCGAACCCAGAGGCTCCAAAGGCTAGCGCCCTAACCATTGCGCCGCCGGGTCGGCAGAGATACCATTGTAAATTGTAGCATTATAGTATAATAGTATATATTTACAAGTGTACACATAATATTGGAGTGAAAAGGTTTCATAAGATCTAAAAGAGGCGATGTCGGCATATTTCAGTTTTATGAAGGGATTTATATCTAACGAAACGGAACAAGGTTTTTTAATTAAACATTTTGTATTGTAACATTCATGCTTTTTATTTGGTTTATACCAATATAATTTTTAAAATGAATTTGAAATTGATAGTATTAAATGGTGAAATTACTTCAAATACAAAAGTTGTAGAATTACAGGTGTAAACCATCATAATCAAACATGCTATTTTGTTATAATTAGTTTATATTTATGGGTATAATTTATAAAAGAAAGAACATATTTAAATAAAAATTTAAAAAAAAATTATTAACATTGCCTGCATAGTGTTTTTGCAACATTTAAACCAATCTTTCTGAAGGTTACGCTATTATTTAATTGACCCTACGACTAAATTTTTTTGTAATTTACAACACAAACTTACCTGTTTAAAAATACACTGATTTAAAATTATTAAATATAAAGTTTCCCAATGCCCCCTATAATAAAAATGACGCAGGGCAGTTGGATGCGTGATGTTAATGCACAATCACAGAGGGGGGGACTTGCGTGACAATTCGGACGTGATCGTGTGACACGGATTTCGTTCTATTGGGTGTTTAAGTTAAGTAAGAGAAGCAAAATGCGTTACTCAACTGCAGGAATTCCTTGACTGTGTTAAAGACGTGTTTTGAGACGCGAGTGAGATGTGCTTGGCGGTTGAGAAGAGTTTTGTTTGGAAAATCTGTAACTAGTATTGGATATTGAGGTCAGAATAAGTTGGGGATTCTTAGCTAAAACAAATTTGAAGCCGTTTGAAATTTGTCTATTAGATAGTATACGCCCAAACAAAAATGCTCTGAACATTACCTGCGATATTTCTGTACAAAATGTTTCATTTTATTCTTTGAGAAATTAAAAAAAAAAAAACTTTTTATACGTTGTAGATTGTATATCTGAGAAATATAAGGTTCTAAGATGCCCTTTCATACGAAAGATTTAAATAAACACTTATTAGTTTTGTTTGCCACGTAGCCCAGGGTAATTAGTAAAACTTTGATTTGGCGTATCTTGAAGAAATAATGGCTTCATTTGGCAAACTGGATTTTTTCGCTGGTTTGTACCGACACCATTTGCATGTCATTCTCAGCTCTATGAGTATTGAATCGAGTTCGATATCAGAAATATATCGTTTCTATAACGTACGTCAATTTCGGTTCAAGATGTCGCACAGTATAAACATTTTTTGATGTTTTTATAAATCTTTGAGTTTCAACAAAAAACACTTTCCGTAAACAAGTTGCTGTTATTCAACACATTTATAAACAGCAGAGCTAAAACATAGGACATTTATTTGTTTTTCTAAGTTTAAGTTTGTCTGAATAAATGAAATATAAAACAAATAAAGACCATATTCAAGAAAAAATTATGTAGGGCACATTAAGTTACGCGAAAAAAGAATTTTAAAATTTTTAATTTAACGTTTTTATTCGGTAAGTGAAGTATTAATGGTATTCACAAGTGTACAAAAATGGGTTTTAGAAAAACAACGGAAGGGCATACAGCGCCCCCAATTAGTAAGTTGGTATTAGTTTTTAAACTTGCAAAAATTATTCCATGCCTTCCCGATAAACATGCCGCCAGTACCATCCATCTATGTATACCTATTTATTGTTGGAATATTTTATTTAAAGTGGAGTACTAATATTTTTTAAATACACAGTATCACCTGTATTATAAATAAAAAATTTAAAAAATTTAAAGATTGAATTGTTTTTTCACATATAATGTATTAACCTGTAATTTAACAAAATTGAACACTTAACTTTTTTAAAACACGTATCTTTCAAAATTTCTTCAATGATAAAATTAGTATTTAAATGCGTAAATATGGGGAAATTTGAACCAAAATATTCATACAAAAGCTATAAAATTGAATTAAGACTTGTTTAAATTAATGAAAAAAATGGTTCACTTCACATTCAACTTCAAAATACTTAGATAAATGTCAATTAGATTAAATTTTTGGTTTCCAAATCGACTTGAGTACTCTATTAATAACACTATTTTTAAACATAACCTTATTTATTTTTAATTTTTTCTCTATATAAATTAGAATTACAATTCTTTTAAAAATACTTCTATACGCATTTAACTTCAAGTAAGGTTTAAATATTTAGATAATTTTTTTTTAAATGTTGTCGAATAACAAAGCTTATCTTGATGAAAGAAGAAATATTTAAGGTAAAATTGGCTCTTATTTACAAAACAATTAACATTACATTTTTTGGTAAAAATTCAACATTCGAAATTGTTTATTCACATATATAATGTGTCATACATATTAATATTTAAAGTATAAACACAGAAAACAAATGAAAAAAAAGGTGCCAAACACAGCATTAATTCTATATTAAACATTTACTTGCTAAATTTGGCTAGTTTCTGTTATTTTATTTCGAAAATTCAATAATTATTACTTATCGTTTGCAAAAATTAATTTATATTTCAAAGAATAAATATGTAATATTCCTCGCTTTTAAATAGAATTAAAATATTTCATATCAGCATACAAAAAATCTCGTAGTGAAATATATTTGACGTCATTTCAAACAGATCGATGTCGCAAAAATAAATTTATTTTAATTTATTGTCTAAAAGAATTAAAGTTTCTCGAGCGATTGTTGCGAATGACAATGGTGATTAAATTCTAATAAAAATGGCTTCCTATGCCTTTTAAATGAGCACTAAATTTTGCAGTTTTTTAAATAATTGAAGTACTTCGAATTCGAATTCTTCTCTTCTCTGAATACATTTTCAATGTATTATAATTTCGATGCGCTGAATTTTTTGACGTATCACACTTGTCCGTAGCATTTGTAGTTCGGGCTATGGAAGTGGGTGACGAACAGACAGACGGACTGAACGATTGTAGTACCTTCCCATTTTTACGTTTTTTTTTCTTCCCCTTTTTACGTTTACAGTTTTCACTACGATACGCCATACGTATCTGTAGAAGTTGTTTTGCTGCTAGCTTTGGCTTACTAAGAAGAAACTCAAAGAAAATAAACTGGGGGGGGGGGTTTAAATTGCATACTGTATGTATCATAATTAATAAAAAATTAATAATAATTAATAAACTTTTAATAATTAATATAAATTAAAAAAAATTATAAATATAGGATTAAGTCTAATTAAGCTTATTTTTAAATGTATTGTTTTTTTTTCTTTTTCTAAAAAAATATCTTCCAACCAAATAGAATTTAAAAGATCGTTAATTAACATTTTCGGGTATTTAAAATTTCAGCTTGTAGTATAAATAAATACTTTTGAATATCATTAAATACGTGATTTTTCTAAACAGCTCTCTTAATTTCAAAATTATGTTCTTTTAAGTAGATAAATGTGTGGTTAGGCCTTAATATTTACTACCATTTTTTAACGGTAGATGGGGCCACAAAATATAAACTTTATCATTAATTTAGTTTTATTAGGTTCCTACATAAAATTCCATTCGATATCCAAAAAAATTTCAGTTCATGGACTTTACTTGTATATTATACCTTTATCTGTTTAAACACTTGTTTAATATTAACAAAAATATTGAATTATGGTAAGAAACTGAAATATTGATCTAATATTTTTGTTCTATCTTAATCATAACTTGCATTTTCTTTAAAAAAAATTATTTAATTTTTTAATAGCATTTTTTACAGAAACTTTGGGTATTTTTCCATTTTAGTTTTTCGTTTACCTATTGTCCGTCTTTTCAAGCAGCACTTTCCCCCTTAAAAAATTGTTGAAATCTAAGTCTTGAAAAATAAACCCATATTCCACGTGAAATTAACATTTGTAATAAAAACTAATTACATATCTCATGTGATGTAAACATTTTTATATCATTTGCAATATATTTTTTTCTCTTTTACTGCCATGAGCGGTAAAATATGTATCGCAAAACTAAACGGAAACATCTCTATTATTTTTACCATTATAAGAGAGCATAATAGTTGAAAAATCGCAATGTTTTGCTGTACTTTAAAACAATATTCGCTTATTATTTTTTAATCGTTAACTTAAAATGCTTCGAGATCAAATTGTATTTGAATTCTTCATTTAAAATAGTAAAATAAAAAAATTGTAAAAAATATCAAAATCATCATTCTTTAGAGATCTTCTCTTTTAGCTCTTATGCTCGAAATATTTACCGTTAAAACTTTAGAACGTTATATGTAACTTTGCATTTAATGTCAGTTTTCAGAATTATTAAAAAAAAATTCCATACAAAAAATTCGATTTTTTTTCAGATTTATTTCTTAAATTTATGATAATTTGGGCAGCGTCTAAATTAACGAGAATTTCAAAAAATCTTATTTTTTTATCTATTTGTTCCTATTATACAATATAGTTCTCAAAACGTCTTTGTCTTTGAAAATAAGCATTAACTAAGATAAAGCACTCCTATCCGTACCTGACATCGGCCGAACCAATATTTCCTTTTAAGGTATTTTTAACTGGTAATGGACCACTAATTCGACGATTTAACACCGATAAACGACCAAAAACGAAATCAAAATCGACTGTTCCGAATTAACCGAGTGTCACTATCGAAACGAAGCCTAAAAACTAATGACGAAAAAACGATACACGATTGCGGAGAGTACAAGAAGGCTAGAGTAAGACGAAGTTGCTCAGCAAGGGAAAAAACTGAAGTCATCTGATTGTCGCCAAGTCGATGTGATGAGCCCAGTGTGTTAATACAATGGGAGAAAAATAATTTTCTAAGCGAAATTACTCCGGCTCAATTGAATATTTTTACAAGAGGTTTTTTATATGATAAATGTAGCTGGCTTACGTGGCTTCAAATTTTGAAATCAATTAAAATATTTTGTTGCAAAATTATTTCGTTAAATTTTTTAAAAAAATATTCGATTTCGATTTCTAAATATAGTATTATAGAGTCCTGTAAGCCAGTTACATTTATCATATGAAAAACAGGTTTGTAAAAATATTTAATGCAGTCTTAGTAATTTGGCATAGAAAATTATTTTTTTCCATTGGATTAATGCATAGAGACCTGCCCCCATATCCCCTTAAGATTTAGTTATTAAAACTTGAATAATAACTATTTGCGCAGCTGTAGGATGGAGTACAAAAACTAAATTAATACAAGGTTTAAATATTTCTCTTCTTGCCAGGCAGGTAATTTAGGTAATTTAATCGTTTCTGGCTGTCTTTCTCTAGCTTCTTTTAGGAGCTTTAACACATCCAATTATGCCTCGAATTTAGAGTCTTGATCATTTGACGAGGTCAACACCTGAGCGGGCACCCAATGGAACTTCAAGCGACATCGTAAGCTAACTCCGTCGTCATGCCAGGCGTTTGTTTGGGCGTATCTATAGAACGATCATTGCTTCCCTTGTCAAACCAGATTAGCATTGATTTTTTTACTACAGCATCTCCACCCTATTCAAACCTCCGAGAGTCAGAAAAACGATTGAGAAAGGTGTGTGAGGCCAAGTGGAGTGAGCACGTGCCTCGTCCAAGGGAGGTATCTTCTAATGAGGGAAGAATCGGCTAAACAAGAGATCGCCATTAACAGATCTTTTCTCCTGTTTAGCGCCTGTGATCCCAAGTGACCCAGGGAAAGGGGTTGCCGAAAATTGGCGATTGTTTTTGGTTTTGAAAATCTCATTTTGACTGCAAAAGCTATTCTTGAGAAAGTTTGCAGAGTATTGAAAATAGTGCACCTTCATATATGAATACTTATCTTTTTATAAAATAAATAACACAATCTTAAGTTGTTCTACTGTTCTGTTAATAATAAACCTAAATAGTTAAAGAGTAGCTTACAGCAAATTCGCATTAACTTTCATAATGAATTGTTAATTATATAAGAGATAATTATATTTATTATCCTTGGATAACATATGCAATATTATCATCTAGAATGTGGTGTGGTCTGAAATATTTATTGCCTAGTGCTATTAAAAGTTTTATTATTTTTTGCAATAAAAATTTTATTTGCAAGACGATTCAATAATTAGTTTCTGTTTGATTGAAATAGGGTCAGACTTAAATGAAATTCGTATATCTCTATTCGTATCTGCAATGAGCTTATAATATTTTTTTTAATACTTGGATCTGCAGAAGAATATTTAATTTAGCTAATTGATGCGTTATTATTAAAAACAATATTTAAGAGGGCTAACTTTTCTTAACTAATACAGTTTCTATTCAATGTCTTTGAAAATATGCAGATAAGTCCTTTTTATGTAGATCAGTGTTCATAACTGAAATTCATTATAAACAATTTTTTACAAGTTAAAACTACATATATATTATTTGTTACTTACTTTTTATTAAAAATAAAGTAACAACCCACTACATGAAGGCCCCCATTGATAAGTTTCACACGTATTAAGCGAGAGAGAAATCAGTACTTTCATTTATTATGTTAAAGTTTTCAAAGAGTGACTCAAAAAAACAAGACATGTTGCTCATTAAACTTTTTAAAAACCAAAATATCATTATCAAACCATTATCAATTTAAAGTAACAATTACAATAAACTAACTTTATTAATTCATTTAAAAACAATTTCCCAACACGAAGCTACTCAGTGCCACAGTATTAGAGAGTTTGAAAAAATGTCACCTAAGTAGAATAGTTAATGTGCGTAATCACCGAGAAGCCTAATAATTTCTCACGATTGGAGCTAAAGTGGTAATCGCGTTTCCATAATTACCACCTTTAACCAAACAGATGAATGAGGTTTTCTTGTGTACTGAAACGTGGTCAGAATATTTACTCCAAAAATAGGCTAATGGGATTACTTAAAATCATCACATTTTCTGGTATAAGTGGATTCGGAGATGTTTTTTACAAGTAGGTAGCTTCTGTTTATTAACAATTTGGCAACTAAAGATTGTTAAGTGATTCGAAAAGATAATTTTCCAGAAACAAATTTTGCACTTTTTTTTCTGAAAATTGTTTCTCTTAAACTCAATTTCATTTTGCTTTATCAGAATTCTTTTTTAAGTATATGCATTTAAAAATATTTCAATACTTTCGTACTCTTAAATTAATAAATAATATGTTTAAGAGTCTAGTTTTAAAGGTTTTAAAATTTAAAAAACAAGAGCGTAAGACAATTTGTATTTTTTTTTCACAATGGTACATTGTTGCTTATTGCTTTTCATTGCTTTGATAAGCAATTACAAGTAACAATAAAAAACAATTTTCACATGATTGTTTCTTAATAATTTACTGTACAATGTATAGAAGTTAATCCTATACTTGAAAGTTCCATGATATAAAGTTTCAACAAAAGTTTATGCTATTCTAAAAATTTTTTAAAACATTATAAGAGTCTCGTTGTCATAGTCGAAATATTTAAGTTTAGCGAAATATTATCAATAAATAATAATTCATATTTGCCTTTAAACATTTAGGTAATTTAATTTAAGAACAATGGAAATCTCCAATTCCTATTTAGCAAATCCAATATTCTTTATTCTCGCCAAATTTCTAAATTTAGGTAATTTAAGAATAATGAAAATCACAAGTTGCTATTTAGCAAATCCAATATTGTTTATTCTCGCCAAAAAAAGCGATAAAGAACAACAAGAGCACGATTTCCTTGAGCTATAGCACCTATTCTAACAAAAGCCCATGCGCTGAAGGATATAAGTATGACGTAACAAAAAGTAACTTTCTTTTAACACTTTCCACAACACCCACCTAGGTTTAGGGACCAGGTAGGTTCCCACAGAGGTTTTTCATTCGTTCTCTTGTACCTCGTCAAGTGTGTTGGTAAAATAGGTAGTGAATGACGCTAGGGAAGTGTTGCCCATACAATATTAAGCATGTCTAATTTAAATAATAAAACGGTTCTAAATAATGCAGGGGCTTGTTTTCCTGGAAGACCAAATTTTAGAAATGATCATCATTTCAAAAGACATTTCATGACGAATTCATCAGTGAGTAGATATTTAGTTCAATTTTATGCGTGTAAAAGGGTTTTTTTTAAAGATTTTTAAAAAATCTTTTTTATTTGTATTCTAGTAAATGTATTTATTTTAAAATTCTGATAATTCTAATTCTTCATTTTATCAGTTCTGAACGCAACATTGATGCTAAATGAATACTAATGAGATAGGCATTAGAATTAAAAAATATTTTACTATTTTTTTATGCTTTTCAAAAAGTACTTGTGTCAAGTTGTTGTCTAAAATAAGCAATTTATTTTGCATGCAAGAAATATTAAGAAAACATTTAGGATCATATTTTTATAAATGTAAAATATTCTTACACACATGTGTTAATGAATAAGATCCTAAGATTTAACTACCAACAGTAGATTTTGAGATTACAAATTATCAATTTTAATTAATCTGGAAAATAAAATTACATTGTAATATTTATTTAAAATGTTTAAGTATAATCTAATTGGTAATTATTCAGTATTTTCAAACTTTTACATTCCACTTGTATCTGAATCCCACACGTTAGCTAATATTTCGAATACGAATACAGAAAGCATATTTCTATTGAATTTATTGGAGGTAACTCAAGAGATTTGAGTCCTCCACTTTCTCCTTCTGTAAAAAAAATACTCTTCGATAAAAATTGTAACTTTTTTGTAGTTTTGGTTGTAATTTTTTTAAGTTTTGAAATATTATATATTTAAAACAAAAATGTTTTCAGAACAATTAAAAAAACAAATAACTTTATGAGTGATACCAGTTTCTCAAACATAGTTGAATATTTTTTCTGGTTTTAAACATGGAAATCATTTCTTTTAAAGTGACAACTCTACAAAGTGTCCCATACTAATAAAAATGACTAATTATTATTTCTTTAAAAAGAGATTAAAAGAGACAAACGAAATTATTTAAACCCCCAAAAGATAAAGTATTTGGAAGCAAAATGCGAAACAATATCCTAATCACCTGCTTGCCTCAACATATAACGAATATATATTGAGAATTTTCAAAGTAGTAGGTACTATAACTATAGCTTAAATAGTATTCACTGATTTAGTATGCACTAATAAGAAGATTATTACACCCACTTCCCGCATCGTGCATAGGAAAGAGAAGCTAGTGTAATGTTAAATATTAAATTCCTTATGATCTATTTCTATATACATCACAATATGTACGTTATTTGTATAATATTTACGTTTATTTAGTTTTCGATACAAATACTTTTATGGATGTCTTAAGTTTAAAAGTTAGTATTCTTGATTTTAAAATATAAGCTTTTTTATAAATAATGCAACTTTTTTTTTTATGTTCTATGATAATTTCGGCTTAAATTTGCTAAAATAGAATAAATGTCGAATTCTAAACCAATATAATAATAGGCTGCCGCTATAAATTATCCACACATGTACTAAATCTTTTATTTAAGCTTAAGATTCTAGTTCGAGATGACCTTCCACCTTGGCGGACGGTCTACTAGCCCCGAAAACTGCTGTAGCTTTTTCGGCTAAAGTAATGAACTTAAATCTTGAGAGAGAAAATAAGATAATTTTACCAATTTTTTAAAAAATGTTTGAACGGTGGTAACGTTTGAAATTGAACGGAGTTTTCGATAACACGATAAAACCATCATCAGTTTCAAGATACTTTCTTTTATTTCAGAATAATTTATTTTCCTCTCTTGATGACACACTCCTTCCACGACAGACAGACTCTCTGGGCAAACACCTGTCGACCAGCGGGCATCCTCCGGTCCATCTGAAACACGAAATGCTGTACCCCAGCATGAACGCCGCCCACCCCTCCCACATGGAGTCCATGGACCTCATGGAACCCCTGTGCTCACCGTCACTACCGCACCAAGACTCGACTGTAACGAGGTTCGACTGTAATAGAAAAGTTTATTTAAACTTTAAAAAAAATACTTATATTTGGCCATTATAGTTTGTTGATTTTAAATCCATTTTGTATTAAAATCTGAGAGCTCATTCCTCTGTTATAAATGATTGCACCACTCACGCGGCGATCCTACCCAATGACAGAATTTAGGTATTCTGATGGACAATTGCTTTCATAAATTTGTGTGATTTTAATATTTCTCGACCTTTTGGTATAAAGGAAGTACTTGGTATACCGTAGAAATAAGGTGTAATAGCAATTCTATGAACTACGCTGATGTGTGGTACCGGAGCACCCCCCCCCCTCCTCCCACACGACGGCACTGTCTTTAGAATAAATAGAGTTATGATTATAGGTTATTCTTCTTATTCCACCAACAGGGGCAACTTCTACAACACAGCCATGAACCCTCCACCAAGCATGAATCCCCAGATCTTCCACAATCATCACCAACACCACCTATACAGAAGTGGAGGACTTTCATCTTTCGAAAGGTGTGTGGTGAATCTTAGTTAAATTAATTTCTTACAACTTTCTTTGTTTCTGCACCCCATTTTGAGAAGTGAAACTTTTGCACACGGTACTTATCTTTGCACCCGAATCCTGTAAAATTTCGAACCAAGACGAAAGTTCTGTCAATCAAATTTCTCACCCAATAATATAAATTCACCAATCCTTGTGTCATAATGGCGGGACAAATTCATTCCCAGTGATATTCGAACCGAACAAGTCATCACATTTTCTCCTACTCTCAAGCCAAAAGGACCTGTGATGGCTTGAACCACGATATTCTTTTATTCTTATTGTTATAGTTTGTGCTGTGGTTAGTTTAATTAAATGTCTTAAAAAAAACCTTCTGATCATTCCACCATTTACTCTCTACAACACACCGGTCACCTCGCCGCAGGTGCCACCAAGACGAGCAGCAGCAGAATCCTCGAGACCTGGAGGCTTTTGCTGAGAGGTTCAAGCAGCGACGCATCAAGCTGGGCGTGACTCAGGCCGACGTGGGCAGGGCCCTGGTGCACCTGAAGTTGCCAGGAGTTGGAACCCTGTCTCAGAGCACCATCTGCAGGTTCGCAATGCGATTTTAGAGACTTTTCCTTTTACAGTCGAACCCCGTTAACTCGAAGGGAACACCTAAACATTTCGTGTTAACCGAATTTCATGTTAACCGTTAGAATTTTTTTTTACATTGTACCAGTGAATAGTTTTTTTTTTTAAATAACATCTAAAAAAATTATTCTATTTTTACAATGTAATATACTGTATAGAATTAGTAATTCAACTAATAAAGTTCATTTGGACTTGTACTTACTATAGAAAATTAAAATTTTTAAAAAACAGCAATTGGATTAATACTGACGCGAATCATGGGAGATCTCATGATTTTCTCAGAAGTAGAAGACAATTTATTTCTATATAGTTCATATCCCGCTTTTTTAAATGCTTCGTTTAATTTGTTCTTCGAAACTTAGAATCACTAAGAAAAAAAGTCAAATTCTCAATTTTTTTGCTCTGGTTAAGCGGGATTTCGCCTGAAGCGATTTCGCTTTAAGAGAATTTTTAGCATTACCTCAAAGCTTTATAAGCCGGGGAATTTTGCTTTCAGTTCATCTTAAGCGAAATTTCGTGTTCAGAGAGTTCGCGTTAACTAGGTTTGACTGTGTTAGGAAAGTAAATTTAAACTACTAAATTTAAACTAATAAAAACTACTTATTTGGTCATTATAGTTTGATGATTTTAAATCCATTTCCTCTTAAAATCTGAGAGCTTATTCCTCTGTCAGTGCATTATTGTACAGACCAAATGAATGCACCTCTCAAGCGGCGGTCCTATTAAATGACAGAATTTAGGCATTCTAATTCACAATTGCCTTCATAAATTTGTGTTATTTTAATATTTCTTGACCTTTTCGTATAAAGGAAGTACTTGGTATACCGTAAAAATAAGGTTTAATAGCAATTCTATGAACTACGCTGATGTGTGGTACCGGAGAACCCCCCACCCCACTTTTTAACCTTTAAGCACTGTAACTACAGTTTAAAACCAATGTGAGAATTCTGATTTACAACCTACGTACGTAATACACAGTCAAGGTGTGGGGGAGCTTTTTTCCCGTAATTTTTTCCAAAATATATGACTCTTTTTTTTTTGCATCTGCAGGTTCGAGTCCCTCACCCTGTCCAGGAACAACATGCTGGCCCTGAGGCCCGTGCTCCAGTCGTGGCTCGAAGCTGCCGAGTTGCAGGCCAGAGGTAGAAAGAGAGATTCCGGTTCGCCTTTTGTGCTGCCTGTTGGGGACAAGAAGAGGAAGCGGACATCTATAGCGGCTCTGGAGAAAAGATCTCTTGAAGCATATTTCGCCGTGCAGCAGAGGCCGAGTGGCGATAAGATTGCATCCATCGCTGAGAAACTGGACCTTAAGAAGAGTGTGGTGAGGGTTTGGTTTTGTAACCAGAGACAGAAGCAGAAAAGAATGAAGTATTCTGCGAGCATAAATACGAGTTGAGTATTTACAAATATGTTTTGTGTGGAAAGGGACAAATTCATTCTAAATGACTTACTACAAACAATTTGAGCAACTATTGACTTCTAAAGGATAATAATGTCCTTTCAGAAGTTTGCAACGCAAAAAGAATATGAATAGAACAAAGCACAAAACTATAATCAAATTCGTCATCCCTTGATTACCAAAAATGAAATTAAAAAAAAACTTGTTTAAAGGCTCAATCTTAGGTAGAAACTGAGCGACAAACCAAACACTTGAACAGGGATCCTGATTATTCTAAATAATTATATCAATGTCCAAAAAAGATAGAATAATTGTTAATTTGAGGTGGGTTAACCCTTTCAGTCGCAATGATGCCATTTGGCATCATCATTTTCTGATCATAATTTTATAAAAAATGATATGGCTGACATCTATTGGGATTAATAAAAAATATTTTCTAATAGAAAAAAAAGTTTGAAGAATCGAATGATGTGCTTTTTGATATCATAAATGGCTGTAGACGATCAGAAAAAAATTTCTTAAATGATGATGCCAAATTGTCATTGGGACTGAAAGGGTTAAGTAAGGAAAAAGTTTTGTCTATCAAATATAACCCGAAACAAGCGATTGGTGAGGGTGGGTTTCTAACAACAAAAACCGAAGCATAATGCAAAATATAGAGAAATACTATACTAATCAAAATGTAAATTGAATTTCTAAATATTAAGATATAGGGTAAAGAGTACAGTGATTGGCTCCCTTATTCATTATTGAAAATAATAAGATGTTAAAGCCCAAAATAGCCAACTAGGTGTGACAAAGGTTTTTAAAATTCCCGTCATTAACGCTTGTCATGTTGGCAACAACATTTTGGGCTTTAACATCTTATTATTTTCAATAATGAATGAGGGGGCCAATCACTGAGAGGGTGCCAATCACTGTACTCGTTACCCTAGTGTAGATAACTTTAACTTTAAATACGTTTACTGGTGAAATACTTGGCCGACTTGTCAAAGGCTCTGGTTCATATCATTGAATCCAAAATTAAGAAGAAAATTTGACATATTTTCAAAGGTTTCGAATTTTGTTTCGTCAGCTTCAAGATCAGCATTTTATATTTTATCGCGTAATGCATTCTTAGATAGGAAATTTACCTTAAACCAGCGGTTTGAAACACCACACGTCTTTCACACACATTTGCCACTCTACATATATTTCATACGCAAGAATTCGATCGAGAACCTAACAAGATCAATGGCAGCTACCCTTTGTGAATGCACGATATTTTATCGAAAACCTTATTACGACATCCGACAGATACTATGAACTCCACATTTTAAGTCTATAGCTATTTTAGTTCGAGCTGTGGAGTGGTTTCACACAGATGGATCTATGTTCAAAAACCACTTATTTAGAATCATAACCCTCCAAAACGTGTAGACAACACAAAAATCTTCATTTCGTATTTGCGATCCCATCGCAATACTTTCATTACTTTATATTTCAAATTACGTAATGGAAAATAAGAAGTCTACGCACACCAATTTTTTGACGAAAAAATGTCTAAAAATTTCCTTCTTTGAAAGATATTTCAAAACTAGTCCTTTAGGGTTATAATCTCCAAAATTTGAAAAAAGACAATATTTTAGCGTTTTTTTTCGATTTTTGACTAAGTTGAGTTCGGCGCCCGAAGTCATAAACTTGGATTATTCATTGGGCCAACATCATAAACAAGTCTGCAAAAAATCAGAACTACCGGATTTGACGCATATTATCCCATACTTTCAGGTGACAAAGTTACTGGACTATTAGATCACCATAACATTTTTTAAATTTTCCCTGTAAGAAATATCATGGTTCAACAAACGAAACATCATTCATTGTTATCATTTTCATTCATTTTATTTTTGAATTTCATTGTTGTCATTTTCATTCATTTTATTTTTGAATTTCATTGTTGTCATTTTCATTCATTTTATTTTTGAATTTCATTGTTGTTATTTTCATTCATTTTATTTTTGAATTTCATTGTTGTCATTTTCATTCATTTTATTTTTGAATTTCATTGTTATCTTGGTGTTAAAGTTCAATTAATTGAAAAAATGTGTAAATGTTTATTCAATAATAGACTTCTTAAAACACAAATGAAAAGTATTGTTATCAGAAAAATGAAGTATTCTTGAATCAGACTCCAAAGTTTATTCCTTTTGTTGAAGTTATATATCTCGAAATTTTGAATTTATATTCCATAAAATTTTGTAAATATCGTGTTTGTGTTTCATTATCAGGGAAATTCAACAGGTCACTGGGAACTAAGTCAAGAAACTTTTTTATCAAAACAATTTGGTTAAGATTTACAATTGAATTTAAATTGATTTTTTTTTATCTTAATTTAATAATAAATTAAAATTGACCTAAATATTTACGACGATTTATATACGTCGACACTTTTGATTAAAAAATTATTACAATAATGCATAATTATTTTTTTAAAATAAATATTGTTAATTTAAGTAGAAGAAGTAATTTTCTCTTACTAATACATTTTTAGAACACATTTTGTTAATAATGCCCAGCATTTCTATGAAGCGAAAATTGATTTTAATTATATATAAAAGTAAAAATGTATACTTTTAAATAGCTACATTGATTAAAGAACTATTTCTACAATTTATATAGAATATTTGCCAATTAAAAAAGAAAATTTTTCAACAATAGTAGGAATAATTTATAGTATATAAATAATATTTTAGTTTATAATAATATTGTATCTTATTAATTAATTATAGTAACTTATGGTTGACCAAACAATAATGATCTTTTTAATTGTAACTTTCATCGGGTTTTTTCCTTTGCATCAAATTTGGTTATTAGTAACCAGCGCCACGTTTCATTTGAAAAATCGAAAAATTAGGCGAAATTTCCATAATCGTCCATTTTCTCTGTTTGTCATGAGTCGTAGCAGAAATCTGGCAATTCAAAAGTTGTTGAACATCCAAAAACGACAATATTTATACTTACATAAATATTTTTTTGCAACGAAGTTTTGAAGATACAGAGCAAAAAAAGAAAAGAGGAGACATTTCGGAAAATTACCAAAATCTCCACCACCGTGACTGTGTATTACGGATGCAGAGTAGAATTCTCAAATTAATTTAAAACACAGAAATTTAAATTTCAGTGCCCAAAAAAGGTTAAAAAATAATTACAAATCAGTGTATGTAAATAAGAATAAAATCCATTATCATAACTAATTTTCCGAACGGCAGGGCCGTCGTGTGGTGGGTGCGCCGATAGCGGCCATCGGCGTACTATATAAAATGTACTTAAACATTATTTCTATATATTTATAAATATTGTGTTAAAACAAAACAATGTATTAATAAAATCGTATTCAAATATGAAATAAGTTTCTTTATATGTATTTTCCTTTGTTTGTTTGATTTATTATACAGCACAGAGTATATTTAATACTGTGAGAGAAAAAATCAATAAATTTATTTTAAAAGTTAACTAAGAACTGCGAGGAGCTTAACTATGATAAAATGTGACGGGTATCTATACTTATTAACACTTTATTCCCAATTTTTTTTATCAATTATAATTTTTTTGGAAGTCCCAATTCATAGATAATAAAATGCAATGCTTTTTTTTAAACATTTTATCTTGCATAAAGAAAGAAAATTAAGCATTAATATTATTGGTGTAGATATCTTCATAATTTGATAAAGTCATAATTGAAAAGTACTTGAAGTACTTGTAGTACCATATTAATATTGCATACCTTAATTTTGAAGATCTTGTGTATTGTTGTTTTCCTTACTTATAAAAAAATAATAAATAACTTGAAGGTTTGTAATAGTAGGGGAGACCGGGGCTAGTTTTAATATGGGGTAAGTTTTCAACCAGGCTTTTTGTTAGAAATGAGCAGTTGGGGGGCACCAAGTGTCTGCTTGGTTTATGAAGCAACACGTCTTATGCCAATCACTAGAATCTTTGTTCAGTTAGTGTTGTAATATTTTCGTTAGAGCTGTTTTTATGTTTGTTTTTTTAATTTGTGTGAATTTTTATGCTTACATTCAAACCTAAAACAAACGCACTTTTATTAAACTTACAGTTTTAACATTGCGTATAATAAAAGGTGGTTCCTCTCTCTACTTAAATATGTATTTGTTTTCAAAATAACTTAAGCCCTCTAAGCGGGTCTCTGATCAAGCACACAAGCCGGAATATATATGTACTTACCCCACTTAAGCCCCTAATCGTCAAGGCACTATTATAGTCAAAATATGGCTATTATAGTCAAAATCGGGGCAGGTTTTCCAAAATTTCACGGGGCAAGAATTCCAACAATGCCTTGAAGAAACAAATGCTCCAACCTTTATGATATTCCAAAAATTCAATTATTTTTTAATATGTGACCAAGTGATCTAAGCATACTTTAAGTTCTGAATGTAAAAAGTTTTGCTTCCTAGTGAAAATTTTCTACATAGTAATAAAAAGAAAGCTGACAGAAATCGTACCATTCTGAAGCGATATATGTTGCTCTAATAACTGTCAAGAAAGGATTTCGTAGCGTAAAAGCATCCAAAAACTTAAATATTCCCACTAGATCGTGAATATTTGCACTTTAAAACATTAATATGTCATGTTTCAGCCAAAATTTTGGAGTAAATTAGCTGGCTAAGTAAAAAAAAGAAGCAAACTCAACAACTTCAGTGCAGGTGATGTGATTTTTTTTGCAATCTTTAGCAATTTTTTAGACAACCCTCTAGAAAAGAGCATCAAACTATAGTTACATGAAAAGAGAAGTTACACAATTTGCTTGATTTAAAAGTTATAAAGGTGATATAACCTTTATATAACAATTTGGTATAGGAAACCTGGCTTTTAAAAAAAAACTAGTTTACCTATATTCTGGGCAGAATCTTTTGAGGCTATTTTAGTTTACAATAAAATGTACATAAAAAACACTAAAATGTTTTTTGAATGTGTTAAATCTTTTCAAGAATTGTTGAAAAATTTTCCCCATTCATATTTGGCGGTTTAGGAAAATGTACCCCTTATATACGGAGCATGTTTTCCAAATCAACAAGTTTGCATTTAACTACTCGCTGCCAAAAAGTGTACTTACTTTTTATAAAAATAGTAATTCTAGTTTGTAGTTAACCATTTAAGAAAGGCAATGACATCTTATTTTCTTCAAAATAAATAAAAGTAAAAATTATCTATTCAAAAAGAAGAAAACATGGAAAACTAACCCCGGTCTTCCCTAACTGTCACCTATAACTGCGTCCACACACGATATAAACCTTAGAAACAAAATCGCCAAACACAGCAATTAGTTCTACTTCTGTAGTAAATTTCAATTGTTAAGAACTTATTAAAATACTTCAATGATTGAAAAAACTGTAAAATTAGATACTCAATTAAAACTCATAAGAAGGTAATTTTTCATGGAATTAAAAACTATTGTAACTATCACTATTGTACTCCAAAATTAATTGAAAGTACAAAAATTTAATACTGTAAACGAACATGAGCTATCTCGCATTTTCAATATAGAAATCAGAAGGATTACTTTACTTTAATTACAGTAATTAATCAAAAACAATAAATAAATATCTAGAATCAAATTTATTTCACATTCAAGTAAAGATTTATTTATAACTTGTATTTTTTTTTCACAATATTTACAAAAGCACAATTCGCGAATATATTTTTTTCCTTAGGAAAGTAAATTTTAACAAAAAAAATTTTTTTGTCAGTGTAGTTTGTTTATTTTAAATCTATTTTGTCTTTGAAATCTGAGAGCTCATTAATCTGGCAGTGCTTTACTGTAAAAACCCAATAAATACACCGCAGACGTGACGGCCCTAGCAATAACAGAATTTTGAATTTTGCGACCACAAAATAAATGTAGTCGCTGTTAATGCGACCAGTTTTTAAAAGTGATGCTAATAGCTCGTGGTTTCCAACGATGTCGTCTCAAAATTAATCTTGAAATCACAAATCTTTACCGATCCTTAATTTTTTAAACTATTGCTGTGATCATATGATCGAAAAAATTCGGCAGTCCTAAAATCGTCGGTGGTGTTTACGGCGATCTATAAATTGCGAAACTTTGGCGAACCCCGTAAAATCTCCAAATTATAGCCATTGTTAAGATCCCAAAACTGTCGCGATTCTCAAATTTAGAAACGATGGCCAGTCAAAAAGTTTTTTAAAAAAACTCAGTCGTCTGTAATATCCTGAAACTCCGACTATTGTAAATTGTAATCTCTTAAATTTTTGAACTCCAGTTACCTTAAAATTGCAAAAATTCGGGTGATTCTATAATCGCAAGATCTGGTGATTCTCTCTATAAGCATGCAACTCTGGCAATCATAAAATCGCCAACATTGAACTGAAGACATTTTTATCAAGAACTTTCCTTTAAAAATGCTCCTAGGTAATGGGCATTTGCACCTAGTTTTTTAAGTTAGTCACACTGATTGCGCCGAAATTTCTTTATCCAATTTCGAACACTGGTTAAGAAATAAGTAGCCTCAAATTCTCGCTAAAATTTTAATGTTCTACGACTTTCGCATTGACAATTTTTTATACATGACATATGACAACAGCGAAAAAGAACCCAAACGGAAATTTCGAATGTTCAAATATATTTTCGAATGTTCAAATAAAATGCGGCGCGGGTTATTGATATCCAAATGTAATAATAATTTGTCTCCGAGTGTTATGATAATTTTTAAATAAAAATACATTCCCCAATTTACTTTAATTTATCGTAAAAACTCTTGTCTACTCATGAGAGAAATTTATAAATTTCCAAATTTTGTTTATTCCGTATGACCGGTTGGAAAAAATCTGGATTACGTGGATGTAAATGATAGGGGAGAGTGGGGGCTAATGGGACAAGGGGCCAACAGCAGAGAAAAATATACTTTTTTACAAATATTTCTACACTACAACAGTGTAACAGTTAAACTTCACATTTTAACAACCAAAAATTAGCCATTAAAAGCATGTGTTGGAGTGGAGAGAAGAATTGTTGTTTTGGAGAATACAAAGTAAGTTAAAAGTGTACCTCTGTTTACACTTTTAAAGTATTAAATAAAAACTTGTTATGAATTAAACTATAGTTTTAGGTAGAAGACATATCATAGATTAAAATATTGCATGTCAAATAATGTGGGGAAATACACGCGGTTCTGTGCTGGATCATTTATAAATAATAACACTGTGGGGTCTAATGGGACAGAAACTGTGGGGTCAAATGGGACAAGAAAAAACCTAGCTCTTGGATCATTTATAAATAATAACATTGTGGGGCAGGGTTGTTATGATTTTACCCGACCCGAAAAAACTCGGTTGGGTTTTTTAAAAAAAAACCACTTGAAAAACCCATCAAAAAAACCAAGTGGGCAATTGAACTTAAAATTGTCTTCACTGAAAATTAAAAAAACTAAAAACTTTTTATACATCCAAAAAATATACATTTCATATCAGTTTTAATTAATATTTTAGTATTATTCTTAATATATTTTTACATTTTTGTACCTTCAATATTTAAAATGCATTTACAAATTTAAATTTATACTAATTATTTAACAATTTAATATAACAATAGTTATTTATGCAACAAGTGTGAAAAGTAACTTTTTAAAACTAGTGCATTAAATAATGACACATGTTTTAAAAAGTTTACTTTTCACAAGTGTTTCATACACTACTAGGTGGCACGCCCCCTGTTCGCTATCGCTCGCCAACCCCCGGGAACTGCTTGCGCAGTTCCCTTTGGATCGCTTCGCGATCCAGGCTCGCTTCGCTCGCTCACCGTTCATTGAAATATTTTAGTCTAGCCTTTGGTATCCTTTTAAAATAAAATAATAACAAATTAATGCTTATAAAATTATCCGCCTGTGTTTTTTATTAACAATAGTGTTTGGTAGTTCAGTCAATCGAAATTATAAGGTAAACCTAAAGAAGCATGGGTTAACCTAAAGAATCGTGCCCGGCAATTTTACGCCAAATCTGGTAGCCCCGAAAATTGGTATTATGGCAACCTTTGGGCGAAATTAGCAATTGCATTGCCAATTTCTAAATGTTAATACATTTAAATCTTAAATGTATATAATTTATTCTGAAGTTTTTTACACCAATCTTCTATCAATTATATGCTTAACGATTTTAAATAATTATTTACTTTTTTAAAATAAATTCTTCGGCATTTTAACGTTCCACGTTTTCTATAAATCTGGTCTGCAATTTAATAAACTTTTCCTGTTACGTAAAAGTTTATTTTCTTTTAAATTTTTCAAAAATTAAGAAGAAAATAAACATTTCATTTTCATTTTTGGAATTTCATTCGAGATGGCAACCATCTCGGCAATTGCCGGCCGGAGTTTGTTGTCATTTCGACTTGGCGAGATTTTCTAATGGTCGCCAAATCCGAGCACGATTCTTTAATAACCAAAGCATGTCCGGCAATGATTTGCCAAATCTGGTAACCTTGCCAAATCCATTTTATGGAAACCCGTGACGACAAATTTTTGGCGCAATCGCCAACTATCGCATTTTGGCCGATTATTGTGCCAAATTTGACAACGCTTCGCCACTACTTGTAAAATTTCAATCCTTTGCAATCTACTAATTTCGTAGTGTTTGTACTAAAAAAAAAGGCTATTTTGTATTTTAATGCCGTATCGAACAACGTTTTGCACATAATATTTATGGTTACTTTTCATATTTGGCCTTTTTACAGCTATTCCTGAAATTTCCAATTCTTCGTAATTTACTAATTTCGTAGTGCTTTTTCAAAAAAAAAAAAATGTATTCAATGTTTTTCTGCCGTATCGAACTATGTTTTGGGCCTAATATTTATAATTATTTTTTCCTTTTTCGCCTTTTTAAAGCCATTCCTGAAAGTACACTTTTTTGTTGTTTTCAGTAGGCCATTTTAAAAATGGGTAATATTTTTGGTCATTTCACTCGACCGTTTTGAAGAAAAATCGCCAAATACGGACAGGGTCCTTTAGGTAAATCAATTATAATTTAAATTTTTATACATAAACGTCCAATGAGAAAATATTATGCATGTTTAAAATTAAACTTACTGATTATATATCCTAAAGTTGTTTTTTTGGCCTTATTGCAGTTATTCCCGAAATTGTCAATCCTTGTGTTATTTCGTAGTGCTTTTCTCTAAAAAATACATTCAAGGTTTTTCTGCCGTATCGAACTATGTTTTTTTCACAATATTTATAGTTATTTTTCCCTTTTTCAAGCCATTCCTGAAGAAACACTTTTTTGTTGTTTTCAGTCGGCCATTTTGAAATTTGTAGTATTTTTGTTCATTTCGATTGTTGCCATTCCAGAGATAGAAATATAAGGAAATTTGGGTTCCGTATAAGAGTATTATATATAGAGATTTTTTAATATTACGTGAAAAAAATCAAATCTCATTGGTTCAAAAATAATTCACGTGCTAATTTTTTTACGTAAAGAAGATCGGCATCGATAAATCTCTGGAACTACAAAAGGCAAACTTATTTTTTAGTTTAAAGTCAAACATTTGAACATGGATACCGATTCAAATATAAGAATAATAATAAAATTCACGCGCATAATATTTATAAATAAAGCAGATCAATAAATTTCTGGATTTTATGAATATTATGAAATAGAAATTTTACTTGAAGTGTTGGCATCTTATGAAAAGAGTGAAAAAAGGTAATTTTTTTCACTGCTTTTGGGTGAAAAAAAAGTAGTTTTTTTCACCGCTTTTGGGTGAAAAAGAGTCATTTTTTATCACTGTTTCTAAAAAGTATAACTTTTCGCACGCGTCTGATAATAAAATTATAGTGTAAAATCGGATTTTTTTCACTCAATTATAAAAATACATTTTTTAAAATTCTAATTTAAATTTCTATTGTTACAATATTCCGGATTATACAATTTTGCACATACACAAACAAACAATACTTATTTCGAGAGAATTCATTTATAAATTTAAATATACATTTATCTAACAACTATATGCAATTATTTTTTAATTGTTCTAATTTAAATTACATCTTTCCTGATAATCTCTCTCAAGATGTTCTGTTAGCTTTAAAAATTGTAATGTATGGATAAATAATTAAAACTTCCCTAAATAAATCACAAAATCCTGAAAAACACATCCAAAATACTGAAAAAAACCATAAAACCCTGAAATAACCCATAAAACCCGAACCCCCCCCCCCCCCCCCAAAAAAAAAAAACCAAGTGGGTAGGGTTTTTCATGAAAAAAAACGGGTTTTTAACAACCCCGCTGTGGGGTCTAATGGGACAGAAACTGTGGGGTCAAATGGGACAAGAAAAAACCTAGCTTTGTATGCTTATCTTGAAGAATCTATATAAATCTCTAATATCTTATTCACTCAAGTTGCTTAAAACTTTTTTAAACTTTAATTTTAAACTTTTTGAACAATTTTCGTCGTATAATAAGTGAAAGTTCAAGTAGTTTTATTGAGGACATATTTTTTCACCTGCAATTTCATTAATTACATCTGATCAGAGCTTGGTGAAGATAAATGATTTGTTGCTGGTAAAATTTGCTAGAAAGCAAACGATTCCTTATTACTTTGAAATTGATTTCTGAAATAGAAAGCGATGAACTCCGGGTAAGCTATTTGAAGATAAAGACGGTCTTTTTAAATTCACGTACCCTGAAACACAGGACAACTTTGGAATAAATTTTAGAAGATTTAGTTACAAAACTACCCTTTCGAGTGATTCAACAAAAATTATGGGTGCATCTTCAATTTTGAGTTTTAACTTTGATATTTCATCTTTCAATGAGAAATAATTGTTTAAAAAAATAAAATGTCATTATGTATACATTATTAAATGGTGTTTTCTTAAAAAATTTATTTTCAGGTGAATTTCTGATTCCTTTTCCATTCTTAAAATTTTAATTAAGGCAACATGTACTATTAAGGCTCATGTCCCATTAGCCCTGCATCCTGTCCCATTAGACCCCACATATGGGGGCTAATGGGACATTTACATGTTTGTTTAAAATGCTCAGTAATTAAAATATGGTAATGTTTGACCATCTGGTCAAATTAATTTTTAAGTAAACGAATGTTCAGTTTATGAGCTTGTAAAAAAAGAAATAAATTTTATTGTATTTTTGCTGAAATACAGCGATTTAAAAAAAATTTGTCCCATTATCCCCTACTCTCCCCTACCTATAAATCGTCGGATGCGCGATCTAAGAAACAAGATCTTCCATTGGAAATCGAGTTGTATCGAATACGTTGTATCGAATTATCGTGAATAAAGAATATGTATTCTAAAACTTAAAACTATTACAAATAACGCATCTCTGTTTTAAATAATTGGTGCATAAATCCTTTCACTGAATTTAAAAAAAAAATAATGTAGATTCAAGTTTAGATAACTGTTTTTATATTTATTAGTTTAAGAAACATTTTAATTCATTGGTGTGTTCAACAATAATTCATTATTAGATTATTTATTTTAGTAAAAATATTGGAAAATTTCGGCGCAAAATGTAGAATAGAAAGTTTCTTATAGACTATAATATAAATGCGTGTTTTATGAATTTGTAACTGTTAAATATTGAAAAAACGGACAGAGTAAATCCTGCAGCTTATTTATCCTCGGAAAAGTTTTATGCATAAAAGCAATAGATTTATCACCTATCTAAATGGTCCACTTTACTCTAAATCCTTTATGTCATGAAACACACATCGTTGAACACGTTTTTATCCCGAAATGCCTATTTTGTTTAAGGTGTTTATTCACAAAAATTTAGTAGTAGCAAGATCTATTTTTCAAAAAAGAACGTCCATATCATACTCATCTATCACAATTTTGATCGGCTGAAGAACTATGGATTGTTGATAGTAAAATTTAAAACCACTTGTAAGTTTAGACCTGCGATTTAAATAAACTTTTCGTTTATCTTGCTTGCATCTGCAGTTACCTATTGTGTTTTCCCATTTCACTTACATAATGAATGTAATGTATGCATTAATTTTGAAGATCTTGTATTGTTTTTTTTTCTCACTTATAAAACCAAATAAATAACTAGTAGGTTTTGTAACAGTAACTGTCATCTATAACTGTTTCCACATACGATACATAAACTTTAGAAACAAAATAGTCAAACACAGCATTTGGTTCGCGACTTCTAATTCTCATATGGACTAAATTATTAAAAACTATTAAAGTACTTCAATGATTAAAAAAGCTGCAAAATTCGATGCTCGTTTAAACAGCATTAAGAAGGCTATTTTTAAAGGAATTAAATAACTATTGCCACTCACAATAATCGCACGAGAAACTATTTTATATTCAATAAAAATTTAACGGAATTTTTCTTTTTATGATATGAGTCAGTTTGGAATTAAGCTTTTTAAATGGTATTTAAACAAGTAGGTTTGTAACAGAATCTGTCACTCAACCCGCTTACACACAACATTTGTGTTCAACAGGAAAAAAGTCGCCAAACACCATATTAATTCTATTATAAACCTTTAAACGCTAAATTTGGCTAGGTCCATTTATTTTATTTCGAAAATTCAATCATTATTCCTTCGATAATTATTCAATTATTATTATCGTTTGCAAAAATTAATTGATATTTTTAAAAAAAATTAATATGTAATATTCCTCTTTTAAATAGAACCCAAACATTTCATATAAACAACAAACTAAGAATCTCTAAGTGAAATATATTTGACGTCATTTCAAACTGATTGATGTCGCAAAAATAAATTTCTTTTAGTTTATTATTTCAAAGAATTAAAGTTTCTCGAATGATTGTTGCGAATGACAATGGTGACTTAATTCTAATAAAAATGGCTTCTTATGCTTTTTAAATGAGCATTAAATTTTACAGTTTTTTAAATAATTAAAGTACTTCGAATTCGAATTTTTTACAATGTCTTCTAATTTCGATGCGCTGAATTTTTTTAACGTATCACACTTGTCTGTAGCATTTGTAGTTTGGTCTATGTAAGTGGGTGACGAACGGACAGACGGACTAAATGATTATAATACCTTCCACTTTTTACGTTATAAACGTAGTGTGGAAGCTAAAATCAATTCGCTTTGCTATGCTTGAAAGTGATAGATAGTTTTAATGTTGTTATGAAATGTTTTACTTCTTTTTAAGTGTGAACAATGTTAATTATTTTTTCTACGATAAGCAAATAAAATTAGCAAAGGATTACTGAACTTTCGATAAAAAATAGTTTAATTTTGACATTTAAAAGTTCAAAATAAAACTGAATGCTGTGTTTGGCGCTTTTTTACGCGCATGAATTTTGTGGTGAAACCGTTTAAAGTGACTGTTTGGGCAGATTTTGAAATTGGTTCGATTTTTTTTTTCATTTTTCAATAAATAATTTTACAACACTATATTTTAACCAATTTTAAAAAGTGGGATTTTAAGGGACCTGTAAGTCAACTACATTTATTAGAAAAAAAAGTTTGTAAAAATGTTCAATACGCCGGTGGAATATGGCTTTTTCCATAAGATTAACATATCGGCTCTTTGGTTTGATACTCTCGGTCTCTCGGTCCCATTCGCTATTAAAAAAAATATCATATTCCAAGAAGTACTAAACATCCATTGATGTATAAGAATGGAACATTCTATTTCGAGGCATGATATTTAACTATTATCACAAAGCACTTTTCTTTACAACTCATGTAACCTAAAAGCCTCGGTCTACCTGCCCTCAGACAAAGGCTGTGATCAATTGGACAAACTAGAGAAACATAGATCGTTTATTGAGACTAACAAGATATAATGCAATAGTGATGTACTCCCAAAGTTTTGGGACTTCTGAGGGCAACTTTTATTTTTGAGGAAACAAAATCGTTAATTCATTTTAAGAATGGTGATAGTACAGATAAATATTTCAAGAAAAGTTATCGATTATTTATCTATCTATATAAGAAAGTGTCTGTGTGTGTGTCTGTGTATCGTAAAAGACCTACTTATACTGCCCTCAGAAATTCGAATTTTTTAAGATAGATTCCCTTTAATACCAACGTGTGCATCTGAGGCTTAGTTTTTTCATATTTGTTCCATTTTTCGAGAAAATTCTAATTTTCTGAAAAAAATACACCACTTTCGCTCAAATCCGATCTTTTTTTCCCTTTCGTGTTGCCATTCGACAAAAGAAATTAAAATGAACACAAAAATTAATTAAAATTGAAATGGCTTTTATTTTCTTGCCATTACCTTCAGAAACTAAATTAATGATTTGAAAAATAAGTGAACGTGCCAATGAGCTAAATGGTTTTTTTTCATAGACATAAATAGAATGGACTGCTCATTGCTCTGTCAAGCAGCTCCGAAAAGCGTACCAATCATGAAAATCGCCAAGAGGATAGAAAGGTTGCAACATATGGCAACTTATCGCTACTGTTTCGTTAGAACTATGCCAATTGTCGCCAGACCTGAAAATCAGGTAAATCTAGCCTGGCACTCACATCAATAATATGGTGACTCACATCAATATCCAAGTCACGTGGGTTTGCTGTTGTGTTCAATTGGAAATATTTGCTTCCATTCGTTTTATCTCTGTTAGATGCCTAATTTTTGTGCAGTTTATAATATGTAAACATAAATTAAAAAAAAGGTCTGTGATACTTTACAGGTAAGATTGTTTAGATAGGTATATTTATAGTAATTTATTCCTAAAAGTTTATACTTTGATTAGAGTAAATTATTTTATAAGCTCTTTTTAAGGTCAGGGATTATTTTCTTGATAAAAAATATTCTGTAAAAATTCGAATTAGCCTTCTGCGCCACATGCATTGATCAGATCCACGATAATATAACTATAAAAAATAATGTTTAGCTTTTTTTTTATTAAAACAGCTGCTATAAGTTGCCAAAATAGCAATCTTTTTCACCGAAATAGCAATTCATCTTTGTTCCCTTTCCAACTTATTTTTCATACCACTTGATTGTCGGCCTCATATGTTCAAGTCGTTGTGAAAAATGACAGTAAGTTCATATTGAGGAAGATTTTTGTGATATGAGGACGTACATTTTATAGTGATGCATTTTTATTTTGAAATTTTAAAGCAATATAAGTAACGGGATTTTATTCTTTATAATGAACGGAAACAAAGGCAAAGCTTATTATCCTATAGCAAATTAAATGACACATATACTTGGATCGATTTGATATTCTTTTAGTCCGTGCGAAGAACGGGTATTTATTTCTAGTCATTTTATGATGCACAAGTAAAATTAAATTATTTTAAAGCTCCACATGTACAAAAAAGCTAATACTTTTGTAATTATTTTATCGAAAATAAGTTTCGGAAAATAGTGGTAATATGCAGACCCCATACCTTCACTTCATTTTTAGACTTGTTTTTCCTTATTTTATGGAAAATAAGATAAACTAGTAATGATACGAAAATAATTAAAACTAAGGGTGTGTAACACTGCACGACTTTCACACAGAATTACAACTTAAGAAATTTATACATATAAAGGTAATTATATAACCTATAAGGTAATTTCAATAACTTTAAAGCAACGTAAAAACTAACTTTAAACAACCTTTTTGAAAAACAAACACTTGTGTGCTGTTGTAACTTGTAATTAAACAATTTAGTATAGATTAGTTTGTTTTGCATATATAGAGAGACATTTGCTTTGTCTCCGTGTTTCAGAAGTCTAAAAAAAGAAATACTACCCGTCTGGTTAGGGGCTCATTGCACAGTGATATCGGAGGTCTCTTTATTGGGGTATGATTTTTTTAAATTATTATTTTATGTTTTCTAGATCGCTCCATTTCGAATGTTATAAGTTTCCCATACCTTATCTTTGCCGGGTAAGGGTTAATTTGAATTATCGTCACATTAGAGTTACACGAGGACTATTGGCGACGGGCGCCGTAATTTAGAACACCGGCCGACACCTGAGTAGGCACCCAATTCAACTTTTAAGGGCACATCTTACGCAGGGTAGGGACTTTGGTGGATATTTGATGGGCACTCCTTCCACATGGGGTATTATTCATCGGACAATTTTTGGCTAAACCAATCATTTAACTGTCGGCATTTATTTTGACGATGCCCGGAGCCGAACCAGGGACTTTCCGGTCGGTCAGCGAACGCCTTAACCATCTGGGCACCCCAGCTCTCTCATCTTTAAAGGAAAATCAGTTAAAGGGGGGAGAAAAAAATAATTTTTTCCGTTATTTTTTTCTTGAATAACGCAGAAATCATAAGTTAAAAACAACAAGTTTCTAAAACATTTGTGTTCCCAATATTTGCAAGATGAATAGTTAAATAGATAGCTTCTATCATAACCAAGAGAAAATTGCACCCACACATGACTAGTTCAACACATGAGACGACACCCAAAGCAACAGCAACATCGTACAGTTCGTCAGGACTTTGTTAGACGATAATTTAACTTTGCACTAGTCCCATATACATGGTATTATTTAATGATGGAATATTTTGGTTGTTCAGCGCAATTGGTTTATAGGATAACTAAGACGAGGGCAGAACCAGACACCTGACTAGGCACCCAACGCAACCATTACCCAACGAACGCTTCAGACACAGCGTTGGGACTTTGGATCATATTTAAGGTGTACTTCCTCTACACGGGGTACTTATACGTCGAACAATTTTGGCTGAACGGGCCATTTATAGGTCAGCAGTTATTTTGACGATCCCTGAACCTGTGACCTTTCGCATGTAAGGCGAATGCCTAATCCAACTGGGCTCCCCAGCTCCATTTTTCATCGGACTTTTTCACTGCATCGGTCATTTATAGGTCGGCAATTATTTTGGAAATGCCCGGACACGAACATGGACCTTTCGTATGCAAGGCAAGAGGCTTACCGACTGAGCTCCATCCCGACTGGGCTTTTAGAAACAGACCTACACTACTGATCAGCAGGCTTATTCAAACTGTTTTTAAGGGACACCAAAGCTTGCTCCAATAGAATCATTTGAATATAGTTATTTAATAGTTTTCAATTTTTTTTAAGAGCTATAAGTCAAAGACAGTAGGCTTCCTTTGCACTGAATTCTGTATAGGGCACTCTGATAGACTTGTATGCATGTTTATCTGTATAAATATTATCGGCAATTTAACAAACACCAAAAGTTTTATACAGCAACACATCTACTAGGTTGATCACGGATCAATTTTTGTACGATAAGTGAATAAAAATTTTAAATAATAGAACGCCAAAATAAATGATTCAGTAGTGAAAAGTTATATATTATACAAAAAAAATGCATGTACTTTATTTATATTCAAAATATTTAGAAAAATTGACCTAAAAAAACAATATTTAAATTGAAAAGATCATTTTTAATAAATTTTACACCTCCCCATATTCTGCACTGCATCATTACATATTAGATAGATTATTGCAGTAACATCAATATTTTTTCCTAACATTAGACTTACACTT
Organism: Oedothorax gibbosus; assembly: GCA_019343175.1. Lineage (NCBI taxonomy): Eukaryota > Metazoa > Arthropoda > Arachnida > Araneae > Linyphiidae > Oedothorax > Oedothorax gibbosus. The sequence continues at coordinate 16,243,138 of CM033278.1, forward strand.
AAAAAATATATAAAACACACAATATTATATAAAATTGTGTTTTAACTATTTTTCCAAAATATTTAACATAAAAATCGGTACAATTTTTTTTTCATATTTAAAAAACCTATGATTAGCAGTTCAACACTATTTAAGTGTATGAATTGTATTTTTATATTGACCCATAAATGTTCGTATTTTTAATTATTATTCTATCATATACAGGCATGAAAGTGCAAACTAATCAAAAAGGCTGAACACTGAATTCAATTTTTTTGCACTATCGGCTTAACGACGTACAAACCAATTAGAAATTTCGTTATATTAGTTCCTATAAAATACACACATAGAAAATAATGCTTAAATAATGTAATTTAGTTTTACTTTAAACTGTATATCGATGCCATTTTAAATCATATTTAACAAAAAAATCTGATAGCTAATGAATTACTCTTACTAGATAAATGTAAAATCATAACACAATTACCATTTAAGAGTTTAGGTCATCCCATTACGTTGTAAGCAGGGTTCTATTTATAAAAAAAATTCAAAACTTTCAAAAAATTCTTGACTACCGCTTTGGGATTGAAATCCCCAACTTTTGGTCTTTCAATACATATTCTTATTAACATGGTTCATACAAAGTTAGAAAAAAAAAATTCAAACACTTTTCCAAAAAAAAATTCAAGGACTCGAAATTCACTAACAGCCTGAATATATAAAGCTTCTATAAGTGAACACTCCATTTCTTTTAAAACTAAAAATTGTCTAAAATCAGAAACCACAGTATAGGCCAAAGTAGAAAAAAGTTCAAACGTAAACAAAAAGTATATTTTAATTAGAGCCGTTCTTGTGATTACGACACACGGACTCTGAGTCAGACACTTGATCAGAAGAAAATATTCTGGTTGCTCGACTTGGCCTAAACTGGAGCTACAAAAGTAACGAGACACTCTTCCGATCAAACAGAGCCAGATAACTGTCTATCATTCTGATGCAATGTGACGCCATCGGTAGGTGAAAATTACTAGGCAGCAAAATAAGTAAATCCGGAAGCTTTATAGGACTCCTCTTCTAATGGGAGATTGCAATGGCTGGCCGAGATTTAAAGAAAACTTAGTGTAATCTAATCTTAATTCATCTTCACATTTCAATTAAAATTTGTATCTTCATTATAAGAATCTGCTATTTGAACTTATTGTTTATTAAAATTTAAGTTTAGTTTCACCTAATTACGGCGCAAAGAAAAAGTAAACAATCGCTTTAAAAATATGCACCACAATTCTAGCGAATCGGTGGACTATTTGTATCAAAGAGTTCCGCCTCTGATTTGTATCGCTGTTTCAGTGCAAATTGCGATGCGATACCGCTTTAATCGAACCCTGGTTTCAAAAATGCACCACTTATTCAAAAAATTAGCCATCGGACTCCGAAGTTAACTTAGTGAGAAATAGGTTTATCGGCTTTTAAAAATATCGGTATACCGATGGAAACCGATGTTTTTATAAGAAAAAATAATATTTCGAACTCAAATTAAATGAGATCGTAACTGAGTTTATTCAGAGACGTGTTACGATGATCGCATTTGAAATATTTTCAAATTCTTAGCATAATTGCAGTTACGTCTAGTTATTTTTACAATATAGTTTTGGTTCAAGACGGATCATTGAACTAAAAAAACTTATACGAATCATAATATTTACTAGTTCGTAGCGAAATCGCACTAGTAGTGACTTTATTTTTATAGTTTTAGTTCAAACAGACCTACCAATCAAACTTCATCACCTCGTAATTTGTGCTTTTGAGGTAAAATCGGAGTCTTATTTTTATAGTTCAAGGATCAGTGAACCAAACCAGACCTCGATGCCTCGTAATTTTTGCTGGATTATTTGCGGCGGAACATAATGGCAATAGATTCCGTTATTTTTATAGTACAAGCCGGATCGCTCAACCAAACATTGACGTCTCGTAGTGTTTTGTCTCGCCTTGTTTGATCTTAGACCCCCCCCATATATATGGGTAACAATTTCTCAACGGTTTTGCATCGATCTCAGGATCAGCCAAAATGAGATTAAAAAAGGCGGATTTCCGCCGAAAGGCGGAAAACTTTCATGCCTGCATATAAAAGGAAATTTTGTATTGTTCCATTCATATTATGAATGCTAAACAACCTATATATCCAATATTTAAAATAAATATAACAAAAATAACTACAAAAAATGCATTAACAACAACAAGGGAAAACAAAACTAATTTTTTTAACTAAAAGATACAACTCTTCCAGAAATTTTAATAGATAAATATACAACCTTTATTCCTTAATAACCATAATCCATAACATACAATAGAAAATAGAAAGTGTAAAAAAAATGTAAATATCTGTGTAGTGTAAATAAGTTTTAAGGCCCAACATACATAAATATTAAATATAAGTACAAAACTTAATCTTCTTTCATAACCCCTGTAGGAAGCTCTTTTCTCAAATCGAGTATACACTTTAAAGGTACAGCTAGTAGAATGCCTCCCAGAGTATAAGATACAGTTGGGGTTAAGCTCCAGTAAGCTGAAAGAAATTGATGATTTAGTGATTTTCATTAGAAATAAATTGCAAGGGTGGATTTTAGTATATCACTGTAGTACTTCATTAAGGTACACAATGGGTTGTTTCAGAAGATGTAACTCTCCAGCTTTAATTTTTCTTCCTAATTTTTCTTCCTGTGATTTTATTGGTTGTTTTGATTTCACTATCAAACTGAACATTTTTCTCATGTCTGCTCTTTTTTTTTAAGATTCTATACATGTAACTTGTTATAATTCCTACTATTTATTAAATTTTATTGATTTCTATTCGATTGAATTTCAAGTATGCAAAACATTGCCAAAACATCAATATTGTTAGAAAAATTGTGGTACATCGATTTAAGAACATTCGCAAACCGAGAAAAACTTTAGTTCTACTGAAAGAAAAGTTTGCGCAAACGTTCATTTTAGTAAGGTAAGAAACTATTGTATTATTCAAAACAAATGCAATTCCAGAAGGAGAAAAAATGAAAATACTGTTGAAACTGTTGCCATTCACGACATGAAACATGCCCATTTTTTAAAGAACAATCATGTACATTTTAAATATCTTGTTGAATTACCAGCTATTATTCTAGCAAAAAATAAACCAGTACTCTTAAATACAAAATAGTTAAATAATAAAGAAACACAATTAGGAATTCATATGTCTATACTTTAATCTAGACTACATTTTTTGACTAGTAATTCTGTCTTTTTATACTTATATACACTTCTTCATTTTAATTTCTCTTGATGTTTTATTAAATACTTAAAAAATAATTACAAAACTTGTTATCAGTTATTACAACAACAACCAAATTTGGGCACATAAATTTCGACTGACACAGTCCATGGTTTAATAAATAAATTGGTACTAACCAACTGCAAATACTATAGGTCCAAATGCCCTAGCCAATGAACCAAGCGACCTAAAGATCCCCAAAACTGTACCCTTTTGGCTTGTTGATCCAAACTTTGAAGCAATTGTTGTGAGACATGGTACAACTGTGGCAGAAGCTATAAAACAGAAAAGAACAATATAATAGCTAAATAAAATATATTATGAGAAGCTTAACAATATAGTGATACAGATTATTCCTAAAATTATTTTTTTTTAAATATAATATTGTCTTGGAAAAATATGAATATCTGAACATTTCTGAATAAAATATCCAGTAATCACAGTTCTACTTTCATTTCAATAATACAAAAACATAGTTAGCTTATCCCTTTTCGACCACGCTATCACGATCGTGCGGGTATAAAAGAGAATGTTCAAGCTCTTCAAAAATATTGATACCCAAGCAGCTGACTTTAACCAGTCGTTATTTGTATAAAAAATGACTTTGTTTTTAAGGAGTTGCTGGCATTGATGCTGTCTAAGGCATTTTTTCAAAAAAACTCTTAAAATTTAGTCTCATAAACTTAAATCAGCGCCATCTGATAGCCGGTCTTAAAGGGTTATATAGTTATTAATCTATGCAGTGAGACCAGTCAAAATAATTGTATTAAAAACATGGCTTTTGTTGTTGTTAATTTATGTTAGAGTATCAAATACGAGTTTAACATAAACAACTGATATGATAACAATGATTTACAATTTTTTAGTACAGTCAGACAATGACAACAACATATAATTTATCATTAAACAAAGTACATTAATAGAGCAGACACCAGAGCATCAGACCACAATCAAACAAATTTAACATGCTCCAGCTCTTTCGATACACAGTCTTTTATTTGTTGAATTTGTCTGTCCAGTTTGCAAGTTCTATTTGAAGGGTAACGGTGCCAAGAACCAAACTATCTATAAGTTAATTAAATCAGTCAAAGTATACAGCCCAGCCAAATTCCACCAAGGAATGAAACCCATACAGTTTTGAATAAGAAAATAGAAACATTATTGGTTATTGCGATAGCAAAATTCAAAGTCTTCCAGAATTAGGGGGGGGGGGGGGAATTGAGGAATTTTTAATTATTAATAAAGCTGTTTAATCTTACTATTTTTTTTGTAAAAATTATCACCATTAATGTTTAGTTTCTATGCATTAATTTTACTTTCTTCATAGCAAATACCAATGAGTTTGTGTCTGACTAAAAATATGCCAAATCCTAAAACCTACATAAGGCCTTCCAAATTACACAGATTTTTGACCCTCTACTGTATCATTTAATCTTGGTCAATAATAAGTACAGCATCTAGGTATACATTTTAACGAATTTCACATAAATAACTTTCACTACAATATTACTTTCACTTAAATAATAAGTAGTAGTATTTTTCAAATTAACAAACTTTATTAACTAACAATAACGAAAAGTAAAACATTACTTACCAAATGCATATAATGCAAGTCCAATATAAAGAAATATGAGGTTTTGGGCAAATCCAATAATTATAAATGCTGGAATGATCAAAACTGCACCCTAAAACATTTTATAATATATACTAAAAACAATATATAATTATATTGATCTATTATAGCTATATATAACAATTGGCAATGAAAAATATTAATAAAAAAAAAGAAGTTACCTTCATTCTTAATACATATTGAATTAAAGCTCTGAAGTTTGATAACATATAAAAAATTTCAAAAATGGAAAAATACAATTCTTATGAAGACTGGATTTGTAATATTGAAATAAAATTAAAGATTTAATATAATATAAAACACCTTCTTTGATATAAATAAAATTGATACAATTTGACACTTAGATTGAAAACTATTTCACTACAATATTAATATTTTATTACAATGATACTAGATTTTTGTATTCAATTACATTCATGTACACATTTATAAGTAGACTGAAATAAACACGAAGAAACATTAAAAAAAAGAATATTTCATTATGGAATTAACAGCCATTGTTGACAGTGATTGAAAAATGTCTGAAAGGCCCAATTTTCAAAGTTGGCATGCAACACTTTAGAAATAGCAAGTTAACCACAGGTGTACATATCTTTTTGAGAGTAGTTAACGAGAATTTTGAAATATCTTTTTTAAAAGCGCCACAAAACCTTATATATATATAGGTGTTTCAGCGATATAAATTGAATAACATACACTGCCCCATTACTTAGGGTACTTGAAAATGTCTGCTATATGAAGGTAATGATCCAAATTAATAGAGAAAATAATTCACAAAATGTAACTTACAATTTTAGATGCAACAATTTCTCGACCTTGGGGTATTCTTCTGACATATCCACCTATAAATAAATGTTGATTTTTAGATGGTATACACTAAATTGTATACTTTCAATTAATTTATTAACACTTAAAAAAGAGTATAAGTAATTCGCAATTTAAAAGTATTTTATATAAACTTCTTACAAAAACTTGATTCAACTAAACACTACTATTAAACAATAAATACATTCTGAACTTAAAGAGTGTTTTTCATTTGTAATCAAACACTATTTTGCAGTTTTCTTTATTTAGGGTTATTATCCAAAAATAAAGAATGTGAACACATCAAAAGTCAAATCAAAAGTGGAACAAAAATTTTTTTTAAAAAAATTAATAAATCATCCCTATTTTTAAAAGATAGTTTTCTATTATTTATTAATTTATTAAAACTGTCCTTAGAGCAATTGTTTATTTAAAAGATTTTTTTTAATTAATTCATTACTTGTTCTTGTAGCACCAGTTGACATTTCTAAATTGTCTGAAATATTGCATGAAAAGTAAACCAACTCGTTTATAAGCTTAAATAACGTTCTGGTTTGTAACAGTGTTATGGATCATTGGTTAAAAATGTGCTGTTTTCAAAGGACAACTCCCATATCGCACCGTGCACGGAAAAGTAACCTATCGGACAAATATGACTTTGAGTTATAAATACTAAAATATTTAAATATCTAGCAATTAGAGCAAATCTTAAATCAATAGGTAGAATAGTTGGGATACTGTTAGCAGATCCTTATTTTTTCTATAATAAAGGGCAATAGCAAAAAATAAACTTCAGACAATTTTTCTGAAAAACTAGGTTTTTGCCAATAGGTAACTTTACAGCGCACGGTGCGATATGAGGACACACTTACCTTGAACTAAAATCATAATTAGGCCACTAAATAAGAACATCTTCCCTTGTTGCATTCTAAAAAATATAAATATTTTTTAAATTTACATGTGTTTGTAATTGAACTCTTTAAGGACCACTTAGCCAGGGAAGGTATACATCAGCATTGGGGATAGAGGAAATAGTTTCAAGTTGAGGCTGAATATTTTACCTACAACCAAACAATAGCTGACGAGTCCATTTTAAATGTTTCTTAAGAGCTTGGCCTGGTCCTTAAAGAGTTAAATTTATCAGTAATAAACATATTGCACTGCAGAACTTTTCAAGTTTTACCTTTATTATAACAATACAGCATACTTCATTGTAAAAGGTTTTTATACAAGCAGTGTCATCTAACTCAAATTTTTAAAAAATGCATTTGAAACTAAATTCAGCTGTTTAAGGTCTAAACCATTTAATAAATCAAAAGTTTAAATAAATAATAAGAAATTAATAAACTTTAATGAATGAAAGATAAACAAGGAAAGTTGACATTTTTTTTTACTTTGTGAAGTTGAATCTTGTATGCATTAAAAAGCTCAAAGAATATTCTAATCCAGAATAGATAAATAAGAACAAGAAATACGTAAATCCAATCTTCTGCAGTGATTTTTTCTCTGAAACAAAATTTAAAAAACACCAATAAACAAAATGACTAATTTTTTTAAAAAAACAATTAATGTTTTCAATATAAACCTAATATTATAAAACGACTTTTCAAAATGAGCAAGCAATTTCATATTACCTTTATTTCCAATATCAACAAGTGGAGAAAAAGAAAACAAGGAAGATGGACTTATGAATTGATAGGCTTTGGATAAACCCTGTCCAATAGAAGTAGCCTAAAAAAAGAAAATTATAAACTAAAAATTAAAACAAAAACTGGTACACATTTTAAAAGATCTATTGTCATACATAATTCTAAGAAATGTGGAAACCTTTAAAAATATACAAATTGTAAAATATTTAATAAGGAATAATTTATTGTTTTAGTTTTTAATATATGAGCGCAGTTGACTTGAATTATCCTAGCACTAGACCTACACGAGAGCTTTTGGCGAATATTTGCAGAGTATATTTTTACTACAAAATAAAAACATAATATAAGCCTTAATTAATTTTTTAACCATTAATAAGAAGATAATGTACTTATAATAATACTTGTGTGTAGGTTTTGACATAACTGATATCAGCAAGTTTTACAGCATGTCTATCGTTTATGAAACAATTTAAACAAAGTTTTTCTTAAGACAATATTTATAATGTAAAAGAAAAAGGCATTATTTCATTGAAATTCTACGAATTACATACACACACCATGAAAAAAAGGATTTACACATACTCTTTTGTCTTTCGGAAGTGATTCTTTGAAAAATAAGATGAGCAAAAGTAGTGAAGTTATAGTAGTTAGCAGAGCGAACACTGCAGGGTAAAAGTAAAAATCTTTTTGGGATTTGACTGCATTTGAAGCAAATACAGCCCCTATTGTCGGGCCGACAATAAAGCCAATGGCAAAAGCTATTCCAATAAGGGCCTAGAAAGATAAACATTGGTACTATTAAGCAATAAATTTAAGAAATATATTTATACATAATAAAAATAAGTAGACAATAAATTAATTCGTAGAATAATAAACTTGCATATAGTTTATGCTAAGAAACACAAAACACGTTACTATTATCATTACTTTTAAATGTGTTTGTTTAAAAGCACTTTTTTAGTACATTAAAAGAACAAGAGTTTTTCGTTTAAAAAAAAATCCACTTTAAAGCTACGGGAAAACTTAAAAAGTCATTGGAGAGTTCAGAAACATGAACTCAGCTGAGATTGGATAGTTTTTAGCTGAAAAAAGCAAATGATCACTTTCTTGTCTGAACACTTTAAGGGGTTTCCAGATAATTTTTAAGGATAAGTTAAACTTATGCTAGTGACACAATCCTTATTAATGTCCAAAATGATATATTTACTGCACAGCAATGTTATCTATCAATTAATGTTGTAATTAAATTAATCATTCTTGACAATCTAATTTTAATAATTGATAATTTAAAAAATTCATGTTTACCATTTTCATCTGCTAACAAAATGAGCTACATACTTTTGAAAGAATACAAATGATATATACACAGTACACTTATTATAGTTCTGGCTCTTAAGTGAAAATTACTTAACACCAACAATAACCTTTTAGGCTCACTAATTGTGAACTTACTTATAATGTGGATGCATAATACCATTTTTAAAATGGTATGTTCAAATAGCATCCCAGTTTATAGGCTGGTAGTTTACAATTTATAAGAAGAAATTAAAAGCATTGCTAAGTAGCAGTCAATATAAATTCGTACCATGCCCTTTCCTCTGTTTTTTTCTGAACACAAGTCTGTCACAATGGCAGTAGAGAGAGAAATATTTGCACGACTGAGGCCACCTATAATTCTTGCAATAACAAACAAAGAGAAGGAACTGGCCATGCACCAAACAGCATGTGAGATTCCTATACCAATCTGTAAGGAATACAAAGTATTACAACTACTTAGTACTTATAAACCTTTTAATATAAGAAATGTCATTTCATTGAGTTTAAAATGCACCTTTTATACAAGTGATACTACAAACCTACCAACCTGAAAGGTACTATTTGGATCAACCTTGCTGGGGATTTAGCCCAGTTGATCTTTATTTTTCAACTATTAAATCTGTTTAATTAAAAAAAATGTGTGTTTCAGAATTAAAGCATTCAATAAGAATTATAGTAGCTTCATCTTTTTAATAAATGGAATATTTTTTGCGGTGCAACGTTTAAAAAAATGGTCGATTGATCTGTTTCATAAAGGAGGTTAAGCTTCAGTTCACATATTACGGTTCTTAAAAGGAGTTTCTGTAGTCATTGTTAGTTAAAGATCCTATCACATATTACGCCGAAACAAAAATCTTACATAGCCAAAGTGTTCAGAAACTATCTTCTTAACTCGATATGGCAGCAGAGCTTTTCAGATAAATAATTTCGTTATGGTTCCATACTTGAAAAAAAAAACAGAAATCCGTATAGATACGGAGTACTTTCACCCATGGACAACATAGGAAAAGCTCCGAAAGACCGACCAAGCGCACGCGTTGAAGAAAACTGCTCCGCCAGCGAAGGAGAGAACGTGTCCCCAAAAAAATTAATTTTTCCAGAATTTCTTTGTTTTTCCCTGAGTTTTCTAGGGCGTTTTTAATTTTCCTGAGTTTTCCCAGTTTCCAGGGTTAGCGGACACCCTGAAGTATCATTACTCAAAAAAATATTCGAAAAAATTTACTCATAAATTACCATTGAGATTATCATAATAGTCTTTCGTCCATAAACATCAGACAGTGATCCAAAAATTGGAGCAACAAGAAACTGCAAACCAGAAAAAACTGATCCAATGAATCCTAAAATACAATAACAATATGTTATACAATACATATTGTTGGGGGGGGGATTATTAATTTTGGACACATACATTACAATTTTAGGAAAATATTATTTCTTAATATATTAATGCTTATAAATGAGACCCTTGATGTCGATGGGTAAAACTGCTAACCTGCAAACAAAACTTTGTTGAATTCATCAGGTGCGCCAAATAAACCTTGAAAATATCGAACGCTTTTCTCCATCCAATGGTAAAGATGATCCTATTGAAACAACAAATGTAACAAATCCTTAATTCTTGGCTACTTATATAATGGCATATTTAAAGCTTGGTTTCTATATAAATTAGTGTATATTGTAACAAACATTCAAAAGTTTATAATAAAGTAATGAAATAAAATTTTACTATTACCTCTTTATTATTTCCATAATGATCAAATATTGAAGGGAGTAAAGGCAAGATGACTGTAAATCCAAGTAAGTCGATTATTAGCACAAGAAATATTATGTACATAGATGGAGCTAACTTTTCTTGTACAGTTTCTTTTGAGTCTTTCCTAACATCACCATTTTGGGTATTTTTTGTTTCACTTGAGCCTTCCATTATTATCTACAAGAAATAAAAAAAAAGTTAGAATAAAACAATTAAAATGGCACATACATACTATAACCACATTTTGTCAAAAGATTGGTTACAATAACAACTTTTAACATGATTTTATTTATTTTTTAGTACAGATTGATATAATGGCTGGTCGTATGGTGGCTGGTTATGTAAATGCCATGGCCTACTGGTATGTTTTAAAAGTTATCTAAATTTTATTACTTCAAGTTTTCGGCGTAATAAAAGGTTAGAAGAAACAAATATGGTTTATAATTTACTTTTTTTTTTGTAAAGGCATATGATTAACATTTAACAGCATTAAAATAATATTACTATACGTTTTGAAAACATTAAGTTGCAAATTAAACAAAATTTATTTCGCATTATATTCATTTAGAATATAAATCTAACGATTAAGAAGAAAAAAATCAGATAAGAACAACTTTTCCGGTGAATTTAGTTCCGGAATAGATTCAAAAGGCATTTAAAACCTGGGATATAAAAAAAGTATGTGAAAATGACAACTCACATTTTTCGATCTAATGGAAACTTAAATTTGAGCTGAAAAATTCTAACGAGAGATTCATTCCTTCTTTATTTTTCCTTTATTTAGTAAAATATTTAAAAATATAGAAATTTAACAAAAAATACAATTAAAAAGATTAAAATCAAAACTACGTGAAAACTTTCACTTTAAAGTCGTTGCCATTATACAATACCTTACTTCTTGATTGCCAGATTTTCTACGGAAAAATCGAAAAATACTGATAGGTTTGGTTTGGTTGTTAAAAATCACACAACCAGTTATATATTTTATAATCCGCACTTCTGTTTTTTTTTAAAAAATCAAATCTTATTTTTGCATAATGATTACGTTGACATAAAATTATATAACTTAGTTAAATGCGGTAGAGTGGCGGTATATCTAAACAGTTTTCTCTCTACATTTCCAAGCAACAGTTATATCAAGAAATTTGATTTAAAAAATATTCACACACCCCTTTAGAGAGCAGAGTATCATGAAATTGCATGTCAAAGACTCAACACTTTAAAGAAAACTGGTTCAAAAGCTGACTTTAGAAGTCGCCGAAGTCACTTTAGACCGCAAGTAAGGGATAGGAATTTGTTATTACTCATCATTGATATTTAAACTGTAAAATTTTTGCACTAAAAACCGAAGCAGAATTTCATTTATTGCTGTATTAAACGCATTTTATTTTTATTCAACACATGAAACCAATAATTTATAGATTTTTAATCTGAAAGAAACATTCGTGCACAAAACACTCGTTTCCGTAAAATAAGAAAATATTGCATTGTTCAAAGCAAATACAACTCCAGAAGGACCAAAAATTTACAACACCGTTGCAACTTTTGCCACTCGCGACGTGAAACATGATAAAATTCATTGGATGCATAACGTTGCGTTTTAATCATTCAACTGTATTAATTAGTATAATAAAATATATTAATTACATTAATTAATCATTTTAATTTTATTATAATAATTACAGTAATTAATTGAATTATCTTTATTGATTAAATTAATCCAATATATTATTTTAATTAATTGCATCAATTAAATGTTTGTTACTTAAATTACATTAGTTATGATATAATAGTTATATTTGACATTTTTTAACCACCCCCCAGGAAAAAAATTTCTATTTGCTCCCCAGGAACCAGGATAATATAAGACTCTTAAAAAAATACCTAATTCTGGTTTTCTCAGCGAATATATAAGATTAAATAATAATGATTTTACAATTTATGCACAGAAAACAACTGTAACCCCCCCCCCCCCCCATGAGTTAATATGCAATAAAAAAAATATATTTCAAGAATTAAATTGAATGAATTTATTACCATTATAGTAAGAATAACATTAGATAAGGTATTAGGGAATATCATCCCCCAAAACTCCCTCCTACACCTGGCCTTGACACTTTCTCGCTTCTCGGTAAAAGAAAAAAAAACCAAATTTAATATGCAGTAAAAAATTAACCTCACCTCACACGCAAAACTTCAAGACTCGTCGAATATACATAGTTTAGGGCAAAACCTGTAAAATCTCCAAAACTTCTTGACAATTATTTGTAGTTATATAAGGTAAATCAAAAAGGAAAAATTAAAATAATTTATATTTTTTATTTTGAAAATTTTCGTTGTTATTGTAAAAATTTTCTTTACACACTTTTTTATTATACGGTTCTTTGATTGTATAACAAGTGAAAAAAAAATGAAAATCCAAAATCGAATTTTCCCATTAGAAAAAAAATTGAACTTCATATTTAGTTCTCCAAATCATTTATGTGTTTGTAAAATTAATACAAAATTAGATTAGTATTTCGTTATGATTAAGTTTCTAATAAAAGAGGAACTTTGACTATCTAAAAATTGATTAATTAAGAACAATTTTAATTAATAATGTACTTTTATAATTTTTCCATTTATTATGTCATTGAATAATTAATATGTAGTACTATTAGCTTATTTAAAAATTAATCATATCTTACTAATGTAATTAGTAATTTAATAATCTTATTTTTAAATGCCGCAAAAGGCAACAAAATTTGTAAAATTAATCATATTTTGGGGTAATTTATATTTTAATAGTTAATTTTCTGTACACAATTTTTTGTATTTTAATAGATGATTACATTATGAAAGAAATTTTTACACATTTCTTAATTAATTGCATCATATACACATGTGATTTAGAATTAATAAGTATTTGCCTCATTGCCGGCACCAATGACTCACACTCAGTGAATCTGAATATATGGTGGTAAGACTATTTCTCGCATTCTTTTTTTTGCGAATTATTCCATAGTGTGGCGCCACCACTCCATTCGAAGTTTCGAACAGGTTTCGGAATTGTGCGCATACTCCGCACGTGGCGCGACAGTCAACAATTCACCTCGCGGCATATTCATTAAAAATCGGCGTTTAGCAACGCGGCAACTCTGAGCTGTCTCGTTTCGGGCTTCCCATCAAATTTTGTGTTTATCTTTTGATTTATTTGGTGAATTATAATCTCTTCAAGTGGTGCTTTCGACAACAAGTGGAATAATTCGATTTTTGTTTATTGTTTCTCCCCCTGCAATCCCATGGAGTGATGTGTTTATTTCGGAAGTCGGGCTGAAAGTTGAATTAGTTGTCTGCTGCTTGAACCGGTAAGCGAAAATTCAAGTTTTGAAAACGTATATGACAATTCAAATCACAATGTACCTTTTGGGGGTATTCAAAGCTTGACATGTGCGAAAGCTATGTCCGTTTGTTTTAAATTCTTAAATACAATTCTGTGAATGGGATGCCACTTGTTGCTAAGTATTTGTTTGTTTTGAAAGTCATAGGTGTCCGATGTTTTGGCATTAAAACGATCAAGATTTATTGGCGTTTGACTTGTATAAAAAATACTTTTCTGGATCTCTATTATCATTTTTTCCCTTATATTTTCTTATTAATTACTTTTGTTTACGTTCAGCCATTAAGATATCGTAAGGTTTTACATTAGCAGGGTTATTTTCTATCAATTTAAATATACTGTATTATACTATAGCAGTTTTTTAAGATATATATCTTAAAAGAAATAAGGCAGAGATATTTTTTTTATCATAAGTTCATATAGCAGGTAATATAGGGAGACATTCAGGAAATAATCAGTAATTGTTTAAATGAAATTTCAATAAAAAATAATAATAAATTAATAAATAAAAAATAATAATAAATTAATAAATGAAAATAATAATAAATTAATAAAAAAAAATAATAATAAATTAATAAATAAAAAATAATAATAAATTAATAAAAAAATAATAATAAATAAATAATAAATTTACAATTTAAATACGATAATTTTACTAGATATTTGCTAAAAAATTTCTTAAAATCGAAGAATATATTGTTACATTTCAATAACCAACCAAAGCAGTTCAAATACCTGTTTGTTGTTGCTTAAGTTTTCCTAGAAATGGAGCATGCCTTTCTAAACTCCTTACGAGAATTTATTTATAATTCTAGCTTTAAATTATTTAAAGTTTAAATAGCATTACCAAAATCTTAAATAAACTTTTTTGAAAATAAATTGTATTATTTTATAACTTTACTCTCCTTAAGCCATTATTTTTTTTAAACTGCTTTTCAACTCCTTCTAATGATGTGAAGTTGCGAATTTGTTTCTTCAAATGTCATTTTGAGACTTACAGAATTTATGTCAAAATGACTTTTTGTTTTAAGGAAAATCTAATTATATCCTTATTTTAAGGTTCTCGGGTATAGTTGGTGTAAGAATAATGACAGTTGGCTCTGACTGCTATTTTATATTCGTCACGTATATTTTTATGACAAAATATTTTAATGGTCTGGTAATGTGCTGTCATTTTTATGTTTTCTCGAGATTTGATTAGCATTCAAACTTTTAATGTTAACATGAAATTGTGATAGTCCAATTAAAGGGGAGTTGAACAATTTGAACATCTCCCTTTTTTTATCTTTCTTTCACTTTGCTTTATATGAAAATATAAATTCATTTCAATTGCTGTGGGGAAAATTGCTTAAAAAATTGGACTTTTTTTAAGATCAATTTTAATATTCTTAGATTTTAAAAAAAAAAAATATGTTTATTGTATTATGTCTATTTTTTTATTTGTTCAGATAGTTGTTTTATTAAGTTAGCTGCTCAAAATATACTTTTAAAATCGGTTTATTTACCTGATGTAGCTTGAATTGTTCTAATGTTTGTCAATACTTAAATCCTTACTAGTACTAAAATTAAGAATTGTATAGCAGTAACCAATGTCTTGGCAAATTTGGAATTTTTTTCCTTAGGCAAATGATATTAAAGGCCCAATCTAAGTTGTAATTTCTTATTGTGTTAATTGTAATTTAAGTATTTATTCGAAGCTTGGTGCAAAATCTCCTTTTCCCCATTCATAGAAACTGACAGTAATAAAGTTCTACTGCTTTATTCTATTGCAAAGTTTTCAGTATGATCTTTATTAGTGCAAATTATTCATTCGTTAGTTATTAAGTTCATTCAACCTTTTTCCGAATAGTCACTTTTTATATTAACCTAAATTAAGTTATGAGCCATACAGTCCATGTGTTACATCTTAATGGTTACAAACTTTGATTTTTCCCGTTGCGTTTCTTTCAGCGCCCAAGATAGTAAACCCCATTCTTTCACTAATGTTAAAAAAAGCTTTCAAAATTATCAGCGACTCTTTATCACTATCCAATGGTGACACTTTCAAGAGGTACTTTTTTCTCCCCATCAAACTACTTGACACCATAGCACCTCCCCGTTCCCTTTGTAGTAATCTCAAGATTTAAAACCCTTCTGTAGAACTTATGCTAGTTGTTCCTTCAATGTGTAATGGATTTACGAATAAGAAAGGTTCGTTTTGCTGAAATTTTTGTGCAAAATGTCAACTGCGGTGAAGCAAATCCGACATGGGCGGACAAGTTAAGAAAGGGGTTTTTGCCGGGTTTTTTTTGCATATCTCCTCCGCTGAAACGCCCTGTGACAAGAATATTATTTATGTCCGAGGGACACTCTTTTAGATAAAAGGGAGTTAAAACAATTTGATACATTTATTTCTTATTGAAATACTCGTAACGGTTTATTTTCCAATTTAGTTGCTTATAAATTTCTAAACCAGTCGAATACTAAATTACGGCAGGTAATAAAAAAAAACTGTTCCATATATTTTTTTTGCAGAAGAATATTATAAGCCCACCGTAGAATTCCGGTTGTTTAATTATTTTTTGTTTAAAACTTGCACATCTTCTCGCTTGGTCCAAACTTTTCGAATAGCGTTAAAATTTACAAACTAATCAGACATAATATTAATAATAACCATGCTGCTGAAAATGTTTAGATTCAATAAACAGCTTTTAACAATTCGTGATTTATACTCGGAGTAGCAGGGATTTTGCCCCTGAGACCTAACATTCATTTAAATAGATGTTTCATTTTTATTTCATGTTACTATGCATAATTTGTTTTTTTTTGCATTTGCTTGCCAGTAGCATTTTCTGGATAGTTTTCAAAATCCATTTGTTAAAAAAAAAGTTAAAATCGAGAATATATCAGATTTTCCTGGGATCTCAGGAGGTTATCCAAATGATACAACTCGTCTCCCAATTCCATCCTGTGCCGGTAATGCATATCATCATGTCATGATAATTGAGATGACTAACTTGCTCTCTCCACCACATTAGTAATGCTGTGGTTTTTCTTTTTTGGATGGACCACCTCTCTGATCCAATTAAGGCATCCGAATGTGTGCTGTGCTTAGGCGTGGGTGTCTTTCAGAATGCCTACTTAAGACATCCGGGTCTGGAACCTTTTATTCCGGCGCGAAGTCGTTTCATTCCTTGACCACTTTGTGCCGAAAACAATGTTAATGTAGTTCCACTCTGGAAAGTTTCCGGTTTAGCAATGATAAATGGCTTCATCTTTGCTCGATGTTTGTTTTCGACCGAATCTGTGGTTTGTCGTTAAGTATTTAATTTCTTAATATCGTCTTTCCAAGCATCACCAGTTAAGGCATTCTATTAAATAAGAATTTCTTCGGATAATGATTCATATATATTCTTGATTAGATGTTTATATCATACAGATGTTTTATTTACATACTAACGCATCAAAAGCGGGCATTAAAAATCGATTATTCTTATTTGATTGTGATCTTGTTAAAAAAAAAGGCCAAAATACTCCTGTAAACCAGTTTTTGAAAATTAAGAAAAAAATTATTTCCCAGTCTTTCGTTGTTCCCATGAGGTTAAGTCTTTCATCAAATTAGGAAACTGCCTAGTAATTTTAGCGTTGCAGGATTTTGTTTGGGCGTTAAAATCTTAGCCATTTTTTAAAACATCTATGGAATATATTTTGAGTTATTTATTTACCCACTTTTATATTAAGTTTTATATAGGGGTGCTCCTTGGTCAGGTGGATTTAACACCCGCTTCTTGTCGAGAAGGCCGATTTCAAATCTCTTCCTCCACCCTTTAGAGAGTAGGTATGTCTTGAAAAAATAATTAAAACAAAAACCACCCGATCCCCTAGTTACACTGAGACATCTACTTATTAAAAATTATATCTATGTGGTACAAATTTACGGTGGCTGTAGCGTACGTAACATTCAAAGTTCTGTGGGTGTTAACTCGGGTGTTGACATTGGCTTGGATTTCTTTGTAGAACGTGTATTTACGTCCTCCCGGCTTCCAAGTGTCGACAAAAATTTAGGGAAAAATTGCTATTTGGCAAGAAATGTGTAATAGAATTTTCCGGCATGGCTAATTTATAAAGGTTTACATTGTGTACAAATTTATATAATTCTACATAGTTCTTTAGATCCATTGGATTCTGTCATCAATAGTTGTGTGGTTCTAGCCCGACCTCGTAAAAATATTGATGGATTTTTTTTGGAATCATCGTGACAAAACAAGATATTTGCTGGATTGATAGGAGGGGTACAGAAATTCAACGCACTGTGAATCCATCGACGTATTGTTCCTATGTAATTTAACTGCCAAAAGGCTTTTTGATACAACTTGAGAACGAATGTACAAATTATTGGTTCCAACTCTATCTTCAAAACTACATTTGCGATAACGAGAAAGAAAACCACAGCCAAGTTTAACCGGAAACACTCTGCCTCTGCATATTTTATGCGATTTTTAAACTTGAAGCATGTTTCGATGCGTGCAGAATGCGTAAATATGCAACACGCGTCTATCCCATAGTCGTCGTGTGGAATAAATAAAATGTATTTTCGAGTATTTTTCTTTGCGTGATGATGTAAGAATGGCGCGGCTAGGTCAAAGAGGCTGACTTCAGGTAGGTAGACAGAGAAAAAAGAGAGATATCGTCTGCAAACTACTTCCTTCCGTATCAACCCCCACAATATTTCTATTTTGCGATATCTATCCAAAATATCGAGACATCTTATCTCCCTGTCCTATTATTGTTGTGACGTCGTGGTATTCAAATTTTATGGAACTCTGGTCGAGCTTATAGTTCGGGCTAATGATAATAATTTGATTTATTTTTAATTTTTATTGGATTATTTAAATTTGTGGTTGGAAAGAGTCACTAAAACTACTCTTTAGCATCAATAATTTTGAAAAACGGAATGCTTTACAATTTTCACACTTTGCGCTCCGTATAGTCAGAGAAAAATCCACATTTACTTGTAATTGACATCTCAAAATTAAACAAAAATCGCAAATTAAAGTAGGCCTCGATTGAAGCCACAATCTATTTGTAATAAATAGTATAGTACCACTACACTATTCTGACGATATTAATGATAATATTTTATTCTTATTATGCATCCAATTCTCCATCCATCGATGATGTTAACTTCTTATATTTTTATTTACATGTGAGTTATGATTTTTTCTACACGTTTTACTTAAAATTTTGTGATTTGAAGAGAGCAGCAGTTTGAGGTAAAACCCTGTGTATTTGATGCATATTTTTTATTTTATTTAGCTTTCTCAAACTTGCTTCGAAATTGATTTAAGAAAATATTTATTTCTAAAATATTTCTTACTTGAAGTATTTAAAAGTTTTATTATGAGCTTAAGAAATGCGGAAAGTTGAATGAAAAACAATATTTCCAACTCTTTATTATCAATTTGATGGAATACCTTGTTTATGAATACACACGTGCGACTTTTTTATTCGACCAACCTGTTAACCTTCAAGTTCGACTTCATTCCCTTGCTCATATATTCACTTTTCTGTTCCAAATACAATTCGTCTTTACTGGCTTAGTTCTGGGTTGGTTTGTCCCTTTTTGCTAAATGGCTGCCTCAGAAATGTGTCTTGTTTATACACCTGTCTAACCATAGTTTTTGATGCTAGGTAAATTCAGAAGCATTGCAGTGAAATTAAATACTAAGATCCATGTTCACTGTATTTGGTCAATGTTTTGATCAATATAATAATATGCTTAACGGTCATTAAAAACGAAAAATTGTATATTTATAACTAATAAATAACCAAATTTGTGTGAAAATAAATTTAAGCATGAAGTTTATATAAATTCTAGTATTTTACATTTGATTTTCAATAATTTGTCTTAGGGTTTTGTGGTATTGGTTGATTTTTGTTTATAGTTTTCCTTAAATATATTGTAATACTCCATATATTTTTTCATTACTTAAATAAATTTCCTTATTATGACAAATGCATCATTGGCCACTGAATTAAACTTCAATATTTGACCTCTTGTGCTTCCTTCTTTGCTTAGCATTTCGACATGTTGACGAGTTTCTATTTGCGTCTTAAATATCTATTTTTTCCCGCTTAGTCATTATAGCTCCTTCAAACGTGCTGGTGCTGCTTGCACATACAGTTATGTACAAAATTTTCTTTACATAATTTTTTTTTGAAAACTACTTTGAATTTTGTAACCTATTTTTAAAGACTTGTAGCACGCACTTACAACCGATAATTTTCGCACAGAAATAACGTCTCGATCACCGATAATATCTTTTATCTTTTTATACTAAGTAATATAATTAATTTTTGATTAAATATAGACACTGTAGGATTAATTATCTTAAAGGTTCCTATACTTGCTGAATTTAAATATTCTTTTGCGCCCCTTCCAAACTATACAGAGTGGCGATCCGTTCCTCGTTTTGAGGAATCTTTTAAAATTTCCAGTTAGTATATAACTATTTGTTCAGAGTTAGACTCTATCATATCTATTTAACAAACAATTTTATTTGAAATAAGTATGTGAATTATTATATGCTCGGTTTGATGGAAGAAAATTACTTTTAAAAAAATCAATGGAAAATATCGCCGTTGTTTTATAAATAGTTATCTCCTTTTTTGGGCGTGCTTTTTTTTTGTCGAAAGTAGTTTTCTTGTAATCTCATTGATCTGACCAGTTTTCGCCCTTGTTAAGCAGTTATTTCTTCGTGGGGAGATGTAGATCGGTGTAAATAATAAATTTTTAAGTGCTACTCTTGAACATAATCTTATCTTGACTAAACTTTGACCTGCTTGATTCAATTATGAACTTTTCCTGTCATTTTCGGACTCGCCTGCGGTCATCGCCATTTCGATGTTCAATAATCTTAATTGCTCTTGAAGAATCTTGGAAATATTAAGTTAAATAGTTTATTAGTTTTTCCACGGGGTTTGATCGATATGTAGAATTATTATTAAGGTTCTTTATCCAAGATTCACGCATGGTAATTATGTGAGAAATAATTTTAGTGCAAGTCCCTACTTGATCCTCATGTACAGTTTAGTTGATCCAGTCAGGTCTAGTCTAGTAGTATTGGTTTCTAACTCTTTAGATTAGAATTTTTCTCTCAAGATTTATAATGGTAACAAAAGAATTCTAGATTTGTTAATTGCTTACTACGATTTGTTCTCCCTCAGATATAATGCATTATGTTTTCTAAGGATAATAATAATAAAATGTCAGATTGTTATTGATCGCAAATGTTTTGTGTAAATTTATCAAATATGTAATGAAACTGATAAATATAAGGCATTATTGTAATGATTATCATTTATTTAAATATAAATTAAATTATAAATTTCTACAAAATATATACAATAACCAAATCAATTTTCGTTTTTTTTTTGATTAAGATATTTGTAGACTTGGTTTGCCTAGTTATATAGCTATCACCTCCCGCTTTTATTTTTTTAAAATTCAATTACAGAATGTGGGTAGCTCTTCTTTCCTCGCATTGTTTGATTTTTATGTTATACGGAAGTACATTTAATGCTAAAAAAAGATTGAGAATCTAAAAAAATTATGAATTAAAGCACAAATACATCACTTTCAAAAATCGTGAATCGGTGTTTTCTTCTAATGTTGCCTATTCTCTATTCTTTGATCACGCTTGTCGCACATTATTTTCTTTTTATATATTGATATCTAGTAATTCCCATTCTTTCTTTCCTTTGGCGGAAATAGATTAGCCTTGTGAAAGTCTTTTTTTTTTTATCTTAGATTAGGTATTATATTCCCAATACCTCATCCAAGCTTTCTAATAATAATTGTTCTTGAGATAGTATATTTATTTTTGTGAAGAGGTGTACAAGATCCCTCTGAGGGATACAGACGTATAAACCCGTCATCTGGCTGTCAGGTGTTCTAGCAGTGCGCATAATTTTTAAAAAATTATAAATTTAATAATTTTATTAAATTTTAAAATTTAAAGCTTGAAGGAGCCATTTTTTACCATCTAATACAGAAATGTAATTTTTAAAAATTTAAGAAATTAAATTTGCAGTTAAAAATTTTAATTTAAATCTCATGCAGTTAAAACAAGTTTACACTTCAGCCAATTTGCTCATCCCTCAGAGGGTTAAGGCTAAATTATGGTGTAAAGCCCGTAGAACTATTAGCTTGGCCAATTTTTATTTACCTATTTTAAATTTATTAGTTTCGTACGATACAATAAAAAAAATCTAGTGTACTTTTTATTTTAGAAACAGGTATGCTATGGAGATTTCACCTTGACATTGCATATAGATTTAAAATTAAACATGTTGTTGTGGTAATTCGTCGTGATAAAACAAGTTGTAAAGCATTGTAACTTACAAATTGCATCTACATATACTACATTACCATAATTACCACAAGGTGCTTTACTTTCTCCAGTTAATAATAACTAATAACTGACCAGTCGTGATCGTTTGCAGCTGACGAAGATATGATCAATGTCAGCCCCCATTCCCTTATGACTTGCCGTATTAATTCTCGTAATGGAAGGTTAGGCAGGCTGAACATGGAATGGATTGCATCAATAGGATTCCGGAGATGTTTAAGTACCTTCTCCTGTGAAGCACGAAGTCTTGTTGATCACAGAACCATTTTCACTCTTTATTGTTTCTTGTTACTTTCACTTCTTCAGTCAACCATAAGTTTTATTGGGATTTCAAAGAAGAGAGCACTATGTTCTTTTTCGAGTAGTTTATAAAATACCAAACCAGGGGTGTGTTCTGCAGGATTTTTGCAAGTGTAGCAAAATATCCAAGTAAGACAAATAAGGAACGAGGTTTACGAAGGCTTATATTTTGTGTGGGAATATGTAAATTGAATTGCAACTTTAAAGTTGTCTAAATGCAGACTTGAATATATAAATGTAGACTTATCGTCTATAAAACTTCTCCCTTGTCAACTTTTGTTCAAATTCTATCATGCGAACTAGTTATTTTTCGCAGTGTTTAAAATGCTAACGATTTCAGGCCGACCCCAAACAATTTTTAGGGTTGGCTAAATTGGACTATTCAAGGAAGATATCTAATCATCCTCTCTCATTTGCTTTTCATCGATTTTCTTAAAGTGTAAAATTTTTTTTACTTGGACTGACGTAATCAGACCAGTCTGGAGATAAGAAGTTATTTCGCCCTTTGTAACGTATAGAAAAATAGCGATAGAAAAGACAGATAGAAAAATAACAGCAATGTAGAGCAACAATTCCTTAGAATAACGCTGCATGAAACAAATCTACATGGAGTGGAGGGGATCGTGGCTTCACTCTCCTCCTCATCCGTTCCCGAATGCTTCTTAAGATTAGGAAAAGTTGTGTGGGGCTTCTTCTCGCTTGTTTCTTTATTGGATTAAAAGAGGGATGTGCTTTTACCCGCTCTAGTGCTGCAGATAAGCTTTTTCCGACTGAATTGGAGGATTCCACGGAAATGAGGCTCTGATTATTTGAATTATCGCTCGTATCGTTTTGGCTAAATTGTTAGAGTTTAATGGTTTGGATTTATTTTGGAAGCACATTGTTTATGCTGTTTATTGCTAATCTAATAGTATTTCTTCCCCTTAAGTTGATGTAAATTATTTTAAGGGAAGAAATACTTTATTTTTTTTAGATAAACACAAAACAATCCGACGAATTATTTAATGAATAATTTAATTATTTTATTATGTGTAACGTAGAAAAAAAAACCATGTTTAAATTTCATTCTTTCTGCTACCAGTTTTTAGTAATGCTTCAAATATAACGTTTTTAACTCATTAAACAATAAGAAAATACACAAGTTTCAGGAATGCTGATTTGTAATTAGTCCAAGGATACGGAACTAATTTCAAATTAGCATTCCTGAAACTGAAGTGTTTCCTATCAAAAACTAGAAATTTGCAGTTGATAATAATAGTTAACAAATAGGTTAACCTTTTTTTTTTGTTGTTGAAAAAAGTACAAAAATTCTTTCAACACAATCACCGACCTTTCAACACTATTTTTGTTATTTACCGTCGTGAAACAAAACTAATTGGGGAAGCAAAATAACAAAAGTTCTGATCCACGAAAAAAAAGTACAAGCATAAAAAATATTCAAAGTAATTGCAAATCAAACTAAATGGAATAGTGAGAAAATTACTTTGCATTCTAAGCGTCCGCTATCGCGATTGTGAAATGGAATGCGTTCTCTCTCTCCTTCGAACGTGTAGGATTACGGGAGTAGGAGTATCACAACAACGCCGAAGGACTCCATTTTAGAGGTGAAGTAAACGTCATTGTTATATGGAGTGTTTTATTTTATTTGAAGATTTATATATAAATATAAATTGCCCACTTGAAAGTTAGATGAGATCTATTATGATAGTGGGCGTATGAAAAGTATTGTTTTTATATATCATTTTGCCAAAGGTATTGCGAATGGCAGATGTTGAATATTGAAATGTTCTTTTTGAAGGTTTTATTATTTTATTTTGGAACAGTTACTTAGTTTATCTACTTTTTTCAATAAAATTAATTGTGATGCTTTAACTTGCAAATGTCAAACAAATAACACTAGGCAAGAAAACTAAAATTTAAATTTTCAAAACACACTAAAAATGTTTCTTAGTTGCAAATTATAAATATCTTGACATTTGAATTTAATGAAATTATCTTAGGGTATGTTTTTATGCGATGCCCAAAGTTGCCCTTGTAATTGCGGATTGCTACTTCAATATATCGTTCGAAGTTTTTTTTTGTTTCCTTAAACTTAATGTAGAAACAAGAAACAACATATCATAACCTTCATACGACAATAAATTTTCGAAGAATATGTATTAATCCTCGCTCTTAAATAGAAGCAAAATATTTCTTATTAATATGCTATAAAATTAAAACTATACATCACCTTCAAAAACCTAACTAAACTGAAGAATTTTTGAATACCATTAAAAACCAATACCATAAAACAAAATGGAAAGACTTCTGCCGCTTTTTAAACAAATAATGCTAATAATAATCAAAGAATCCTATTTTAATACATTATAATAACTTCATCCTAAACTTACTTATATACTCAAAAATAAATTTTCCTTTTTATTTATTTTAAATAAAGTTTCTCGTATGATGATTGAGTGGCAACGGTGATTTAAAAGATTTGGAAAATTGCCTAAATTATATATACTTTTTAAAGTGATATTAAATTTTACTTTTTTTTTTTAAAAGCTTTAAGTACTTCGAATTCGATTTTTTTTCTTTTGGCTTTCAATGACTTCTATGTTAGAAGCGATGAAGTTTTTTTTTTAAACGTATCACACTTGTCTGTAGCTATGGGGTTGTTTCACGTCGTGGGTGGCAACAGCTCCAACGGTTTGTTGTCATTTTTGCCTGGAATTATTTATGTTTTGGCATTCGAAAATGAGTTTTATAAGAGTATTTTACTTATTAAAATTTTTTTAATGTCAACTTCTTGCTGTGCTGTTGATTGTTCAAAGCATTTGTTAAAGAAAGCTTGCATGGAAAGAAAAGTTTATTTTCATTTATATCGGTCATTTTGAGAGTGAAACCGAAGCCAATGAAAACGCAGTACGCATACAAATGAAAACAAGAGCGTTACATCATCTGAAACATTCCTATTGTAGTTTGGGCTATAAAAGTGGGACATATTTTTAAAAAAAGCTTCAATTTTTTACGTTATAAACGTAGTGTAGAAAAGACAGCTAAAATAGGAATGTCCAAATGTTACCGAAGTTCGACAAACTCAAAATCCTCTGGGAATACAGCATAACAAAAAAATGTCTCCCACTTAAAGCATCGTTAGTACACCAAAGTACGCAATGCATTTTTGAAGAAGAGTTGAGAAGTTACAGATGACTGGGTGAGCCACTGACTGCCATGACTACCGTCGTGAAACGAAGTGAGTGACCTTGTAAGCCTACGATTCTGTGGAAAAATACTTTCGCTTTTTTTGTGTACCTAACGCCCATCAGTTCTTTTTTTTCGTCCTTATCTCCACCCACTCCGCACAAAAGTCACGGAAATGGAACACTTGTTCTTGTCCGGTAGTGGATGGTCAAATTGGAGTGATTTTTTTTATGTTGGGTAATTTACTGGTTGGAAACTTTTCGTATTCAAATTCATAATACCATATCGGTTTTAGTGCTCAACAGCAGTAATGGGAATGTTTCAGATGATGTAACGCTCTTGTTTTCATTTTTCCATGTCCTTCGATTTCAATGGTTACGGCGGTTTCACTCTCAAAATTACCGAAATAGCTGAAAAGAAACTTTTCTTTCTATGCCAGCTTTCGTTAACAAATGTTTTGACATTTTCGAATACCAAAACAAAGTAATTCCAGACAACAAATGAAAACCAACTGTTGGAGCTGTTGCCATCCACGACGTGAAACAACCCTATAATAGGACAATTTTTAATTTTGTGCACGGGGGCACTTTTAATTAAATATTTAAAAATTTATTCAGAAGACATGACTTAACTCTCTAATCTGTACGTAACCCATATGGATATTGATATATAGACCTACCGGATGTTGATATATAGACCTACAAAATTCTAATTATTTTTTGCTCAGTATTCAATACATTTAAAATATTTGTGCTTAATTTATGTAAAGGTAAATTATCATTAATAATTTAATCGTAGCGACTTATTCTGTAATAGGGAAAATGGTCCTATGCACCAACTGCAAATCGCATGCTATTCATATTTGAACTGCAGACAAGTCCCAGTTGTTAAAAAAAGTTCAAAAATCATGCAGATAGTTAGTTGTAGGTTAATAGTGTGTTAGCATTTGGGACCAATATTGCGAAAACGTATACGGTAGCTAACACATTTTATGTCATTTAACCTCACACCATTCCATCGCGATGAAATGCAGCAGCAAGCGAGACACCTTTCGGAGGCTCAAGAGGTTGAAGATGCACAGAAGTCGTTGGTTTGGTATGACAATGTTGTAATTGAAAAATTGTCTAATTTAGAGTTTGCAAAGTCTGAGTCCGAAAAGTAGGTTTCGGTCTATTTATTCCCCGCGTAGCATAAAAAAATGAAAATGAAATATAAATACGTTTTTCCTTAAAAACTCCTAGTAAATAATAGCCTAAGATGCGAGTTAGCTTTAAAGAAATAAAAAAGTAAGTTTGAGAAACTTATATTCTAATAGCTTTAGGGGGACACGGTACCACTTTCAAAAAAATCTTTAATTTTGACATATTCACTATAAAATTGATGTTTTATTAGTTCAATCTATCTTTAAAAACAATATATGACAAAAAAAATTAAAAATTAATTTAATTTTTAAGTTATTTAAAAAAATATTTTTTTTTTTGTACTTTTTTAAAATGTCAAGGCTTTTTTAAATACAAATATTTTGACCCAATTTTTTTTATATGTACTTTAAACTGTTTTACATAAAAATTGGCATCCGAATTTATCTTCAGTAGTTGTTTTATAAAAAATATTTATCTAGAAAATCCCAAATTATTTTAGCATATTTGAAAATTTTCGACTTTAATATTTTTAAAAAAAAGTATTACTTTTGCAAACAATTTTAATGCCAATTCTTAATATTAATATATTTGACAGACTGCATACAAAATTTCTTAAACTTTTATAAATAATTAAAAAAGCCTTAGCGTTTCGAAGAACTTGTCATCAAGGAAAAATGAACACCGAGAAAAACACATTTAAAGTTTTCCTGTAGGATTTGATAGCTCTCAGTACATCAGGTTGTTTGTATTTGTTAGATACTTATATACTTTCTATACTTAGATACTCCATATGTTATTTTCTGTTCCAGTTTTCCATTACCACCAATTTACACCATTTTTTACAGTATGCTTTTAATATTTTAAGTTCCGTTTGTGTCAAACTATCTGATCGAAATGCTAATGTGCCGTTCGAACTCGCGTGACCCAGGGCTCGATCTGACCCGGATTCCCCGCCAACTTTGCCCCCCTCCCCCCCTTGCCAATGCCGCCGCATTCTTCCACTTGCCACTGCCCAAGAGATTTCGAATTCCCTCTTGCTCTTGGAAGCATCATACCTATCAAAGAAAGGGTTACAGATGGAACTACTTGGTGTTTGACAACTTATTTGTAGTTGACTCATTTGTTAAGATTAAATGCTTTGAATCTGTTTATATCGATTCATTTTACTAAAAACTACTTTTTTTCTTCCTTATTTGGGCTATTTTATTTTGGAAATAAATAATTCTTTAAGAATCTTATACAATGCTAAGATTTATATATCTAAGATTTAGTTAGATATGTTTTTTTGTAATTTAACTTTTTTTTAACCATCCAAGAATACAGAATAAAATTTATTTATTAATTGTTTGATAAATATTATAATAATTGAAATAAATATTAATAAAATACTTTGAATTTAATGTCATTTATCTTTTGTTAAAAATAAACTTTAAAAAACTCAAACCATCCAAGAATTCTTCCACCTGCACAAGAAATTTTGAATTCCCTCTTGCTCTTGGAAGCATCCAACCTATCCAAAGGGTTACAGATGGAATTACTTGGTGTTTGACAACTTGTTTGTAGTTGACTCTCGTTCAAATTGCAAACTAATATTAGGTTTTTCAATTGAAAACAATCAGATTAATCCTGGAATATAATTCGGTCTCCTGGATTTAGAAGACAGATGGAACTACTTGGTGTTCGACACTCATTTGTAGGTGACTCTCGTTCAAATTGCGAACTAATAGGGTTCTTCAATTGAAATCAATCAAATCAATCCTGGAATATAATTCTTACTCATGGGAAATATCAATTTTTAGACATTTCCACGCAAATATATATATATATATTTTCAATTCCTTCTAATGTTCTATATCTGGCTTATAACAACAATTTTTAATTAACTCCTCGGTTATAACGCTAAAAATATACAGTTATATGATATCCAAAATGCTTTCTTAAAAAAAATTCGCTTTTACTATTTAAACTTATTTGCTCGCCTTAATTGATCTTCAATTTTAATTCTATTTATTGGTAATTTTTGGTGCGTGTTTAGTATGTTGTTTTAATTTTGATACACATTTATTTGATATTGAAGTTTTTGGCAAAAAGAAGTTATATGTTCTTTAAAAAGAACCTAAGTTGTGAAATCGACATTTCTAGGGATAGATTAGCCTTGGCCTTGTTATGGTTCTCCCTTTTTAATTGTCTTTTTTACTTTTTCTGCCTCTTGTTTGTATTCAGTAAATGATCTGAAGTTATTGTGTTTGAAACTCTTCGATATTTGAAGCTTTAGTTAGTATCGGTCATTTTTATTCAAGCATGAATTATTATATGTCTAAATTTAAATGTTTTTAGTTGATAAAATATGTTAGGTGTTTTAGTAACAGTATTTTTGTAAAATTTTGAACTTTAGAAAGGTTTAAAATATAGTCTATCCAACAGCTATTCAAAATAAGTTTTAAATTTAGCAAATTATTTACAGTTTGTGGTTTGCAGCAGGAAAATGACATAAAAAAGAAAAAAAAACTGACAGAATTTCTTTCAAAGTAGTCAGGTTCTTTTTCTCTTTACGAAACGTTTCCTTCCGTGTCCACTTATGCTGACATACTTTTGTATTTAGAAACAATCCTTTATTGAAGATAAAACTTTTTATTAAAACTTTAATTTAAATAGTTTTAATACTGATGTATCTAATTTTCGTAACGAAATTCAAAAGGAAATGGAAAAGGTTCTCCCAGTATGTGTTAAAACAATATGAAGTGATTTTTTTAAAAAATTGGATTTGCATATCCTCATTCCATAGGTCCACTAATTTTTTTCAGCGGTAATTTACTAGACATTTTGCATTAAAATATGTTGCAATATACTATTAATTATAAACGAAAAACTGTCAGAGCTAGTTTGCTGTCTTAGCACAAAAAAAATGTATTTTGAGAGTAAAAACCTCAAATTCAATTAGATTTATGCGCCTCTCAGCAAACATTAAACGATAATTAAAAAAAATACAAAGCATTTTTAGAATATTTGTTTGAAAAATGTGTTGATAATATAAAAAATAATGTGTAGGGTTTCGTTTGGGAGTGAAGATGATAATACACTGTAAAAAAAAGCCCGTTACTTTCACTCAACATTTTCCTACATTTGGCAGCCTTTAAACTATCAATTTACAATTTTAAACTGTATATACTGCTGTGTCGTCAATAGTATTTCCACTAACTAAATAGAAATTCTGTCCACTAGTTTGATATGTAGCAAATCATGAGTACCGTCAGTAAAAGACCAACATTGAATATTTTAAGGAAATTGGTTATATATTTGTGGAACTGGCTATAAATGAATAACAAAATAATACAGGGTGTCCGTAAAAGAATGTCCGAGTTTTAATGGTATATTACAGGAGTTTATTTTATACAAATCATGCATGACATTGAAGGAAAACTAACCTAGTTTTTCCTATAAGTGCTCAATGTGTGCGCCTTTAGTGATACGGCACACATCCAAACGAAAATGCAATTCTTCCCATACTGTCTGCAGCAAGCCGGAGTAATGGAAGCAACATCCTGTGCAATTCTACCTTTCAAGGTTGGTAAATCGTGGGGCAAGGGTGGAACGTAGACCCGATCTTTTACGAAGCCCCAAAGGAAGAAATCACAAGGCGTGATGCCAGGTGAACGATACTATTACAATTTGAAACTCGGACATCCTTTTACGGACACCCTGTATAAATATTTTCCCCGCAGCGTTCAAAACATCTCAATTAAACGAATCAACGATTCCAAAAAATCGCTCAAGCAATCGCATGTGTGAATAGAGTAATTGATTCTACAACGCGTCAAGCAATTTCTTTTAAATTAGAAATGTGAATGTTAAGATTTTGAGTAACAAAATGCTTTGTGTTTGCCGCAAAGTTTGTAAGCGCTTGTCTTTGAACTGTTTCTAACATTACACGAATGGTTGAATACGTTGGCAGAAAATTAAAATTGGTAATTTTAGTTTTTTTTAAAATTATTTCTTTTACATTGAATTTTTCATGGATTAACAATGGATTTTTTTTTAATATTACCTCCGAGTTATGTTTAATATAGTTTTTTTTGCAATTTTCCTTAAGCCTTTATAATATGAAAAACAAGTTTTGGACATTTCCACGGCGTCGAACATAACTTCGTCGAACAAACGACGTAATATGTTTTCCAAATTTTTATTTACAAATTAAATTTTCTCTTTTACAAATTAAATTTAAAGAGTAAAAATATTTCTAACTGTTCGAATATATATTTTTTATACTTACCAATGTCTGTAGTGTTATGACATACAAAAGAAATTTTAATTAATAATAAATAAAATAATATCTTAAAGAATAATTTTTACTCATTTTCGTACCTAAATTATTTTAAAACCTGTTGTTCTTGTATCATTTATATATAGTTTACTAGAATTTTCGTTGTTAAACATTTAGTTGAATATGTGGTAAATAACAATTTTTATATAAAAATATAAAATTATGTTGCATTATGTTATATATTGCATTTCTTCGTTGACTTATTTTATGGGGAGTTGCAACACTAACAGTAAATTTATCTCATTTGAATTCGAAGCTAACGCCAAGTCATAATTTTCTCACTTTTGTTATAAGTTATAACGCAATTTTTGGTGATTCTCTGCAGAAAATTTTGACAAAAATATCGGCTTGTTTAATGTTGCTCGAAAATGCTCGAGAAATTCATATTTGATAACATGTACATAACTATGTCTGTAAAAATAATTAGTTTTTAAAGTTCATTTGGTTTAATACATCCATCCCTATCTGGAACTTTTCATTTCAATAAAACTGATACATATGTTGTATCATTAAAAGAAATCTATATTAGTAAAGTAAAAAAAAAGTGTTAAGGGGATTTGGATGGTTCTATCTCGTCAATGTTAATTTACCTAACTTTAGGAACATTTTTCTAAATCATTATAATGTTTTAAATATTTTGTTCCTTACATAAAGCTCTTTGATTTAAACTGAGGATATTTCAAAATATTAAAAATTACTTTTACAGTGATTTTTTTAAAAATATGTATTGAAAAACAAAAAAAATCGGATTTAAAGTTATATAATTTTTTTTGAGCAGAAATATTTAAAATTCCTCAGTTTAAATCAAAGATCTATTGATGGGGAAGAAATAACAAAACAAAATACGTTGATATCTTTTTTAGTTCCTGAGAAAAATGTTCATAACTGTTGAAAAACCTTATATTTCAGGAAACGCAAAAAAAAAAAAGAGTAAGGTTTAGGTAAGAACTGATATCAAGCGTTTCTCAAAAATGCTTATAAAAAGAAAACCACTAAACAGAAATCGATAATCTTGGTCTTAAATTAAAACTAAAATTAAGCAGAATAAAAAAAAAAGGAAAAACAGAAAATCGACATTTTTGATCCAAACACCCATCCGACCCCCCTTAAGCAATTAAAACATTGTTTACAATAATATTTATGCTGAGGAAACTATGAAATCTTGTTGATCAAGAAAGCGTAAAAACTAAGTTGTAAGGTTATACAAATAGACTAAGGTAGACTGGTCACTGAAATCAAGCCAGATGTATACACCACAACTTATATTGTATTATCTATAATAATAAAAGAAAGAGTCTGAATTCTGAAAGTCTAATAATTTAAATTTGTTTTCCCTATAAATAATGTAATTGTGAAAACGGGCCTAGTTCTCCCGGTCCATAAAAAATTAGTTTTGTTCTTAGGTATCCTTAAAAATAAAAAGGATTTAATTTCATGTTAAACCTGAAAAAATGATTATAATTTGTTTTTGAGGTCCTAACAATAACGCGTCACTGAATTTTTTTTATTGTTCAGTCCGAATTCAGTACCAATTTATGTACAATCAGTTAATGCTTCACTTTAGAATTTGTGGAATTCATTGATATAAATGGAAAACTATATATTAGTTTAAACATGTTGTTTTAACTGCTTTAAATATCAAAGGCATTAAAAAAAAACACGTTAGTTTTTTTGACTGATAAGGTTGGCTGGGTAGTAGAAAGTGTTCAAGAAGCACTTTAATAGTATTGTTAACAAACTTTTAAGTATATATGCAAAATAAAATTATAGAAATTATTTATCACAGTTCATTTACTAAATATTTGTTAACATGCGTTATTATTACTTTATGATATAATCTTAGTAACAATAACGTTTGTAATATAATTTGTAATTGTATATCCGTTTTCAATGTCCTTCATTGACGCACGAAAGGAAGACTGAGTTACATGGACTACCGGACGTGAAATTGTCTTTCATTAATCTTTCGCACACGACATTATAGTATAATGGTTTTCATGTGTCGAAATACTGAACTCTCAGCTCTTTCAGCAGTGCTCTTAACGAAATTTCATATTAACATTTTTAGCAAAAATAATATGAATGCCTATTCTCAACGAAACCAACAACAAGGTTTCCTGTTATATTTTAGAATGTTGAAATTTGACTTTTTGTTTAGTAAAATGCTTCTATTTAGTGAAATGCATATTGTCTTTTACATTTTTATGTTAATTATAGCAAGTGATAAAATCTGTCGTTGTTTATTAGTTTTCTCTATTTTGTTTTTGAAGTTGGGATTTTTGTATGCCTTGCTCTGCAGGTCAACGGCAATTAGAAGTTGCTTTACGATCTTCTTTTTCCATCGTTATCAAACACAATGATTTTTTTTTCAGTTGATGTGAAAATGGTGCTCGAAGAAAAGCAATTTTCTGCCATTTTCAATTATCGCTACTAAATAAATTATTAAATTGCATTTTAATAATTCATATGGAAATATTTAAATTCAGATAGTTGATTGTGATGTCTAGTGTTACATCATCCTAATCCTACGAATTTCCCATCGATTTCGAATAATTTTAAGAAACTCATTCCTACCTTTTATTACAAAAACTCATTCTAGTTTATTCTCCGCAATCCATGCAGTGTAATGACATCGTCATTCAAGAAAATGACATTCTTTTGAATTGTCCACGACCGTTCCAAAAGCTTGTTTTCCTCTAATTGCACAATTGGGCGACCTCTGTCCTGTTACTGCTGCTACTACTACCACCACGTGAAGAAAAAGCTAAAAAGAGCTCTACAGGTGTGCACCCCGTTTGTCGGCGTGTGTGGCAAAACAAAATAGCCAGTCCAGTGTACCAAAATAAAATAAATGAAATTCACGTAAGATGTATTTTAAAAAGAAACTTGCGAAACCGGCTTTCCCTCTAGCTAGGCCGCTAACAGGAAGTTTTAGCAGATCATTTTCTACCTCAGAGCCAGAGAGGTGCATCTCCATTTACACGAAAACATTCGTTTATTTGCGAGTGCTACCGGTGCTACGGTTCGTTTTTTGTTGCACTAGGACTAATTAGAACAGAACCTGCTCTTCAAAATCGATTCCGAAAGATTACGAGCGTAAATGCAAGAGTGGGATCGAGCCCTTAGACTTTGGCTCCGTGGTTCAGTCTCCTTGACCATCGCCCAGCAGAAGAGTATTGAAACTTAAAACTGCAACCGATGTTTAAGCTTGTTTATGCAATTCTTGTATTTTAATTTGCCATAATTTTTTTTTTAATTGACATTTTTTTTTATGCCGGATGCAAATTTCGATTTTATCCGGAACTGCAACAAACTGAGATTCCAATTTTGGAAATGTACCACTTTATTTCTGAAGTATATATTTTTATGTGAAGGTTTGTCGACTGTGACACGTGAATCGCAGAGCAGGCGAGTGTGACGTAAGGAGGGATAGTAATCGATATCTTATTTGTTTACCACGTGACCTTTTATTTGAGAGAAAAAGAAAACACGTTGTAGTTGGATTATGTTGCTCACGAGGGATGGTTTTTTGATAAATTATACTTCGGTTCCATCACGACAGCGTAAACATTAGCAAAAAATGACTTACCTTTTCTTATTGTCTTTTTTTGTATCAATTTCTTATATAGAGCTACTATTGCGTTATTTGATTATATAAGGCAGATATATTACATTTTGATATAAAGTTAGGATTTCTAGTTAATCATAAACAGATCTATTCTATTAATTCCACAAAAATCGTTCGATTTGGCCATAATCAGTTGCTCTAATTAACGTTTGAATACGGCATATTATTTTTTATTGCTTAATAAAAAATTGGAGTACTTGCCTGTATGTTACTTTGTTACTTTCCTACTATTATTTAGGCTTGTGAAGCGAAAATTGTATTTATTCTAAAAATAAATATCAAAGAAAAAAATCCTCATATTTATAGCTAACCTTAAAAATATAGCAGTTCAATAAATGATTCGAAATACGATTATTTTTATACAACCTTTTACCATCAGAGAAATACTTTCTATTAAAAAGAGCATGCTTAAGTTAAATTTCTTGTCACTGTCGAGTCCGGCGAACTCACCTGTTTTCGTGATGAACGTAATGAAAAGTTTGTTTTCACAGACCGGCACTGCTCATCTTGAGTTGTACAGGTGTGATTTTGGTATTTCCCTAGTCGTTATCTAGTATCCTTTCTCCCCGCCAACTCGTATTTAATATTTCATTGTTCGTTTTATGTATAGGTACAGTATTGACGCTGAGAAATACTACATATTTCGTAGACCACTTAAACATGTCTGCGTTGCCTTGCAAGGGCGAAAACCATAGTAGTTAACACAAAATAAAATAGGGGAATGATTTCAGCTTGATATTTCATTTTAGTAATGTACAGCGAAATATACATTTCCATGCAAAACTCTTACTATTTCTAAGCAATTTCTATATTTAGTCAATTTTGTTACAACGCAATTTTTGGCAATTCTCTGCGGCACACGTTGGCAAAAATATGGGCTCGTTCAATGTTGCTCATTTTTTTTATGTATGATAATATGTATACAATGTGGCCCAAAAGTAGGCTTACAGTTAATGTCAGTTTAAATGTACCATTGGTAAGAACTTTGGGTTATTTAGAACAGGTATTTGACATGGTTTCGTTTAGTTTTGTTGGTTGACTAAAATTAAACCGTACAACAGCGTATCGGGTCCAAAGAGAGGCAATTTGTGGACTTTGTTTGGTTTAGTTTCGAGATCGCTTCAGTTTATTTATTTGATGCTCGAGAAATAAGCAAATAATGTCTCCAGAGTACGTAACTTCAAATACCGCTATCTGCCAGTTATCCTCTAAAATGATTAATGCTTACGAAAAATTTGTTTGAGGTGACAGGCATCCCGGGAACTGATTAACCCGAGAGCGTCATTACAACGCCTGATGCAACAGCTGAACCTTAAGCCTAACTACCCAGTCCATGTGACAGCATGGCCTTCTTGAGGACGATCCAGACCGCAGATTACAGTTCTGTGAGATAATGTGCAACAACTGACTGTACAACCAGACCTGCTTTCGAAAAATAACTGTTGCTGTATAAATAACTGTATGCATAACTAACTGTAAGCCTACTTTTGGGCCACCTTGTATAACTGTCTGTCAAAACAATTAGGTTTTAAAGCTCATTTAATTTGATGCACCCATTTATTTCTTCAAACTTTCCATTTCAAAAGCACCTAGTATCCTTACCAAAAGGGAATGGTTTCAGTATCTTATTTCATTATAATACAGCGAAAGACCCATTCCATGCAACTCTCTAACTATTTCTACATAGAAGCGTTGGGGCTAGCTGAAACCAAAACCATTATTATGCTTACCGGTCTAATGATTTCTGACAGCAGAGTGCAGGTCATATTTCCACCACGGATGTGTCTGCAATATTAGATAGTTGTTTGTGGCCACCCTACAAAAGCTGAATGGAACTTTTTTGATTATCTTTTGCCTGACCCCTTCCCTGCTTCGTAATTGCCTCGAAGAAAGGCAGTAGGGATCAATTGTGTGATTCTTTCTCTCGTCGTTTGATCATCATATTCTTCCTGTTTAATCTCTTGATCACACAAATCGCTGCTAGTGTTTTGACAATGCTGTACCAATACTGATACTCTGGTGATTTTGAGTGAAATTAATTTGATGAAGACAGGATTCATGCAGTTATTGAAGCTCCTTAGAAACTCTTCAATTTTTAAAACCGATTATTAAGGACCTTAAAAACGCTTAGTTTAAAATTTAAATTGCTCAGTTAAAGTGTAAAATTCAATGTTGGACCTGCAACAATATTCATAAGAAGAGTCGGTAAAAAGAGTTCAAAAGAGTTTAGCAACGGGATTAAAAAATAACTTTTGTAAAGCAAAAAGTTTTGTTAATTTTACAATATATATTCAGATTTATCTTATCAGAAGTATAAACATCATACACTGGTCCTTAACCTTTGAAATATTACTTCTGAAATAGGTCTTTAAAATGTTGTCTTGATATAGGTCCTTAAAAAGTCATTCATTTTTTGAAAAAGGTATACCCTTAAACCCTTAATGAAAAGTACTCTGGAAAGAACTCTTAAAAAATAATTTAGCCCTCGTGTAGCTCTAGTGCGACGATCTTTCAAACTAAACTAAACTTAAAAAATAATTTAAATATCGGCCTTGATTTAGTAGAAAAAGACTATTTCTGGATTGTTCACTTTTCAAACCATGATTTCTTACTAAAAATGTTTAATGAAGGGTCTAGTTCTAGTGGCGAAACTCTCCAAAGTATAACTAAGATATGGGGCCGGTTCGTTCATTGGCGACTTCGTCTAATTGAATTTACGCTCGTCAAAATTCCCACTGAATGACCTCCTTTTTTACTAAATTAATTTATATGTTCGTTAAAAAAAGTAAACGTATTAAAAAACGTAAGCGTAAAAGAATTTTACGTAAGAATAAATGAAACTGAAATCCAAGCAGTCTATACTAGAATATAAAAAGTAGGTTTGTAACAGAATCTGTCACTTAACCCGCTTCCACACAACTATTGTGTTTAACAGGTAAAAAGGCGCCAAACACAGCAATTATTCTATATTAAACATTTACATGCTAAATTTGGCTAGTTTCATTAATTTTATTTCGAAAATTCAATAATTATTACTTATCGTTTGCAAAAATTAATTTATATTTCAAAGAATAAATATGTAATATTCCTCGCTTTTAAATGGAATGAAAATATTTCATATCAACATACAAAGAATCTCGTATATTTGACGTCATTTCAAACTGATGTCGCAAAAATAAATTTAGTTTATTAATTTATTGTCTAAAGAATTAAAGTTTCTCGAGCGATTGTTGCGAATGACAATGGTGATTTAATTCTAATTAAAATGGCTTCTTATGCTTTTTAAATGAGCATTAAATTTTGCAGTTTTTTTTAAATAATTGGAGTACTTCGAATTCGAATTCTTTTCTGAAATTTTCAATGTATTCTAATTTCGATGCGCTGAATTTTTTTGACGTATCACACTTGTCCGTAGCATTTGTAGTTTGGGCTATGAAAGTGGGTGATGGACAGACAGACGGACGGACTGAACGATTATAATACCTTCCAGTTTTTATGTTATATACGTAGTGTGGAAGCTAACTAGAAAAAGACAAGAGGTTCATGTGTCTTTATCTAGTCGAAACATACTAATAAAAGTTTACTCTCGAAAAAATTTCAGTTGCAACTTTAACAAACTAACAAAGAAAATTCTAATATGGTATGACCTCTATAGTTAGTTTTGTAATTGATTTCACATGCATTTTGTCTTTGGGAGATATCAATCGGTGGATGGCAGTGCTGGGAAAGGTAAGGAAGTTCAAGACAGTGGGCGGACAATTTAAGGAATTGATCACAATCGTTTTGTTGTGTTGAATTACCAGTCATAAGTTTTGTCCACAATATACCAAGTTTGGTATTAAAATAATATGCATTTTGCGTTACGTCAACTTTTTATTATTTGATGAATAGACACGATGGAAGTTTCCTTCGTGATCTAATTTTTAATTTCTGGTAGGCATAATGTCAAAATGTCTTTGGAGGTTTTTTTTGGCAGTTATAGCATAGCAATCAATTAATTGCAGTTAAATTAACGTACATTTTTGTAAATACTAATAAATTTTTATACCCTTTCTAACCTACGTATCATGTTTCTTGAATATTCCTCTATTCGTTACATTGCTTTAGTTTAGGTGATTCGTAGTTGTGCATTTATGTGTTCTGTGTATGTTTTTCATAGATAAAACATGCACAGAACACATAGATGCACAACTTCGAATCGTTTTATATGCTCTTATAAAATTAAAAAAAAATCATTTTCACTTTGACTAATAAATCATTTTCAGTCATCACTAATTTTTAGAAAGTATCTTAAACCTTCCATTCCACCCTCTTCAAAACTACATTTTCTGATTATATATCGTGTATCTCTCGTTACTATAGCTACCGCAGCTATAACAGCCGACTCGTGAGTTAAGGTAATGAGTCTCAATAGTTTCCATACTCTAACCTAATAAATTCACTTTTCTTTCCTTTGGTTCTTTATTGGCAAGCAATAAAAAAAACTAAAAAGGCACGCATCTCACCATTGTGTTTGTGGTAAGGTGTTCTTCTCTCTATTGTATTCCAGAAGACAATTCATTCGAAAGGATAGCATAGATAACCAAGACACACTATGTTCTGTTCTCATATTGCTGGTTGGCGCTATACTGACAGCTCAATCGGTAAATAGAGGATTAAACACTTTAATTCTTTCGGAAGCCATTGAAAATCGAATTAGCAAAACAGCTGTGCGGCGGAAGTTTTAGCAACTATTGTTACAGTATCGTTTATACTGGTAGCTATTTACAGCAACTCTTTTGTGTTGCTAAGTCTTGGTTTTTGTACGATTTTTCCATACATATTAGAAAGGTCATATTTAAATGACTGATTATAGATTTTTTCAATTGATTACAGATTTATTTTATTTTAATTCAAATAGAATCACATAAATTCCTGCCATTTCCATATATTCATGCTTTCTCCATAAATATAAGATATATTTAGTGTATATTTCAAATATACTTTTGGAATAAAATTTTATTGGCTGAGATTGACACAAGATTTTTCGAAAATATATTTGGGAGAAAAGTAAAGATAAAATTATATTAATGATTGATGTCTCCTGATAATGACTGCAGGAAAAAATTATATACTACAACTTGGCAAAATGAAAATTACCTAATGTTTGTTGAAAGGATACTAAAACCGTCTTAATTATGATTTATATCAGTAATTAATGCCGGTTCTTTCTTCTAAGTAAGTTTGCTTAATGCCTCAAAGGTATAGCAGTTCTCCGTTTCAGCCAAACAGCTTAAGAGGTTGTAATGCCAATATTTTAAAAAAATATATATTTAAATTTAGTCACTTAACAAAAAGTAAAAAAACCCTCCTCTAATCCTTTACTAGAGGCAACTATAAAAATAATGCCCAATCGATTATCCAAAAACTTAAATTGGCCATATCTAGTAAATCTTAAATGATGCTAAAGAGTTCGCAAGTAGCTACTGATGTAATTTCTGCATTTCTTTGCAGTTAGCCGCCGCATAATTTTACGATCACGCTCGTTCACTCTTATGGAGGATTTTTTATTCCTTGCAGTTACTTGAATGATTTGTCAGTGTCTGAGTCTCTTATTTTACTCAGATGTTATAGCACGCACAATTAATGGAAAAAATCTTTTTTCCCGCATCATAAAAAGGGTCGTTAAATGCAAGTTAAAGTTTAGTTCTTTTTATCATGTTCTAGCATCGATACTTGAGTTGCATATATCAAGGCTCATCTCAACTTCATTTTAAATATTGTTTATAGATTCGAAGCTTCAGTTTTTAATACATCTTGTCATTCTATTAAATAATTTAAGAAATATATGCAGTAAAAAATCTAATTATAAGCTAGTAAGAAATAAAATGCATACTTGTCTTATTGATTAAATATATTTAAGCTAATTCTAAAAAGATGAAGTAAAAAAAATAATTCCATCATTAAATGAGTTTATTACACAACAAATTAAAATTGAACAAGAAGTTCTTAAAGAACTAAAATAGCCTACTTTCCTGTTACTTAAATACTTACTGAAATTCTAATCGGGAAACAACTAGGTTCTTAACAGTAAATATCATCAACAACCGTTTCTACACTACATTTATACACATTAGAAAAAAAAAATCGTTAAACACAGCATCCAGCTATAACATAAACTTCTAAAACCAAAAATCAATTATTTTCCTTAATATTCTTTCGCAAACTAACTTAATATTATTTATCTTCTGCTCGATTTATTTGTAGTTCGAAGATCAATTAAATATTTATTAATAACAAAAGTAATGAAACTACTCCAAACTGCATTAAAAAAATAAGAAATGTAAGTTAAAACTAAGCATAATTGCATGCAAAAATATGCCTTGCCGCTTTCTTGGTAAACAATTAATGAATAATCAAAGAATCAAATTGTGCTACATTTTATGACGTCATTCCAAACTGATTCATGAAAATATTATTTTGCTTCAAATATGTTGAAATAAAGTTTCTCATGCCATTGTTGATATGGCAACAGTGATTTAAATGACTCAAAATTGAATGTCAATGGGAAATTCGCCGACAGATAGTAGATTTATGTCCGTCCAGACGTACAGATAGACGGACAAAAAGTATGAAAGTTGGGTATCTGAGGTTATAGTTTTCTAACAAAAAAAGAATTTTTAAGATGCGATGGATAGAACCGATTTTGGAAGGGGGGTACGGACGGACAGAAAGACAGACGGACATCGACCGCATGTCAATACCTACTTTTTCATTTTTTTTAATTCTTTCGAATTAAAAAAAAAGTAGGCTAAAAATGGTTTAATTGATAATATATCGTAAAATATTGCAGTTTACTGACGCAATTTTGTTGAAATCCTAAAAATACTTTCATTGTCATGTTACCTACTGTCCTTGCAGTGAAAAACAATGCCAACATACGGCTGTACGCTTTGCCCCTTAAAAATACTTTCATTGTCATGTTACCTACTGTCCTTGCAGTGAAAAATAATGCCAACATACGGCTGTACGCTTTGCCCCTTAACAATACTTTCATGGCAATGGTACTGTCCAAGGAAAGAAAAAATTATACCGGCGCGCTAATTTTTTTGTGCTACATAAAATTTCCTTGTTGCGATGTATTGTGTTGTTATTTTGTTGACGCAGTTTTATTACCCGAACTAACTTCATCTATTTAGGATGTGTATTTACATTTACCCTCGTCAGCCAAATACTTGCTTAATTATTTTTTTAAAAATTTAACCTTGACGAATTTATCTTACTGATTTAATAAATTTTCTCCAAAAAAATATAACCATGGTTTGGGTTTAAACCTTTTAACAGTTGTAAACGTACGACGGTCTCATCCAAACACTTCTTCGTTGCGTAAACTTAGGGTTGCCTGTTATTTCTTACTATTTACTCGTTGATAATTTTATTTCTGTGCTCTGTTAAAGCTCTGTTTCACGGTCTTAATAGTTAAAATTTACAAAACAACCACTCATGTATCTTTGTTTTATTTTGGTTGATGTATTCAGAGAGTAAACGATGACGCTGAACAGACATCGTAACCATAGAGATAGCGCACGGATTTAACATCTCTACGATCGTAATCCAGACAACATCCAGATCCAGTAACATCCTAGAGCCCTACATCCCTACTGTAACTACTAGTAACATCCAGGTGTAAAATCCCCGTCAACCATCAGAACGCATTCTGAAAACCTCTGTAATACATGCCCAGTTGCCTACGTAGCAGAAGAGGCTGTCACAATCCTGTTTCGATTTCACGTCTCACCCATCTTGTTTATGTGTTTTCCATACATCATAATGCGTTCCCGCATTCCATTCGGACATCCGGACGACTGTCGTAATTCACGACATGCTTTTGTCCGACAAAACGGAAATTGAGAATGACCGTGCGTGATGTTTTGGTGGCGACTGACAGTTACTTTCTGCATTAGTTTGAGAAAGTTTTAACCACTTTTTTGTGATTATTTCATGAAACAAACCTTAGGTATTTACTTTTTTGGGAAAACGTTTGGTTTGCTTTAGGTATTAACAAAAAAAATTATTTTATCGCTACTCTCACTTTAAGGATCTTACTCAGAATCTTGTACCAAAAAGTCCACTAATAAGATAAATACCACTTAATAACACAGTTGTAATTGTAAAAGAAACTACTATTAGAATGAATATTGTTTTCACAAGGTAATTATATAAGTTTCCATACATGAAGAATACTTTCGATTTGAATTTCGAACATATCATTGTATCTCATTTAATGTATAAAAAAAACATTTTAAATAATTCGAGTTTTCAGTAAAATATTTGCACTATAGTTTTTTTTAAAACCAAATGTTATTGTGTGTAATTAAATTTTTGAAACAAAATGCTTCGTCATTCAATACAAATTTTTATTTAAAAAAAATCACAGAAAATTGAATTTTTTTAGATTGTCCCTGCTTTCGTACGCTTTTGACTAAAAATTATTCTAATGCAGTTGTCAGTTAACAACCTTGTGATAGCAACGCAGCCCATTGTTTCTCTAAGGCTCGTGTCCCATTCAATGTCAAGTAGTGTTAAGGAGTATTGTTTTTTGCTAGGAATGTCTTCATTTTCGAGAAGGTTATTTTTTTATCATTAAAATTACTGCAGTTTAGTAACAGGTTTTATGTAATATTCTGCGATTATCCATTTTGAAATGCGCATAGCTTTATTGTGTATTGTAAATTGATTCGGGTGTTGCTTATGTGCAATCGTGAGATGCTGTTTCATATAATTCGTCGAAATGGAATTTTTAGAATTGTTGCATTTCGCAAAACTTGACGTATCTGTCAAATATTT
This sequence comes from Oedothorax gibbosus, assembly GCA_019343175.1. Lineage (NCBI taxonomy): Eukaryota > Metazoa > Arthropoda > Arachnida > Araneae > Linyphiidae > Oedothorax > Oedothorax gibbosus. The sequence goes on from CM033278.1 coordinate 16,286,749, forward strand.
TTGTGTTTAGTTATGTCAAAAGTAACTATGAGTAAAAATAAATTTTGTAATTAAAATGTTATGCTTGACTACATTTCTACAAGTCTACATTTCATTTGCTGTGGTTAGAGGCAATTAATCAAAGCTTGAATTCAGGCCGCATGTTCAGTTACAAACACGTTTTTAACTAATTCCGGTTCATTAATTGTAGATTTTTGAATTTTTTTCGCTGACTATTCTAAATTTCCTTCTTCTTGGTATTGCATAACTTATGTTTTAGTATTTAATTGCTTATTCAAATTATAATGAAATTGTAAAAGATAATTAATTATATTACAGGCTATTTCTTAAACCAATTGAGGTTTAACGGTAAATTAATTAAATAAGTTAAATTAAAAATTTATCAGAGCTCAAGAAAAGGATAAAAAACAATTTCTTACACTGAATTGAGTAAAATATTTGTTATTGTTTGACTGTCTGATTTTTTAAGACCTATCTTTCTTATCCCTGTGCATACAATATTGTGACTGCACAGTGTACGAAGAAGAAACTTTAAACAAATTATATTGGTCACCAAGGGGCTCAAGCGTACGTCACAATATTGTATTCTTTATGTGAGCTATAAATCAAAGGAACACATACATTGTATTGTATATTTTTTCTGAAGTAACCATTTCCTTACGTCACCATTTCAATCGTGTCTATCTATTCACCACATGAATACGAAAGCGACTGACACGGGCTTAATGGAAGTAACCCTTCCGTCGCATCATTTCCGACCTTGAACTTACCTTTTCCTACAATTTACATAAATTTAATGGCTTCTTTTCGCCCTACCTTCCCTTCACAAACGACACCGTTGTTCGTTGAACTCTATCTCATGTCTGGATTGCCTTCCTTACGGCATGGTTATGTTTCTGTTGGATTGGTCACGTTGCTCTAATGGAGCAGTTACTAAGTTTCATTTACTTTCTCTAGAATATTTTCAATACTATCTAAATTAGAAAGCCTGCTGTGGCGTCACCAGTTGAGTGATTCTGAAGTTTCGTCGAATGGAATGATTGTTCTACATTAAACTCTACTTTGTTTGATATAAGCCGACTAAGGGATCATTTTTCAAAACTTTAAATCTGTCTTCTAATGTGGCATCACTCAGCTATAGGTAAACAGGCCTTAGCGATCTAGGTATTGATTTTCAACATATTTCTGAAACTGAACATGTGTATGATTTGGTTCTAAATCGAAGAAAGTATACAGTTTTTTTTAAATTCTTTATCATCCTTATTAATATCCGCACGCGGGTTCATCAGCAGGCGGCATGTCAGGCCAAAGGCGATACATGTAGCGTTTGTACCTCAAAGCAATATCATTAACAGATTCGTGGTAGTCTTTACTGAATTTTACAAATGAAATGATCTGGAATGCAAATGGACTGGTTTTCAATTTATTTTGTTTTAATTTAAACGGTGCAAAATTAGTTATTTCCTGGAACTGTTATTTTTAAAGTTTCTTAAACTTGTACGTTGTGTCAAGTTACCCACCCTGGTGATTTAATTCTCGGTTTACATTTCCGTCGTCTTCTAGGTACAGGTAAATGGCCCTCGTGTAGCTGTAGTGAGACGATAATTCGACTCAAATCGTTTGAAATGGCCCCGTAGAGTGAATCTGTTATGGGGGGGGGGGGGGGGCCCCCCTTTTTTTTTCACGGGGTAAAATGTGTTCCGGAGTTCGGGACTTTCGGGGATTCCAAAATATGGATCCAAGCAAAAAGTTATGTGTTCTCCGATTGGTACCAGTATTGTATCTAAATCTTAAAACTATGATATCACAAAACATTCGTCGTTCTCCAAGACTAAGTTTGCAAAATACGTACATTCTAAATCGGCATGCTGTTGCAGAGGCCTATGCCTAATATAAAAAGGCTATTATTGGGTGTTAAATACAAAAAGATCTATACTTGCATGCAAAGTTTCGCAGATGATGAAAACAGGAGGCAATTTGGGGTTCCACTTTCAGTCTTGTTCATTAGCCATGGTGTTGACGAAATAAACATTTAATTTTTCAAACTCCTTATGATATTACCTTCCTAAAAAATCGTTAACTCAGCCCTCGTGTAGCTCTAGTGCGACGATAATTCAAACTAAACTAAACTTAGTATGACCCGGAAGTCTGTTTCAATTCACCCCGATTTACTGTATTGATTTATATTTTCTGCACCGTAAGATTACTTTTACACTATTTGTAGGTCCGGTATTTTAATAGTTATTTGTTTGATTTTTCGGCTAGCAAATACAATTGTTTCGAAGTATTGAATTATTACATCATTATTTCATCAAGATATGATATTGTTAAGTTTACGTATTTTTTTAGTTTGCTAAATGAAATACTTTGTAAGTTGATAGTTTTACTACTATTTTTGACGAAAAAACAACCCTGCTTGAAATTTTTTTTGACACATTCTCCTTTTTTAAACAATAATATATATATTTTTTATCGTCAGTTCGTGGAACGTCTACGCACTATTACATCTACGTCACAGTAATGTTCTGCGCGTATTTTGATTAACTAGTAGAGTTGCTTGCATTAATTTATTAGGCAGGTACGATTTAAATAGGATTTGAAATGAGAAAATTTACAATTTTAATATTATACATAGTTATTAATTCCTTATCCCTATGTACGAGTTATAATAATAATCTCGAGAATAACTGAGCTCGAATATTTTTGTTTGGCACGCGATAAAAATCAATATATCCATTGTAAAGTACTAGGTCAATGATTATATGAATTTCAACTCGCAAATGGAGGTGACAGTGTGCCTATTATAAGAGAGCATTGAGTACCAGGACCCAAATTCTTTTTGAAAAGAAATTTTATATAAGCACACATCAATAAATGTATTGTTGTCAAGATAAAATCTATGGCTTTTTATCTTCGAGATAAAATTTTGCAGTTTATTTTTAGTGTTATTCTTAGTTGACAGTTGTATCAAACCTGATGTCCGTACATGTCTTCTCTTTAAAATAAAATAAATAAAAAAATATTTCTAGGAGACGTTGTTTTTAGATATCAGCTGTAAATCAATCTTAATTTTTTTTTATTGTTAACCATGTGCAAATTCATCAGATAATTTAGATTGTTTAAAACTATTCCCGATTTCCAAAGAAAACTTCACATCTATGACCGTTTTTGCCTGCAGACTAATGTAGTATATATTGTTATTAAAACTAAATTATGTAATAACAATTATACTTAAAAAAACTATTTAAAATATCTGTTTGCCATAATTTACACTGGACAGGACTAATTACACCAACTTAGGAACTATTAAATTAAAATACATTTCAGTAAGTAAGATAAGCTGCAAATAATAACTATCAAGGATATGTTTAAAGCAAATTTGGATCCTTTATTGATACATTACACTAAAATTAATTTGGGAAAAATTGAGCTTAAGACAATAATAAATATTTTATAATGGTTTATTAAAACATAATTTAAGACTGTATTTCATTTTCTTTTTTGTTGGACCGCTTTTCAAACACACCTTTAGTTTCTAGAAGAATATTCTACTATTTAAACTACTTCACACAATTAAAAAGTATGTTCTTTTTTTAATTTTAAGTTTAAAAAAAATATTACTTTCTTTAGGCTGCAGATCCCCAAGTATAGAATTAAATCAAAATTCGCTTTCTTTAAAAAAGCAACTATTCCAGGAAGATAACTTTCTACTCACTCTAAAAAAAAAACCCTTTTATTTAGCATATGGTTGGTAGGAAACGAAAAACAAAGAGAAGACCAAAAATGTGTGCCCTAAAATCTTCCCACTGCAGTCAGGGATGGTGGGTGCATCACCGGAAGTTAACTGATACCTTGAGCAGATGGTGCACATAAGCGCACTTTCTGCTATCAACTGCTCATTTCACGTAAAACAAATCTCTATATCCTGTTACTGTTGTGGCTGAATCACGTATTTTTTGTGCAGTGTTTTAGTGTATTTTAACGTCTCTGCTTACCTGGTTCCAAGAGGCCCAACCTCAATTCGATGGCTTTTACTTTAAGTTATTCCACAATCCACATGTACACATACTAGCTTTATATACTCGGCGTTGCATGGATGTACCCTTATAATTCACCAAACATCTATGATAGTGACCGGTTTTAATTTGATAAATTTAGTTACGTTGCCAAGTAATGAAACCGGACAAATCGACTTTCCATCTATAAACATCCAACGAATTAATGTTGAGTAAATGTGATGAAGCATTCAAATTCATACAAAGCTTTTAAATTTATTTTTTAAAAAATCAAATTACAATCTTACCAATTAAACCCCCGTGCTTGTGCTTAATTTTCGTTTATTATTTCGCAAGACCAGAAGTTCACAACGTTTCTATATAAGTCTATGAAATCGTCTTAAAATCATGTTGAAAAGTATCCCACTCCATAGAAACCATTAAAATAAGACTATATGCTGCTTGTTATACATCCCCCCCTTTATGTGTTTCACAAATCTTTTTGCTTGTTCAGCAAACATAAATTCGATAGCCCCTTTTCTTTGAAAAATCCTCCACTCTTTTGTTGCTTATCGATAAGCGTCATTTTTCCAATTTCATTCATCATTCTAAAATTGATGTATTCATGTATTTTTTTTTGTAATGACCTGCAACATTACATATTATCTTTAAATGACAATGCAAATAAATGCATTTTTTTTACAATGTGAAACTGTCAGTTCCTATAATGTTAACTGTTTTATAATTACAAAAGTCATGTTTTTTTTTTCTACAATCTTGACTTGCCACTTAAAATTATGAAACTAGCATTTTTAAAAAGAGAATTGACAAATCTGTCATCGAAATGTCACAGAAGATAGAAGGTAATTTTTTTTCGCTCCCGTTGATAGAAAAAGTTTATTTTCTTTTTTATTTCTTCACCGCATTCAAAATTAATTTTAATAACTTCACATGGTAATAGTGTGAGTGCTCAATAAAATCAGTAGTAACTATCTGCACTTTAGTAGAAATAAAACCTGTGTCAAAGTCATTTAACATCGGCCCTCTTTCTAATAAGGTAGGTGGTATGTGTATGTCGCGAACTATACGCGGAAGTGACTCCTCTCGCATTGAGTTAATATAGTAAAAGCGTAACTATTTGATCGCAGCGAAATAGTACTTATAAAAAAAAACTATATTACTTGTACCGCTGTTTCCCTGACCTTCATTCAAGACTTGAACTACTTTAAAATAAGGAACAACAAATAGTTTAGTGCTATAAAAATAAGTTTATTTACAAATATAAAACGGTATAATAGGTTTCTACGTTTTTTGTTTGAATTTTTAAGTTGATATATAATTTACGTTCTTTGGGCTCTTTTTCTTGTCTTCCTTTAAAGCAACAGGTTTGTCGTGTTAGTCAAAAGAAACGGGAGATGGTAGTTAAGGGCGAAAAGAAAAAATAAATACTACTACTTTAGTTTCAAAATGATTTTTTTGTTATTTTTACAATTTCATTTGCAGTGGAATGTTTGTTGTCAAATAAACAGGTTCCAAGTTTAAAGCTAGACAGCGATTGTCTGGTCGGCCTTTTTAAAAGAAAAAAAATGAAACAAATTAACAAAGGAAACACCCCCTTATTGTGCGTAATTTCACCTTGGAGACGTAACGTGCCTCATAAAAAGAGAATTCTTTGCTGTAGTTCGAAATAATTGAAGAGCTTAGTAGAAGAATGTGCTAAGTGATATTTTAGAAAAAAAAGGAAATTTTATGTCAATGAACACGTTATTCCCTCCTATAAAGATACCAATACTCCCTCTTTTCATAAACCTTAAATTAAGTATATTTTTTTCCTTTTGTAAGTGCCGTTTTTAACGTATCTAAATGCAAACGAAAAACTTAAAGCTAATTTTCTCGTTTTTACCTTTTTGTCACTTAGCACGTTCTTCCACTAAGCTCTTCAATTGTGATTAACATTCCTGATTTTGACTATAAGTTTGAAAAAAAATATATATCGTCATATACGAAAAATAAAATAAAGTCCTAACTGTTAAGTATGTCTGTGGTTCTAAGTAACGACGCCCGTTGCCAATAGCTTTCGTGTAGCTCTAGTGCGACGATATTTCAACTCAAATATGACAATTGGAACCCTAACAGAATAGAGTATGCATATAACAGGGAAAAATATCCGACAATTGAAAATTTTACACGGAATATTGACTTGGTATTTTCACCTGTGGACCATTAGCAGGGTTTTTTATATGGTTGTAGCACATGATTTTGATCGAATTTTTGAATCAGCAGTTTGAAAAAGGGAATAATTTTGGAAATATACAAAAATAACGCACGATTTTAATTAAAGTTTTCATGAAATTCAGCAGTTTAAGGAACGAAATAAGTTTTTTGTTATTTATTTCCGAAATTGTTTTTTGAAGTATTACACGATACTAATAGAATACATCCATCGGCAAAAAAAGCAGATATTACAGATGCGTTGAATGAAACGTGATGACAGATTTTAAAAAGCACAAAATATATAGCTAGTAATGTAAACGAAGCTCTTTGAATACCTAATTGCTTGTTAATTCATAAAATCGGTTTTTCTATCGAGCATATAAATAAAAAAGAATAAAAAATGAATTTTATAATAAAAAAAAGGAACTGAAGACCACTACTCGCCCAGCGCTGAGTGATTCATCTTGGCGATCCGATTGATCGGATGGTGATCTGGCCTTGGCGATGGCGATTTCTTAATGTTTCTGCTAAATGCCCTTTCCACTCTGTCAAACATTTCATTGCAATTTTTTCGTTCCTTTTTTTCTAGCAATCTGACAAATGACTGAATTTTCCGTGTGCATTAGAGCATCTTTTCTGTCCGCTTTGTTGTGGCTATCTGACGGGTGGAAGTGTTTTATTGCCGCAAGGAAATAGGGTCACATTTAGTCCCTTTGTTGTCTGGTTGAATGTTTAGGAGACAAAGAGATAAATTTTGATTTTGTGTCCATCGGGTTAATAAAGCGACGGGTTTACTGTCAGGTGAAATTATTTTCTGTGTGTGGGGGTGGGGGTGAATTACCAAGTGTGCAATGGCTTTTAATCCACGAAAAGCATCCACTTATAGTTTGAACAAAAATATTTGGGGACGGAGAGATTGCTTTATTTCCTTTTTTTTTTGGGGGGGGGGGGTACGATTTTTAGATTATTTGTATTTTAATCATACTCATTTCTTTTGAGGGTTCAAAAGTCTAATTAAAGATCAGGTCAGTGTGAACAGGTTTTGTACATTTTCATTTAACACTTCGCCTGATTAAAAAAAAACACTCAACGTAGTTTATTTCAGGGCAAAACATTCATGAAATTTCTTCCTTGTTCTTAATATTTCAAACTAACGTAAAATATTCCTAATCTTTTCTAATGATATTTTTTATTCGTATTTATACTCATTGCTTTGAGGTTTAAATGGCTAATAATTAAAAATTGGGTCATTGTGAAAGTGTTTTGTAAATTTTTATTTAACTCATGCTTAAAAAGACATCGAAGTAGGCAAGATAATTATGGTACACGTACAGTTTAAAACTAAAAATAGCTATCAACGTAATACCACGCATAAAAAATGCATGCCGGGAAAATCGAGGACCACCGTCATCCAGAATCATAGGTATATTATATGAAAACACTAGGCTATCGCTGAATGATGGTGCTCCTCGAATCTCCTGGCATGTTGGTTAAACCTACCGTCCCATTTTTAGAAGCACAGTCCCACTTTTTTTTATCTCGCTGTCCCGCTGACCGGATATCCCGCTGACCGGATAAATTATTATTAGTCCTTTAATTTATATTTGATTAGTCAGAATAATGCTAATTATTTACTAGTTATTTGCTTATTATTAGTCGCTTATTATTAGTCTTTTTCGTTTTTTTTGTGCTTATTATTAGTCTTTTTCGGTTTTTTTTGCTTATTATTAGTCTTTTTCGGTTATTATCTTATTATTAGTCTTGCATATTAATAATGACGTTGTTTAAATTTGTGGGAGAGTAGGGTACTATATGAAATTGTCGGAGAGGAAAGTGCATAGAGAGGGAACGTCTAGATTTTTTGTTTTAAATTTCTGGTCACATTAATGTTGATTGATGCAGGGTAATATGGTATAATCGACAGTCATTGTTACAAATATACTGCTGTTTGAAATGCTGTGTGAAACTAACAGTTTGTCTGTGTTGCAGGGTAATGTGAAGGGAACAGCTTTATCCCGGAGACATGTCGCAACGGGAGGATGCCATCAAATTCGAGACTGGCCGAATCAAAGCCCTCCAAGAGGAGCGCCTTCACATTCAGAAGAAGACTTTTACCAAATGGATGAACTCGTTCCTGCAGAAGGTGAAAACGACTCAAATAATTGCTTAAAAGCCCTTTATTATTTTTTTTAATTTTTAACCCCTTAAAACTCCTCGGCGCAACAGCCCATTTCGGTTTACTTGACCAAGGGCTCTGGGGTGCAAGGCATATGTCCCGGTTAGGGGGTAAACCTCGTGCGGAACCCCTAGTGCTTAGTTCCCAACATGCTTGGTCCTCATTTTATTGACCCGCTTAAGGGATGAAAGGATGACTCAACCTCGTCCAATCCGGGCCTCGATTTAAACCCCTTAACAATCATATAATTTTCAAGAAAACAGTCATAAAGCCTTTTTTTATCCCTGAAAATTATATAAAAATATGTGCATAAACTATACTATACATTCATTTTAAATTTTGTATTTGTTTTTAGCTTGAATTTTTAAAACGAAAAACCTAGGAAAAGCCAATATTCATCTAGTAAAACGAACAACCTCCTCCCGTTATTTTCACGGGAGCGAGAAGGAAGGTGTTAGTTACCCATGCAAGATTGCACGGTGGGAACCCTGATCAAAATATAATATTAAAAATTAGAATGTTAGATTTTGAGATTGATAACTAATGTTGTGCTTTAATGCATTTGTACATCATTCATTATTGAAGGAATAATAATAATAAAGTACTAATTAATTGAGGACTTGGCAATTATATTTCCATTACTTCTCCAGTTCAAAATTAACAGCATTACAACAGTTTTGTTGCCTAAAATGTTGTTAAAATGTCTTAAGTATATCACATAAACAGAATTTGAAATGGAGAATAGCATGTCCTATTATTTCCTTCAAGCTTCCTTCCAATATTCTTCTCAGCTTAAATTTGAAGAATTCAAAAGCAATGATTTTAAAATTCCATATTTAAAATTATTCATTCAACAATAGTGATAAAGTAAACACCTATGCTGTAGTTTTATATATAAGTTTTTGTCTAAGTTATTTTTAAAATGCAAAATATTTTTGAATGGATAGGTTATAGTTTCTCACAGACATCCTAGAATTTTTATTTAATTATGATTATATTATCATTTCCAATTATATATCCTTTATTATATTATATTATTATATAATTATTATCCTTTGCTTAAATACTTTTATCTATTTTTCCCAGGCCAGGATGGAAGTGGAGGATCTGTTCACAGACCTTGCAGATGGGAAAAAGTTGCTCAAACTTTTGGAAATCATTTCTGGAGAGAAACTTGGGAAACCTAACCATGGGAAAATGAGAGTTCACAAAATAGAAAATGTTAATAAGAGCTTAGCTTTTCTTCATACAAAGGTGAGAGACACTATTCTCATTAGCTATTTTGCTCTTCTTAACGTATTTTCATGAGTTTATTGCAATTGGATGTTTTAAAATGATATTTTATTAAATTGGATTTTTACATTGGTTCATTTTATTTATGTATATAATATAATGTATATTTATTATATTTTATAAAAGTAATAATAAATATGTGAATATTCTAACACTTTAGATTTTGTTAAATTATTTAATGTTTTTAATGTGAATTTAAATTAAAAAATAACGAATTTTTGCTTGTTTTACTTTATGGTTACAGATAATATTATTAATTTTTAGGTGAGATTAGAAAGTATAGGGGCTGAAGATATAGTTGATGGGAACCCAAGACTTATATTAGGTTTAATATGGACAATTATATTAAGGTTTCAAATTCAAGAAATTGAAATTGATGTTGTGAGTATAATTTTTTATCCTCTGATACCTAGGAAATTACTCTTTATGAATTCATATATTTAATTTGTAATTGTAATAGTTTTTGAAAATTAAATTATATTGTTTATTGTAGAATGAAGATGATGAAAGTAGTGAGAAAAAATCTGCTAAAGATGCCTTATTACTGTGGTGCCAAAGAAAAACTGCAGGGTATCTATATGATTCTTCATTCAAGCAACTTTACTTGAAATTATAAAAATATTGGAGAGAATTATCAATATTAATAATAAAATCATATTCAATTCAATCTGTTTGTAAATCTAATGTCTGTGAATTTAAATTAAAAAAGACTAGTTACACAAAGAATTTAATGTTTTTTAAATAAAGTTTTGATCTAGTTTTAATATAACAGTAAACAAAGAAAATTATACAGTTATATAATTAAAATATTAAATATTATTTTTAATTTTTGATTTTCATTTAAAATTTAAAACTTGATTCATTCTTTTTTCACACTAAATCTAAAACTAAAAATACATTTTGAGAGTTTAGGAACATAAGGATATTCCAATTCAATGTACAATTATCATGATATTTAAATTTAATACTTATATTTCTTCTTGATGTTTGGCAGCTATCATGGTGTAAATATCCAAGACTTCCATGTGAGTTGGAGAAGCGGCCTCGGCTTCAATGCTCTCATTCACTCCCATCGGCCAGACCTTCTTAATTTCCCTGCACTCCATAACAACACTCATATTCAGAATCTGAATAATGCATTTGATATCGCACAGAAAGAGTTGGGCATTCCACGACTTTTGGATGCGGAAGGTAGTCTTATTCTTTATTAAAAATCCTGTTTCTTTCTTGAAATTTATTTTACTCTTTGTTTATAGTTTTACTACGATTTTGAATTGAACTTTGATTTTAAATGTGACAGCTAATTTGAAACTTTAGATTTCATGCCTTTCAAAGTTGAATTGTTGTTTATTGTCCGTTTTCAACTTATGTAAAGAGTGTGTCTTTTTATTATCTCTTTCAACTTTATTCCATGCATCCCTTTAAAATTCCTCTATTTATCAGTTGTTTCCTTTTTTTTCAGATGTTGATACAAATAAACCAGATGAAAAATCTGTTATTACATATGTAGCTTCTTACTACCACACATTTGCTAGAATGAAAAGTGAGATGAAAGGTGGAAAGCGTATTGCAAATGTAAGTATAACTACTATTTTATATTTTTGTTTTTCCTTAGAATTTCATAAATTGTTTATTTTTCTTATACTTAATGCCCTTTTATTTGATATCAAATTGGAAAGTTTATTTTTTAAAAATATGTTTATTGTATTAATTTCCTATATCTATATTAATTTTCTTATAATCCTGCATATTTAGATTGTTGGCCAAATGATGGATGTCGATAAACTAAAGAGTAACTATGAGCTTTTCACAACCCAACTACTTCAGTGGATTCAAATGAAAACAAAAGAATTGGACAATAGAAATTTTCCCAATTCCTTAGAAGGTATACAGAAAGAGTTATTAAGATTTAAAGAATATAGGACCATTGAAAAACCACCAAAGTAAGTTTTTCTTTTGTTACGGACATTTAAAAAAAACTTATATAAATATTCCAACTTGTTTCATCATTGTTCATAACTTTTATGGAATAAAAGTTTAAGTAGTAGATGTCAATTTAATCAGCCGAATTGTGTACCGAAATATACCAAGTAGCATTTTCAACTAAACCTTATTATTCCTTTATAAAAACATTAAACATACCAATTTTTGTTCAATCTAGATACAAAGATAGAAGCGAAATCGAAGCCCTCTTGTTCTCCATCCAAACCAAAATGAAAGCACTTGGTCAGCCCTTGTATGTGCCCCCAGAAGGCCAACTTGTCCATGATATCGAGAGAGCTTGGGACGGCCTGGAAAAGGCCGAGCACAGTCGAGAAGTTGCATTGAGAGAGGAACTACTGAGGCAAGAGAAGTTGGAGAACCTGGCTTATCGATTTGAAAGAAAGGTAAGTATTAGAATATAAATGTACAAGGTATTCACAAGCCGTAACAATATCTAAAATTCCTCTAAACTGTTTTAAAGTAAATAAAGCAGTTTAGGGGGTTCTAGGGAGCCCTTTATTTTTTATGATATTAGAAAAGGCAGTTATTTTTGCATGTCCTACAGAAAACTTCTCCGATTTATTTTGGCGAATTGGTCATAATAAGTTGGTCCAGAGAGGATTCAAATTTTGTTTTATTTTGTCTGATAGAAGTAAAATGAATTAACATGTTACTTTAATTTTGAAGTTAATAACTAGGAAGGAAAAAAGTATTGTTCATCAAAACAACATATAGGAATTGATTTTAATTATATTTTTAATACAGCACCACTTCATACTAAAATGCCTTTGTCCCTAAAAAAAAACCTAAATTTTTTTTTTAGTTATAATCTTGAGATTTAGGTTTATTTTATTTCATTACGAAAGAAAATTCTACATCTTACAAGTTAACATTACAACTTTCTTTTTCAGAGTGTTGTTCGAGAAGGATATTTAAAAGAAATGATACAGGTGCTCTCTGATCCAAGGTATGGTAGTAATTTGTCCCAAGTGGAGGCGACAGTTAAAAAACATGAAGCTATTAGTGCTGACATTCTTGCCAGGGTAAGTAAAAATAACAATATTTTCTTTTGAATCAAGGTACACAATATGTCATTAAACATATAACTTTTAATATTTGTGTTTTAGGAAGAAAGATTTCAAAATTTAACAACAATGGCAGATGAATTAGTGATGGAAAATTACCATGGTAAAGATGAAATTAAATTAAGGTATGTTATCTATCAACTAATATTACCAAGATTTATTTTAAAATAACTTTAAATATATTTGAATTTTTCACATTAAGTTTTATACAATTAGCAATTCTGAAAAAGCGTATTGCAATTAATAAAAAATAGCTGTTATTATCAATAATGCCTTTTTATTTAAAAGATATTAAAGTTTGTCTTAAGTTTAAAGTAATCTAAAAATTACTTTGTAACATGTTAAGGAATATTCTAAAATGGAAATGAAAATGTTTCAGCTTATAAATATATATTTGTTCATTTCAGAGAGCAAGAAATCATGCAAAGGTGGGAATATCTTTTGGAGCTGTTAAAAAAGCACAGGTCTACACTGACAAACTTAAGTAACTTAATGAGCATGCTTAGAGAAATTGATACAATTACAGCTGAAATTAAAGAAATGGAGGTAATTTCTGAATTATTTTTTTTACATTTAAAAGAGTAACACATTGAATATTAGTAGCAATTTTCTTCAGAAACTTATCCAACATTTCATAGAATTTTTTATATGGTAGAAATTTTACCCTACACTTCCCATCTATTAGTTTCATGATAATGCATAGAATTTTTTCATTGTAGAACTTTAATGCACTTTCATTCCCAAAGGATCCATCATTAGAATAAATATTTTAATTGGTGTAATCTCTCTCTATATATAAATAGTTCTTAAAATGTAAATAACATATAATTGTATTAGTTATTCCTTTTGTAGAATTTTAATACTTGTACTTAATTTTTAGTAAACAATTAAACATCCTATAACGAATCATTTTTATTGTAATTATATTCTCAACATTTGCTTTTTCATTATAGGGTAGTTTCTACACTGATGATCTGGGTCGCCATCTCCTTGCAGTTGAAGATTTACTTCAAAAACATAGTTTAGTAGAAGCGCACATCTCTTCTCAAGGGGACACCATTCGAAAGCTCAACACTCAAGCCATGAGCTATATAAATGATGGTCATAAAGAAGCTCCTATATTACAGAAAAGGCTCAATAAATTAAATACGGAGTATGATAAGTGAGTTGAAGCTTCTATATAAAGATCTAAACATACCAGATATTGACATAAGATTAAGAGTACAGTTTACTCTAGCTTAACCGGGGCATTCATGGCCAAAATCCCATCGTATTCTCAAACGTGACTGGTTAAACAGCATGGATGTTCATCTTTAAAATATGTCGTACTACAGCATACCGGTTCTATATCTGAGCCTTTTCAATCTACTTCGAGGCTATTGGTAGAGAGCACATGAGATATTGATGATGGCTTGCGATCTTCCTTGGATGTTTGTTTTGTTTTATTTCATTTTTAAAAAAACTTTTTTTCAACACTTTTTTTTAAATACTAGTTGTTTCCTATTTAATCCTATTTAATAGCCTCAAACCATTGTCCGTACTAACATCAGATGCTCCAGTTCATGAAGCAAATATCAACTAAGTCTGTCTTTGTATAGTAGGGGACAACGGATTAACAGCAACCGGATAAGAATGTGTGGCCTGTACTTTAATATTGTATCCAAAAGCACAGTATATTGTTACAAAATATTACCATTATTTGCTGAAATACTTTGAAATGTACTAAATTATTAAAAATATTTAAAAAAATTAATTGGTGGCAGTCATGACTTAGTTTACATTTGCTTTATTTTAGCAATTATAACTACAGTTTACACTTCTCTCTCTATATATGTAACCATGAAATATATTAGTGTTTTTAAATTGTCTAATATTTCAGTTTAAATGTAATTACTATTACAGTTCTAAATTTTTTTTTTGTACTTTTATGGATTAAAGTTTTTATTGTTAAGAGTTTTTTATTTCTACGTTTTTCAAAATTCTCTTTATACATATAAAGCATACCAATTTCATTTCAGCCTTGTTAGCTTAGCCGCTGGAAGAAGATCAAAGCTTGAAGAATCTCGCATGTATTACCAGTTTGTCCAAGACCAAGAAGAGGAAGACGCTTGGGTGGTGGAAAAGCAGCTCATTTGCAAATCTGTTGTACCTGGAAGAGATTTACAAGGAGCACTATCTTTGCAGCAAAAGCATAAAGTATGCATTAGTTTAGGTTGTTTTCATTATTTACATTAACTTTTTAAAGGCATGGTTTAATTCTGGTTGTGCTAATTTCGTTAATCTACCTTGTTGGTGTCAAAATGGTTGAATTATCAAAGGATCTTGTTTTCGTTGAATTAGTATTCAATAAGTTCAAGCATATAACGTTGTAAAGTTTTGTTGTGATGAGTAGAAGTTACCTGGAATTTTGCTAAGTAAAGCATCAAGCATGTGTTTTAGATAAATAAAGTGTTTTTGTTACGAGAAAAAATATTGTTTAGTTGTTACCATAAAATAACTACCCTTTTGACCTATGAACTAGTATAACATTTTAATTAACTGTTGATATAAAATTTCAATATGATTGTATATATTATACCAAAGGAACAGTTGTAAAGTTTTTAGAACTCGGCTTTTATATATTTAAATAAAACTAAAGCAAATGGTAATCAACTTTTTCAAACAAATTTATTTAAATATTTATGCAATTCTTTTAGTCATAAAAGAAGTGCAAAAATTTTGTGACAGTTCATTAAAAATGAAGTTTTCATTTTAAAACACAACTTGCATTGTCTTTACTAAACTGTTTTTATCACCTACAAATTTTATTACTTTTTTAGGCTCTTGAAGTGGAATTCAATGCTCGTTGGCCCCGAGTCACAAAAGTTATAGAATCTGGAAATGCATTGAGAGCTCAAAAGCATTCACAAAGTGTGGATATCTCTCAGCGTATAGAAGGCCTAAAGAAGAACTGGGACAAATTGCATGAGCTATGGTCTGCAAAATCAAAACAACTAGAGGATGCATCTGCTGCTTACCAAGTACACAAATTTTAATGTATCTTAATTTAAGTACCAAGGAAATTTTTAGTTATACTATTAAATTGAAATTCTGTTCATTAAACCAACTATCTTGTTGTGTGGAAACATTCAGTTAAACTAATCGAACCGAAGTCTAAATAAACTAGCATTTGTACTAAAATTTATTTTATGTATTTGAACATAACATATTCAACACTAATTAGAATGTATTAATATGTATAAAGTATTTTTTAATTAGCTGTACCCTTGTTATAAAAACATTTTTTTTTTAGTATCAAGCTGACGCAAATGAGGCAGAATCTTGGATGAAAGAAAAAAGGCAGCTAATGTCAAGCACAGACTATGGCAAAGATGAGCCAAGTGCTCAGGTATGCACAACTTTTTCTAACATTTGCATGACATGTTGGCTTGAGTTATTAGTTTCTAAACTTAGTATAATGCTTAGTTGTATGTATTAATTATTCCTCATAATTTTCTCATAAGTAAACAATGGTATTTTGCTAGACTTGATAAACACTGGTTGAAAATAATAGCCATTGGTGTACAGAAAAAAAGTCATTTCAATTAGCACAACACAAAATTTGTTTTTTTAAAAAAAATCTGAAATCTGTAATATAATGTTTAGAGTATAGTGTAATGAATGTTTGATTTTTAATGTTTTGTCCCATTTTGTTTTTATCTTAAATGTTGATAATTTAATGTACTGCCCACTTTTTTGGTGACTGTAATTATAGTTATTTGTTCCTAAAATTTTGAGAACTTCTTATAAAATTGTTAACATAATTTCATTTACTTCTTTCTGCTAGTGTAAATATCATACCATCCAATTAGAAATGATTTATGAAACTATTTTTTGAGCAAAGAATTTTATAATATTTCTTAATTTTGTTTTTTTGTGTTTTAGGCTCTTCTTCAGAGGCATACAAGATTAGAAGGTGAAATTAAAGCTTATAGTTCTGACATTGAAAGGTTAAATGAACAGGCTGAAATAATGATTAAATCTGGAATGGCCACTTACTTTGTAAGTATTAGTCTTTTTTTTTTATTTAAATATAATTAAAAAAAACATAGTTACTAGTTTGTATAGAATATTTTTTAAAACATATTATTTAAATAGTGTTTTACAATTTAAGCTAGTTTATTGCCAGTGAAGAAATTTGTTATATTTTAAAATTGTTCAATTGTCAGACTCTAAAAATATGAATTAACCATACCCTTTGAATTAAAAAATATAAGAACTGTATATAGCATTGCCACATTGTAATATGCACCAGTAATAACTTAATGCTTACAATTAAATGTATTTTGGTTAATATTCTCAGCTATCTGAAGCACTTCAAGAACCTGAAACAGAAGAATGGGTGGAAGAAGTTGTACTAACTCCAGTCGATGAATGGATCGAAGAAGTTTACGAGAAAGAAGTGATAAAAGAAATAGTCGAAGACAGAAAAATACCACAAGTTCGTGCGATGTATAAATTTCAAGGCAACGACTTTGACGTTGATAAGGGAGAGGTACATGCTCATCTCTTGTTTTTAGTTCTAAACTTTTAAAATATATATTTTTTGATCATATTTGTAAATGAAACCCAGATGGGTTAATATGGTCTACGTTAACCAAAGGTGGATGCAGATGAAAATTAGGGTTGGTTTACAGACATTCACAAAATTCCATGTCTAATAAACAGCCCCTTCATTAATTTCTAATTTCAAAAACAGATCATTTATAATTTCATCAGAACACTATTCCCTCCTAACCGAATTTTTACAAAAATAAGGTCATATAAAAAAAACAACCCTAGATACACCTCTGTTCACTTAATTGAAGGTATGACACACAAGCTCTCAATTACGCATGCTATTATATATGGCTAAAAAAAATTCTGTTGTAATTATATAATTTTATCATTTTGACTTTTATATTTATTCATAATCACCATATTTATACATTATTCAGGTAATGATCTTGCTTCAAAAAACCAATGCAGATTGGTGGAATGTACGCAAATCGAATGGTGTGGATGGTTTTGTGCCTGCAAACTATGTTATAGACATTGAACCAAAAGTCGTTAGAAAGAGAGGCCAAAGGATTGTAAAAGTTCCTGAAAAAAGAAAAATTAAAAAGACAGTAATGAAGAAGCAAATGGTTAAGAAAAAGAAACAAACTTTGCCATACAGTAATATTTTTTGCTTCACATTTTTTAAGATTTAAATATGCTATGTTTATATTAAACTTAATTATACTTGTATTTGTCTGTAGTAAGCTTTAAAATGGTACAATTGATTAATGTTTTAGTGAAAATTGGTTTACTTGCTTTAAACTGTACTTTAGTTACAATCAAAAGTTTTTTCCTGCCAAAATTTAGTTAAATATAGTATTGAAAAATCACAAATTAACAAGTGGTTATTCTCTACCCTTTTCTTCTTATTAACTACCAACTTGCATGCTATAAACATATTTATGTATGCTATCTGAGAATATATTTTTAGTTTATTCAAAATTTAAGGAATCCCTTTGGAAAAAAATATGCAAGAAAAAAAAATATTGCAAAATTCCATTTACATGTATCCATATTTTTCTAAGATTATTTAATTAGAAAGCATTATAAATTATCATAGAAACATACTAAACTAGCTTTCTAATATTCTAAAAAAATCTCACTGAAATAAACTATTTTATTTAGCTGTATAAATTTAATTCATAAGTTTCTAAGAATATCTTCCATTACATATATTTTTTAAAAAATTATTTAGCTTTATCGCTGGCTAAATTTGTAATGTTTTTATATTTCTGTTTTACAGAAAAAGTCCTATCTCGCTCTCCAAGCAAATCTCAAGAATTTATAACTAGACGTCAGAAACTTATAAATGAATCGTATGAGGAGCTTATTGAACTATCAAAAGTGAATAATTTTTTGATATTTATTTTAAAATTAAACTTTTAGCAACTGTGAGTATTATCTGAAAAAAGCTTTTAAATTGAGTGATTTGAATATCAGCACTGAGAAATTGGTCAGTTTTAATTGTTATTTTTACAATATTAAACAAATTTTATATTTTAAAGGATGAGGATATTTCTACAACAACTCTCAAATGTTTGTCTGGTGAGTATTCTGCATGTGTGTTATGAAAAAAATTAGCATGATATACTTGCAGAACTACTCAAGATATTGTGTATTTTGGTTGTTGTATTCCCAGAAATATTTCTTTGCACACTGCAAGACGTTTTAGTTTATAAGAAAGAGCCTGCATGTTTGATTTTTCCTCAATTTGGCATTGTTATATCGATAGTAGCATTAGAATTTTGATTGAGTTTGGATAAAACCTTTTTAGGGTTTGTACATTTTAACTATTCTTGCATGATTTATTTAAATTTTGTAGTTCTTGTTCCCATAATACATGTAAATTGTTTTTTTAAAAAAATTGTCTTAAGCTTGATTGAACAAATAAGATACAATTACTGCATAATTATAATAAAATTAAATTATGATTTATGTATATTTTCTTGGAAATTCAAATCTGTTTGTTACAACTGTTTCAACATTGTTTGTAGTAAACTAAGTTTTACTCATACTGATTTTGTAATGTTTTTAAAGATAAACATTTATATAATTATATATACCAATCAATAATTTATAATCTATATCTTTTATTGAACTGATATGTATATTTTAGTTCAAAATTAGCAAATCTTGCTGAAGTCTTTTAAATAAATTTATTATGGTTTACTTGCTACTTTTATTATTACGTTTATTTCTGAATGTCTCTAAAATACTTTGTCCTTAACATTAGATTATGCTTATTTGCGTAAGTACTTTCTGAACACAATTTTACGGGGAAGTTTTTTTTAGAAAGATTCTAAAATCCACATTTGTTTTAGGCACGAAGACATTACTTGGAAGATGCCATTAACCTTTTCAGCTTTTATAGAGAATGTGATGATTTTGAAGCTTGGATGAAAGAAAAGGTAGTTAAAAATTTAATTTATCTGAATTTTTTTTAAAATAGCATTTTTGTTGTAAGTGTGCATTATCTTATATTTGTTTTCTTCTTATGTAGTTTGTTTGACATTAATAAAACTTTTCTGTAACAAAACTAATATTTATTACCACGATAAGCTTACTTTGCTTTCTATGTTTTTGTACATTTCATAACAACTTTCTGAGAATATTTAAATTGAATTAACTCACTGAAGTGAAACCATGAGCTACCATTTCTAAGTTATAGATTATATTTGTATTTATTCATTGTTTTTTGTTTCCAGGATCGAATCCTTACTACTCGAGATCCTAAAGAAGGAGTGGAAGTTATGAAGAAAACTTTTGAGGTAAAGAGTTACATGTTGCATTTTTTTTTGTATTTTGTTGTTAATGTAATCAAATAACTGAGTCGATGGATGAATATATTGTTTAGTAAGAAAAAATGTTTAGGTTAAATAACTTAAAGTTTAAAAATAATAATTTTTTCTTATTTTTTGATTCTTTGGCATCCTAAATGAAAGATTATTTGTTAAAGCACTTTATTCTAATTACTGGCAATGTCCATATGTAAATAATTGGATTGTTATTTGTAGCCTGTTAAATGTGAAACATTTATTAATAAAAAATATTTACAAGTAAAACACTTTTTTTAAAAAATTTTGTGATTATTACATTAGTTTAATATTTTGAATTTCCAACATTCTAAACAGTTTAATATTTTTGTGCACACTTGTTCAAAAATTCATTCTAATTTAAATTTTTTTTAGAACTTTTTGACTGATCT
Organism: Oedothorax gibbosus; assembly: GCA_019343175.1. Classification (NCBI taxonomy): domain Eukaryota; kingdom Metazoa; phylum Arthropoda; class Arachnida; order Araneae; family Linyphiidae; genus Oedothorax; species Oedothorax gibbosus. Next base: position 16,307,278 of record CM033278.1, read on the forward strand.
CTCAGCCACCAGCCGCAGAATTGAAGAAATAGATAGTTGTGTTGAACAATTTGTGCGCACAAAACATAGCCAGCTTGGTGGTGTAAAAGCAAGACAGAAACAAGTACATGAGAGGTAAAATAATTATAACATTTACAGTGTTGTATTTTACGTATTTTATTACTGCAAATTATTGTTTATTTTGCATTGCTTTAAATTAATTTCAAGTGTAAATTCTCAATATTTATGATTTTTAATAATTTTAATTGTATTTTTTTAGGTGGAATAGACTTAATCATTTAAAAACTGAAATAGAAAAGAGTTTGGAAGGAGCAACTAGGTATGTAATATAGGAATTAAAATAAGTTTTTCCCCTGAGCCCTATTTATCTGTTCCTAAGAGAATATCTCCAAATCAGCATTTTTCCAAAGATGAGTATATCTCCAAGAATGATTTTTTTTACCCTTTAACAGTTTTGAATATAATAAATTTTTATCCGCTTAAAATAGGCTATTTATTAAAGTACAAAAGCAAAGTGATATTAACCCTCTGAGGAATAAGTGAATTGACTGAAGAGTAAGCTTGTTTTCACCACAGGATATTAAAATTTAACTTTTTAACTAAATTTTTTTTTCAAATTTTTAAAAATTATAATTATGCAGCAGAGATGATTATAACAACTACTCTATACTTGAAATTGTAAAGTTTAGAAAGATTATAAAATGTTAACTTTTTTAAAATTGTGTGTAGCTACAAAACCGAACAGTCACGTGACGGGTTTATATGTCTGCATCCCTCAGAAGGTTAGTATCACTCGGTTTTTATTAATATAAAACTTGAGTAAACAAGTTTTGAGACAATTGTTCAATTGAGACAATTGACAAGTGTTCTGCATTGTGTATGTTCTCCTGGAAAGTTTGAAAATCAAAATGCACTACGTCTTTGGCTCATGTTCAGTTATTTTTTATGCTGTTATCTTAAACTTACCATCTTATTTGTTTGCTTAGTGTTGAGCTGTTTGAGAGAACTTGTGATGATGCTTATGAATGGATGCTTGAAAAACTTGAGAAAATTGAGACTGATGATATTGGTCGAGACAAGAAAACTGTTCAAGCTCTTCAAAGAAAACACCAGGTAATACTCATGGCGTTAATACTGAAAATACAATACTACTGTAAATGCATGGCACTATGCATTATTACTCTATTTTGCATTAAAGTGTTGAAAATAATTCTCATTGAATTAATGATAATTTTATTAAAAAATATTTTGTAAATCCTTGTCTTTCAGAATATTGAAAGAGAATTAGCCCCAATTGAAGAGAAATTTAATCGAGTAAACCTTTTGGCTGATTCGTAAGTAATTTTTATAGTATATAATGGCATATATTTAAATTTTTAAATTGTTAACAATTTTAATGCATATTTATATCTAAAACAAATTTGTAATTTATTTTAATCAAAACTTACTTGTTTTGCAGTGTTAAAATATCGTACCCAACAGAAAGAGCTAATGTCACCACCAGACAGCAAGAGCTGAACGATTTGTGGGAGAAAGTTAAGGTAACATAAATATTATATTTTTCGTTGAAACTTTAAACAATAAATTTCCTCATCAGTAATGTATTACATGGAAATTTGCCTTTTATGTTTCATTCGTGCAGTTAAAAAAACACATAAATTACATTGGCCTTAAAAAGTTTTCTAAAGTTTTAATCTTTACAATCAGTATGCTATATTTTTCCCTCTTAATTTTTTATAGCATATTTATATCAATTGACTTATTTTAAACAAGGTTTTACCTTTTCACTTTCTGCTATTCATATAAAATTGTATATTTACATAATATTTCGCTTCATAAGGATAAATTACTTCCAGGAAAAAGCTGCTGATAGAAGAGCTAGACTTGACGAGTCTTTAGGACTGCAGATATTCAGAAACAGTGCCAAAACTTTGGTAATTATTTAAAAAAGCTATATTTCATTCTTGGGATAGTTATTTTACAATACAACATGCTCTTACCTGCTACCTGTATTTAATTTCAGCTTGTGTGGGTGAGTGATGTGAAGCAGTCTTTGAACAGTGATGAACCAGCAAGGGATGTTGCTACAGCTGAGAATCTCTTAAAGAAACACCAAGATCTGGGCGATGATATTGCTGCTCATCAAGATGAGTATGTTTGGTTTTGAGATATATTGTTCTAAGTGTTGATTGTTTTATATGTGTTTCTGATATTACATTTTTACTATATTCTATTCAAAAGGATGTAGAAAAATAAGTCCATATAATTGAGATCAAGGTTTTATTGTATGCTGTAGTAATGTTATTGTATTCTTGTTACAATACTACTGTTTTGAATTTGTTGTGAAGACAGAGGCGGAATTTATAAGAAATAAGTTTTTATACTTTGTAATTCAGATATTTCTAAACTGGTGGTTGTAAATGGATAAAATGTAAATGACAAGATTATTTTGACGAATTGGTAAGAAGATAACAAAATTTAAATATTTGTTAAAAAACATTTTAGTTTCTTATTTTATATATCAGGAAATCAATATGCAATAGGACAAAGAGTGTAAAGTTTAAGGTTCACTATACATGCATGGTACACTGTAAAATTTTCCAGCATCCTACTTGCTAATATTAAGGTTTAATTTGATCCATTTCCATCCGATACAAATTAAAACATTTATTGGATGGGAATGTATAGCTTTAAAAAATTATAAATCTCTAGTTAAACTTTAATATTGTTAATGTCATCTATTTTCATTTCATGCTGCATTATAAATTAAATTTGACTCATTAAATTTTGTAGATTCTCCGACATACAAGGCCTCGGCGTGAGTTTGCTTCAGAAAAACCCAGACTCGACTGAGATCAGAGATTCCTTAGTACAACTCCAGGAAGAACAAGATGCCATTCACAGGGGATGGCAGGAGAAGGGTGATTGGCTGAGACAGTGCATGGACTTACAGGTGTTTAACAGGGAGGCAGATCAGATTGACAGCATCACAAACAGTCACAATGCTTTTCTGGATTTTGAGGATCTTGGGGTAATGATATGACTTTATCTTGATTTTGTTATTTATATATTTCAGTTTATTATATTATTTATGAGGTAATAAAACTAGCTTGGTAACAAAACACCATTGGTTTCGCCTCTGTCTGACCAACTGACCAGAATATGTAGTCACATAAGCTGAAATGGGCACAGCAGACTTTTACCTCTATGAGTTGTTGCACCACTGAGTTTAATTTAGAGTTTTTATCATTTATAAATATTGGTATTTGTTAACCTATTTTTGTTCTCTAGCTGTGTTTAAACAGTAAAAAAAGGCTTTATGAAGGAATCGACAAGTTCAATTGTAAAACCAGCCATGTGAAAAAAAATTCAGTAGATTTTAAAGGTGTAAGGTTGTATTCTTAAAAAATGTTTAATTTATACTATACCTAAATAGATTATAAGTATACCTAAATAGTTATCTTCTACATGCTTAACTTTAGAAAAGATCTTTAGGCAAAATCAATTCCTCTTTTAAACTAAACCTATAAATTTAATATTTTTTAAAAATGTTGTTCAAGTTAATTTTTTTTCAATTAAAAATAGCAATTCAATTGAATTAACAATTTTTGCATTGTTTAGTTGTGAATTTTGCATGAGATTATAATTGAATTTCATCATTATAGACAACCCTAGATGATGTTGAAACCCTGCTTAAACGCCATGAAAACTTCTTGAATACCTTGATAGCACAAGATGAAAGGATACGAACTTTTAGTGAAATGGCAGATAAACTAATTGCTGCTAGACATTATGAAAGCAAATAGTAAGAACCATTTTTTTTGTTAAATGTTATACCTATGCTTCTATTGTTTTTCTTCTATTGTTTCCATATATAACAATTTTATATAAGCCTCTTTTTAAACAATTCGACAAACCCTTTTGCCACCAGAAATATGTTAGTTAATAATTTATGCAGCTGAAATTTAGAAATCACTAACAAATTTATTGTTAAGAATATAGGTAAGAAGTTGTGTATATTGTATGCTTAAAGTAAAAAGAGCCTTTTAAAGTCTCTTCTTATGTATTCCTGATAATGAAGCCTATATTATAAACGCAAGATTAGTGTTATGGGATATTTATTTTGAAATATTTTTTTCTTTAATTTCTACAGCATTGATGAAAGAAGGAAGACAGTATTGACTCAAAGGCAAACTGTCAAACAAAAAGCTGAGCAACGAAAAGCTTTGCTTCTCTCTTCACATGCTTTTCAAGAATTCCGCACAGATGTTAATGAGGTATGATTTTGCTGTTGCTGCAATAGTTAAGGTATATTAATATACAAATGTGACTTAAAACCTAAATTGGAAGGTCTAAAATAGACCTAGCATTGTGATCAATTTGTACAACTGTAAGACTGTATTTGAATTTTTACCATAATTGTGAGAGACCAAGAACTGTCTAAATATTGATATTCTTAAGTCTAAAAAAATAACACTTTCTATGTTAGCTTATTTTATCCAAGACAATTTTACATAATAAGCTTTACTTTCATAATTTCAATCTATAGATTTTATGTTTGCAATTGCTATTACTATTAATAATAAGTGCTATATTTGTTTTAGCTTTCAAGTTGGATTCAAGATAAGCTTAAAACAGCTTCTGACGAGTCCTATCGAGATCTTACTAACTTGGAGAGAAAGTTACAAAAACATGAAGCTTTTGAAGCAGAATTAAAGGCTAATGCTGAAAGAGTAGATGTTATTAATAAGGTATGGTTTTCAATTTTTTTGTACAAAAAATTAGATATGTCTTTACTGTAAAAAAAAGTTCTTTATTAATAACAAGTCTTGACAAAAAAAAAACGTCTTTGATTCCCAGTAAAACATTGAAACTCAAAGGAGGTTATTCTTAACTTTGACTTAAGTGTTTTATTTGTAGTTGGTTTTATTTATATTTTTTTTCATGTGCACACAGCAAAAAAGCATTTACTGCAGCTTGTGTTCCCTTTTCGCTTTGCCACGGCACAGTTCTGGGCAGACAAACTGCAGTATTTCCCAAAAAAAGTGTTTTGAAATATTAGATCCAATGCATTTTGCAGACTTGTAGCTGTAACCGCATAATTTAATAGTTTTGAGTAGTTGATACACTTAGTCTCTGGTGTAATAAATAAACACTGTTTTATTATTATTAAAATATAAGTTAAACAAATGCCAAAAGCAAAAAAAAATTGTGGAGTTTTTTTTTTTCAGTTTACCTGCCCTCGGCAGAGCTGTTATGCCCATTAGACTACAACCATTATCGAACAATTTCAGTTTTAAAATTTTAAATAAATTGTGTAGTTACAGGATCTTAAAACAAAACATCTACTTAAATGGATGACAAGTCTTAGTAGTTATCGAATTCTAGTACTAAAATTACTATTGGCTATCATAGTCTATATATTTTAACATCACTTAAATTAACATTAATACCTTTTTTGTGCTGTTTTTTAAAATAATATATTTATTATTTAACATTTGAATTAATATACTAGATTATTTTGTTTTTGAACAAAACCTTCATTCTCTTTCAGAATGGAAATGGTCTTGTAGCTGGAGGTCATTATGCTGCAACTAAAATTCAAGCTTTGTTGAAACAAGTAAATGAGCAGTGGGAAGAACTGTGTGCAAAAACCCTTGAAAAGGGACAGAAACTGAGAGAAGCCAATGCTCAACATACTTATAACAGAACTTTAGAAGATGCTAAGACCAAGTTAGACGAGCTTGAAAACTCTTTAGCGTCCGATGATCTTGGCCATGATTTGAGAAGTGTGAAAAAGCTTTTGAAACGTCACCAGGTAATTTGGTGCCTTTTAAGAACTCTTTTATTATAGTATAATTTTGATGCAAACTATTTTAATTTTTCTTATATTTACATTTAATTGTTTATGCACACTGAATGATACAGCGTATTCTGAACCATTCCTTATGATTCTATTTTTTTTAAAAAGATGCTTGAAAATGAGCTTTTGACATGGGAGACCAAGGTTACAGAACTTGTGTTTCTTGGTGAAGAAATGGCCAGCCAGGGACATTTTGATGCTCAAAACATTCTTAAAGGCACAAAATCTGTGACTGAAAGGTAATAATTTACATATTTTTATATATCTGGTCTTTCATGTATATATAATTAATTTTTTTAAATGCTCATGATAATGCATGTCAAGTTCTATATGGATGACAGATAGTAATTTGATTTAAAATACTATCACCTTAATAAGTTATTAAGCTTGGGATTTCAATCATTGTTATTAACTAAGTTATTACATAGAAAAGTAGTACTAAATTTCTTAAACTGTATATTATTAGAAATTTTTTCAATTTATTCAATATTTAAATTATAGCAGATCCCTATATAATTACTTTCAACTTAGTTTAATTTAACGTCCCTTATTCAATGGGTACTTCTTAAAACATAATTTTGTAATTATATTTTGTTAAAATTATATTGAAATGTACAACAAAATTTTTTAGGTTTGTAAAGATGAAACCCCCTGCTGCTGAGCGTCGTAGTACTTTAGAAAAATCCCTAAAACTTCATGAGTTCAATTTTGAAGTCGACACAGAAATACAATGGATTAAAGAACATTTACCTGCTGCAACATCACAAGTTTTGGGTCAAACTCTGATTGATGCTCAAAACATTTATAAGAAGCATCAGGTACACTAAACTTTCATATTAACGAAATATTCAATGAGTTATAATGTTTTGGTTGTTTATTTTCTGAATTTTTTTTTGTTACATTTAGAAACTTGAGAGAGAAATCCAAGGGCATCAACCAATGATTGAAAAAACTTTAGCCACAGGACAACAGTTAGTGGATCAGAAACATTATGCATCTGATTCTGTGAAGTCAAAATGCCAGGAATTGAAAGATTGTTGGAAAGAGCTAATTGATTGTGCTTCAGAACGAAAGAAAAAGCTGGAGTTATCACTTAAGTCTCAATCAGTAAGAACTTTTTATGGTATTATAACTTGATAATTAATTGGTTAACATTTTGATTTATTTTTCTGTACAGCCTTATTTAATTTTAGTTTTTTGCTTGTATATAATTTGTAAATTACTTTGCTCATAAAACTAATTTAAGTTCTCACCTAATAAAGATAGGATATGTTTGTTCGAATTTTTTTACAGGAATTTTCATGTAGCATGTGTTCTTGGTGTATTTTTAATACAAATTGCAAAATGTAATTCTGTAATTTATTATTATTTCATGTCATAAAATAGTTATTTATGCAACTAGTGTAAAAAAACACTTTTTAAGAGGAGTGAAATAATGACGCGTGTTTTAAAAAGGTTACTTTTTGCATGCATTGCACACACTATTTTTTATAATTACGTGAAAAAAATCAAATATCTTTAGTTCAAAAAATCCAAAATAATTCATGTGCATAAAGTTTTTAACGTAAAGCCGAACACTAAATCTCTGGAACTACAAAAGGCAAACTATTTTTTTTAGTTTAAAATCACACATTTGAGTTCAGGAAATTCAAAAACAAAAAATGTTTAGCTTCCAGAAGAGATAGAAATAAGCAATTTTTGCCAATTTAAAAAAGAAATTATTGCGTGTTTTTTATGAAACCATTGAGTTTTGAAGATACTTTTGCTCGTATTGGCTTATTATTTTTTTATTTTATTATCATGTTCAAATGATTTAAACGTGATCATAAAATATCACGCTCAATAAAGAATAAAATATCACGCTCAAATAAAAAATTTTACACCAATCAGATGCTCTTATTTACTTTGTTGCACTATTGCGTATAAGTAACTTTGAAACACGATTTCGTTAAAAGCATCACTTTGTGCTACGATTATTGATTTGAAAAAGTTAGTTTTTTTCACGATATTATAAAAAAAATTGTTGTAGCATTATTCTAAATTGCTTAAAAATATTTTGTAATTTATACTTTTAGTTGGAATTATTACAGAATTAATAATACTTTTAAATCTTTGTAGTTTTTTGCTGAAGCTAATGAAGTTGAGCTGTGGATGAATGAAAAGACGGATATCCTTGAGAGCACTGACTACGGAAAAGATGAGGATGCTGCTGTCAAACTTTTGACTAAACATAAAGTAAGAAAGAATTTTTAACAAAATTTATTGGACTTGCTCTATTTTGAAAATATCTTTTATATGTTTTTACACTGCAATTTATTCTGACTATTAGAGTTTTTATCGGAATTTCAAATTAGAATTCAGTTGATTTTTATTTTGATTTATCAATGTCTTAATTCAATAAATTTGGAAAATATACGCATGTTTCCAATATAGCATTTATTTAAAACTGATGTTTTCATTGTATTTTAAAGTTAAATATATTCTAAAATTAAAAATCCTTTTTATTATAAGTGAGAGTATCTTCTAGAATATATAAAACATTGCAGTGTATGTGTATAAAATTACAATATTTATTTACGAATTATTATTTTATTTTTAGGCACTTGAGCTTGAAATCGATACCTATTGCAGTTTGATTACAGAAATGGGACACCAAGCTCAAATTATGATCGACTCGGACCATCCAGATTCTAAAATTATTGGTAACAGACTTGTAAGTACATAATAATATCAATGAATTGACTAAATATAAGCTTAAAATATCATATGAATAATTTGCATGTTTTTTTTATTCTAGCAAGTGGTAAACCAGCAAATGAAAAACATCCAAAAGTTGGCCAATGCAAGAAGACAAAAACTTATGGAATCGAAACACTTGCATGAATATTTTAGAGAAATTGATGAGTTAGAGAATTGGGTCAATGAACAGATGTTGATGGCCAATTCTGAAGACTATGGTCAAGATTATGAACATTTATTGGTAAATTTCTAGACAATGAACATTTATTGGTTGAAAAAATTGGTGGTTGGTCTAAATAGAAAGGATCAAAGTTGTTTTCTTTATTTTAAATATCTTCTGGAGTTTCGTGTCGCTTCTTTTTTAGTGAATAATTTAAAATTCCTGCTTTCCTCTTATATACAGAGTGGCCTATTAAAAAAGGCCATAAAGCACAATTTGTTATTCGTTTTGAGGCCTCTTAAAAATTGCAACCCTGTATTCGATTGCATATAGTTTATAAAAACTAGTGCTAGCAATTTTTAAATTGAGTTTTTTTTTGCCTATAATATTTGTAAGACTGTTTTATTATCTATAAGTGTTTCATAATTTGCCTTTCCCTTAATGCTTGTGTTCGTTTACTATGTGTTTTTTGGAACAGTCTTGACTATCTGTAAGTAAATGAAAAATGGGCCGAATTCATTTTAAAATCAAAATATTTGGGAAGTAATTAATAAACAACTTTATTTCTCTCCTTTTTTTTTCTTATACTGCAATTAAATGTCACCTGCCTTATATAGTTAAATTTTCAAACATAGTGTATATTATATCTTTAAAAAATTTATATGCTTCAACTTAGTTCTTTAAATACATTTTGTTTTTTAGTTACTGCAGTGTAAATTTGATGATTTCAAGCTTCGAGTAGAAACCGGATCTGAACGATTTAATCAATGTGAAGAACTGGCCAAAAAATTAATTGCAAGTGATTCCACTTATTCAAGTAAAATTGAACAGAGACAGCAAAATTTAAGGTGAGATTAAATGTTTTATGTTATATTATAAAATATGGTTGAAATATTAGTTATACTGATTATGGGTTTTAGTTCTTTTAACCTTTTAAAATTTGTTTTTTACAAAGGTAAATGACATTAAATTCAAAGTATTGTATTAGTATTTATTTCTTATTTAGTTATAATTATATTACTTTTCAAACAAGAAATAAATTTTTGTTCTGCATTCTTGGAAGGTTAATGATTAGAATAGTACATCTATTTCCTTGCCAAAGTATCTCAATTAAGAAAAGAAGTGGTTGTAAAATTAATTAATGTAAACAGATTCAAAATATTTTACCTTAATAAACACTACTTGTAAAATCTATTAAAATTACAAAATCCCTTAAAAATGAAAACTCTTTAGAATTGCTATACTTCAAAATTATAGTTAAAGCAGCTTTAAATATATTGAACTTTTAGGCAAGCCTGGTCTGTTTTACTTGATAACATAGAAGCCAGAGATCAGAAACTTCATGCAGCTGGCGAAATCCATCGCTTCAACAGGGATGTGGCCGACGCTTTGTCAAGGATACAAGAGAAATACGCCAGCATCCCTGAAGATTTGGGTCGGGACTTGAATAGCGTTCAAAACTTGATACGGAAACATGAAGGATTTGAAAATGATTTAGTTGCTCTTGAGGCTCAGGTAAACTAACAGTAACTTTCAGTTCTCGACTATTCCTTTATTGTTTTTTGCTCATGGTTAACATATACCTTTTTAAACTTCTTTTCTTTTACCACATTTGAACATATAAGTTTAGTTTTTTTTTAATATCAACCGAGAATGGAAGAAACCCACTTTTTGGCTGTGTTATTTTTCGGATAATTTGAGATTTCGAAGATAAGCCAACCCCTCTTCTTATAGCTTGTTTTATGACTTTAGTTCACAAGCATAAAGAATACAGAAATTTTCATTTATGTCCACTGACCACCAGTACCTATTCATTAGTAAGAGTTGGTTTAGTAGTATATCGCACTGTAGATAGCTTGCAATGCTATGTGACTAAGCACAGTAAGTTTTAACAATGATTGTTTAGATTATGTATTTTGCACCCCCTCTATCCTTTCAGCACACTTTTTCTTTGGAAATTGTTTTCATCCATGGCCATCATGTATTTCCATTTTCTACATTTGTAAAGAAAGTTAACTACTTCATTGGTAATGGATGCTGAAATAAAGGATATAATATTTAATTTTTCTGTTTGATATGCTATTTCTTTTAACATGTAAATGCAGAATTTATAACTTCACTATATTGATATTCAGGGTTATCATTTAAAAATTTAAAAAAACCCACAGTAATATGTTATTAAATGTAAATATGTTTAGCTACATGAAACAAAATAAGTAAATATATATATATTTATGTTTTAATCAGCTTCAAATATTGGTGGATGACAGTGCCCGACTTCAAGGTTCCTACCCAGGTGGAAATGCAGATCATATATTGGAGCAGCAAAATATTGTGATTGAAAACTGGAACACCCTTCAAGATAGGGCTGCACAGCGGAAAGTAGAATTGCAGGCATCCTATCAACTGCAGCGATTCTTAGCATCTGTAAGACATATTTTTTAAACTTAATTAAAAATCTGTAAAAAAGTTGTATTTTTTTTCATAAAATGAAGCTAAAAGAACCTAAAATAAATCTTATATAACAATCTATTGAGTGTTATTTTTTAAAAAATTATTTTGTAAGTTCTTTTTATTTAGTTAAAAATATTTCAGGAAATTTGTGCTTTATAAGTTTATTACAAATTATTTTTTTCTGAGCAAAATTATTCTTAAAAAAATGCTATAATTTTTACATTAGAAACGTATAAAAATCAAAGGTTCCTCTTTAAATGTTTTTTCACCAAAAATATTTTTTCATAACTTCTAATCTTGTCTTAGGTCCGAGATGTCGAAAACTGGGCCCTTGGTTTGTGCTCCTCTCTCAATACTGAAGAAAAGGTCCGTGATGTGGCCAGTGCCCAGATGTTAAAGGCAGAACACGAGCAGCTCAAGGCGGAAATCGAAGCTAGGGAAGGAACCTTCGGCACAATCGTGAATGCAGGAGAAGAGATGATTGAAGAAGGGCATTATGCTAGGGAAGAAGTAAGATTTTCAGAAACTTTTGAAAATGTTATGAATTAAAACAAATTACGACAAGATTGCAAAAAAAATCTCAGTTTCGTTTTCATGGTTTCAAAATTTTAAACTCAATTATGTTCAAATATGAAAAAAGAATAATCTCTTCAAAAGATTTAGATAATTTATAAACCAAATTTCTATTGTTAATAAGTTTAATTATGAAGAAGTATTAAACATGAGTAAACTATTTATCTATGTTGTAATGTTCTTTGATTTATTCTTTTGTTTAGATACGAGAGCGACTAGACCAACTTCTTGCTGCTCGTGGTGATTTGCATACTGCATGGCATAAGAAAAAGATATATTTTGATCAATTGTGTGATCTGCAATGCTTTTTGAGAGATGCTAAACAACTGGATACTTTAAGTAGCCAACAAGAAGTAAGTATAATAAAATGTTAAAGAATTCATTAGGTTTATTTTTTTTAAACATTTTTATTTATCTTCCTTTTAAATTTTAGGTTTATTTGTCAAGCTCTGATATGGGAAATACTGTGGAAGAAGTTGATGTTCTTGTGAAAAAACATGATGCTTTTGACAAATTGCTTGCAACTCAAAATGAGAAGGTAATTAAAAATATCTTAATTTCTTTAACAAAATGATTCCTCTCTAAGCTCAATTGTAAATGTTGTCTAATAGATTTTTCCCATTTATTTTATTAACAAGAACTGCCTAATTTTTAGCTAATAGCATTGCAAGATCATGGTGCCAAGTTGTTGCAGCAAAATCATTTCGATTGTGAAACCATTAGGACAAGAATGTTGGAAGTCACTAACAGGTAAGAGAAAAAAAAACAATTGTTCTGCACTGCACCAATCAATCACAGTATCTACTAAAGTATTTGGATATTTTAAAGATTTTTTTTTATAAATAATGGATGATAAAATGCAATTGACTGCTAAATTATACAGTCATATTTGTAAGAAAAACCACATGAACCTGTTTGCTAAATAAAAATATAATATAAATGGCTAAAATCTAAAATAAAATCTAGATACTGTTATTGACCCATGGGCTGTATTTAATTCTTATATATTTTTTTTGTATCAATGTATATTTAATTAACCATTTTAAAAGATGTTATAAATATATATTATATCTATTTCCATAGGAGATCTAAAGTTAGAGATCTTAGTAATTTAAGGAAGCAGAAACTGGCTGATAGTTTCCTACATGCTCAATTCAAGCGAGATGCCACTGAGGTATAGTTTTTTTTAAGTTATACTTCTGTTAAATATCAAGTATAGGACTATGTTTTTCCAATAAGTTAACCATTTTATATGTATAAAGTATAAAAGTTATGCTTTCAAACATTTTAATTCTACATACTTATTTATATTTAGGCGGAGGCTTGGATTAATGACAAAAAGAAGTACCTAGAGGCCGAACAAGATATGAGCCAGATTGCTAGTCTTGAAGATAAAATGCGAAAATTGCAAAAGCATCAAGCTTTCCAGGCTGAGCTATCTGCCCATGAAAGCAATATACAGAATATTAAGCAGGTTTGTGTTAGAGCTTTTAAACTAACGTAGAATTTTGTATTGTCACACCATAATCTAGATAACATTTACTTAATTACTGACTTGTTTAACATTTTCTTCAGAAACCTAGCTGTTTGGATCCAAAAAGTATGCTCAATAACTCAGCTGTTTTAGTTGCTTATTTATGTGTTTTCTTTTGTTAACTTAATGTTGTGTTTGTTAAAAAGAAAGCTATATTTCTGATTCCAAAAGGCTTTGACACAAAAGGCTTGCCCTAAAGCTAAAACCACCATATACCCTTTTTTGGGTTGTTAATAAAAGGATTTTAAAAACAAATATAAACTCTTAATTGGTAAAAGAAATATAGTCATACATAAAAATAAAAATTATGTATGCAAAATAAAAGTGTTTAATTAGTTTTGATGACTCGGTAATATCTCAGTAAGTTCCCTTTACGTCAATTACATACTTCTTCAAACCCAATAGTTCAAATGAAGTCATGTTATCAGTATACAAATACAACGAGAAGTTCATAAAGAACTAAAATAGCCTACTTTCCTGTTACTTAAATACTTACTGAAGTTCTAATCGGGAAAAAACTAGGTTCCTAACAGTAAATATCAACAACTTTTTCTACCCTAGATTTATACACATTCGGAAAAAAATCACTAAACACATCATCCAGCTATAACCTAAACTTCTAAAAGCCAAAAGCAACTATTTTCCTTAATATTCTTTCGCAAATTAACTTACTATTATTTATCGTCTGCTTGATTTATTTGTAGTTCGAAGAATAATTAAATATTTATTAATAACAAAAGTAATGAAACTACTCCAAACTGCATTAAAAAATAAGAAATGTAAATTAAAACTAAGCATAATTGTATGCAAAAATATGCCTTGCCGCTTTCTTGGTAAACAATTAATGAACAATCAAAGAATCAAATTGTACTACATTTTATGACATCATTCCAAACTGATTCATGAAAATATTATTTTGCCTTCAGATATGTTTCTTGCTTCAAATATGTTTAAATAACTATAGTTTCTCATGCCATTGTGGCAACAATGATTTAAATGACTCAAAATTGAATTTCAATGCTAATTCAATGGGAAATTCGCCGACTGATAGTAGATTTATGTCCGTCCGGACGTACAGACAGACGGACAAAAAGTATGAAAGTTGGGTATCTGAGGTCATAGCTTTCTAACAAAAAAAGAATTTTTAAGATCCGATGGATAGAACCGATTTTGGAAGGGGGTACATACAGACAGACGGACATCGACCGCATGTCAATACCTACTTTTTCATTTTTTAATTCTTTCGAATTAAAAAAGAAAAGTAGGCTAAAAATTGTCGACCAACAACAGGCCAGAGGTCCAGCAAAGTTGGTGCAAAATAAATCTAATACATTGCCAGTTTCCAATAACCGTCAAGTTTCTTCTTAAAATCTTCTACTCTCTTCGAATGCACAACATAATCTGGTAAAGCATTCCACTCATACTGTAGCCTACTAATTTTTATTTTATGTACTTAAAAATTACTATGCACCCCAAGTTTCTAAATATTCCTCAATGCAGTTAAAGTCTCAAATTAATAGTTTTATTATTTCTTTTTAGAAAGGAGAGCTATTACTATCTAAAAATCATGAAAACTCAGATCAAATTCGGCAGCAGTTGGAAAGACTTCTTAAGCAATGGAATGAGCTGATTGCCTCATCCACAAACTTGGGGCGAGGACTTGAAGAAGCTCAGGACATTTTGGAGTTTAACAATCAAGCAGAAAAAATTGAAGCTTGGATCCGAGACAAGGTTTGTGATAAGATATTTTTTGCAATAAGATTTAAAAAAAAACAATTAAAAAAAATTTAATTAATAATTTAAATTAAAAATTTTCGTTATATGCAAGAAATTATAACATTAAGGTCTATTGGCAATTCACGGGACTGAACATTTATGGTGTTATAAATCAGCCGTTGTTGTAATGGAGCTTGACTTTGTATTACAAAATTCCAGTTGAAAAGATGTCAAGTTAAGTCAAAATTATACTGAAAATATTTAAATAAGAGAATTAATGGAATTTTTTAGTGTCTTTTAATCAATTTTGCTGCTTTGAAAAATAAGACTGCTGGTATTTGATAAGGGCAAAATCTATAAAGCTGGTGATAGAGTAGTCATTTTTCTTGTATTTTCATTGATAAATAAAATAATACAACTTTGTTAATTATCAAATAGGAAATGATGGTACAAGCTGGTGATACAGGAAAAGATTTTGAACATTGTCAAGCTCTTCAAAGAAAACTGGATGATGTGGATTCAGTAAGCTTGTTTTATTTAAAATATTTCTTCTATTATTGATCTATCATCATTGTGCATAGTTTTTGTCAAACCTGTATAAAATAATTTAAATGTTTTTTTTTCTTTAGCTCTTAACTTTTTCTTGTTAGCTTGTTATATTTTATATTATTACAAAAAGTTTTAATACTTTAACTTTCTACTTTCTCTTATATTCAAATTGTTTTTGTAGGATATGAGAGTGGATGAAGTGAGAATGAAAACTATTCTAACGCTTGCAAACAAACTTATGCGTCAAGGGCGTTCAGACACACAATTTGTTCAACAGAGACAGGAAGAGTTAAATACAAAGTAAATTATTATTGCTTAAATTTCGAGAATGTCCTTATTTTTAAATTATATTAAACAATATTTGAAGTATAATAGGATAAAAAAAATATTTTTAGAAGGTTAAGATGTGTTTTTGTGTTTCATAAATAATGTAATTTAAACTTAAAATCAGTTTTGTTTTTACTCATGGTGTTTTTGAACTTAATTGTGTTTTTGATATTCTTCTATTTGATATCAGTTATCGCGATTGTTAAATTATAGTATATTAGTTTGAAAATATAATATTTTTACAGAGTTTATGTGTTCGGAAGTTTATTTTCTTTATACTTCTCATTTTTAAGTAAGGTTTCTATATTAAAGTTGTATTTTTTAAAATCTAGGTGGAAAGCCCTTCAAGGTGCTTTAGATTTGTACCGTCAAAAACTTGCAAATGCTTCAGATGTCCATGCTTTCAACCGAGATGTAGATGACACAAATGATAGAATTAACGAGAAAGTAAGTTTAATGTATTTTTAGTTTTAAGTAGTTTATGTATCTCAATAAAATATGCATTATTAAGTAAAGTATAAGTTATCCTAGTTCTTTAGATATTTTGGATAAAATTTACTAATTCAAGCATTGATATTTAGTCACTAGCTTTATCTGTGGAAGAAGAAACGAAAGACTTGGAGTCTGTAGAATCTTGTCAAAGAAAATTAGAGACTACCGAAAGAGATATGACAGCAATTGAAGCAAAGCTTAAAGTAAGGATTTTTGTTTAAGATTTGAGAAACATACTAAAAATAACATAATAATACATACATTGAAATCGTTATTATTTAAAAGCATACTAAATAGTTTTTGGTTAAATCAGAACCCAGAACGCAAATAAAAAACCCAGTGCGTAAATAAAATGTTGTTTTCTTTAAAAGGAACATGATGTTGAAGTTCGTCGGCTTGTGCAGAAGAATTCTGAAGTGGCTCCGCAGACTAGAACAAAACTCTCTGAAGTGCAAGAAAACTGGAAAAAACTAACCAATTTATGCTTATCTAGGTAATTTTTTTTATTAAACTTTTAAACTTATTCAATATATCAGTTCCAAATAAAATTTACTCAGAGCTACTACCCGCTCAGAACTACTACTTGTTAGTTGATTTGTAATGTTTTAAAATATTTATTTTGTAATTACTTTGTAGGAAACAGTCACTTTCTTCAGCTTATACACTTCACAAGTTCTTATCGGATTTTACTGAATTAGTAAGTAAACTTCAACTAATTTAAAGTTAATTTATCAATGTTAAAATAATACATTATTTTAACATTGTTTATTGAAATTATACACATTTCTATAAACTAATTTCCAGTCAATGTAATCTTCAATATATATATTTTTTATACATGCTATCTTTCATCTAATACTATTCCCATTTCTCTTAAATACGCGTTTTTGATTTACTACTTTATCTATGTTTACTAATGAAATTTGAGTTTATTTAAAGAAATTTTATTCATTTTTAAGGAAACCTGGGTCAGTGATATTACTAATCGAATGACATCAGACGAACTTGCGACCAATAACTCAGAGGCTCAAAGCATGCTACAGCTGCATCAAGAACGAAAAGTAAGTTTTTATTTTTATCTTCCTAAATTTCTTTGATCCATGAAATGAACTAGTACTTTAAGAAAGGATTGTTGAATTTTTAAATGCAGTTCTGTGGAAGTTTTCAAACTTTTAAATTCTTAAGGGTGGTCGGATGGGTGTTTGGATCAAAAATGTCAATTTTATTTTTTCCTATTTTTTTTATTCTGCTTATCTCTAGCTTTAATTTAAGACCAAGATTATCGATTTCTGTTTTGTGGTTTTCTTTTTATAAGCATTTTTGAGACGCTCAATATCAGTTCTTACCTAAACCTTACTTTTCGTTTACGTTTCCTGAAGTATAAGGTTTTTCAACTGTTAGGAACTTTTTCTCAGGAACCATTAATGTTATCAACATATTTCTTATTGTTATTTCTTTCCCATTAATAGCTGTTTGATTTAAACTGAGGAATTTTAAATATCTCTGCTCAAAAAAACTAGTATATAACTTTAAACCTAATTTTTTGTGTTTTTCAATACATATTTTTAAAAAAATCACTGTGAAAGTATTTTTTAATATTTAGAAATGTCCTCAGTTTAAATTAAAGAGCTTTGTGTAAGGAACAAAATATAAAAAAGTTCATAATGATATCTCGTATAACTCCTAAGAAAAATGTTCCTAAAGTTAGGTAAATTAACATGGGCGAGATAGAACCATCCGACTCCCCTTAACTCCAGAGAGCAAACTATTTGTTTAAAAAGGCTTTATGGAAAAGCATCTTGTGTATGGTTATTTCTTGAATTTCAAATTTTGCATTTAGTGTTTGACAGGGTGTCTACCCATCTGGGATACCAGAAAAACTCGAGGATATTTATCCCCCTCTGCCCCACTGGTCTATTATGAAATTGAAATTTTCACTTTGCATAAAGTAGTTTGACTTCCTTTAATTACAGCCTTTGTAGAACTTTTTTTTATGGAAAATATCATTTATAAAAAGGTTAGAATCCAGGCATAAATGTTTGTATGGGTTATTAATCCATTTTAGAAAACTAGGAACTCTGATTCTTAGGTCTTGCTTCATCAAATGACTTTAGAGCAATACAAATCAACCTCTAAAAGTGATAACTGTAAAAAAAAGTTAGTATGGAAAACCTGGAAAAGTCAGGGAAGTTTTAAATTGTTTTTGATTCGACACCCTAGTTTGATACTGCAAATTGTATAATACCCAGCATCACATTAAGAAATTTGCCTACATTTGCTGTAATAAATAAACTGCTGAGTGTGATACTTTTAACTTCTGTAAGCTGAATATTTTCTTGCTGCAATTAGTTACAATTACAATTATCCTTCTAGGCTGAAATTAATGGCAGGCAAGAAGCAATTAAAAGTTTGAAGGAGTTTGGACATCGCCTTCTGCAGCAGAAGCATGCCTCAAAAGAAACTATAGAAACCAAACTTCAACGTTTGGAAGAGCTTAGGAAGAATCTCACCCAAGTTTGGGAGGAAAGGCGTCACATCCTAACCCAGTGTAGAGATCTACAGGTATTTTTCAGCTGTATTCTATTTGAATATACAGTAGGCACCCTCTTTATCAACTTAAATGGACTGAAGGTAAAACGGTTAAATGAAAATACGGTTAAACCAGATAAGCGAAATTACTGTTTAGATGTACATTTGACTGCACATTTCTACATTGATAATAATTTGCCTTATAAATAAGTGCACAATTGAAAAATGCATCATTTTATTTGATGCATTATAAGTTACATAATATATAATTACCAGTAAAAAATCCTTTAACCTTTTTTTTTAAATTGAATCCTAGAATTTCGGCAACTTGTCACGTAGTTCCTTATTTTTTTTAGCGATTTTTTACTCTTAAAGGATTACAAAATTTGGACATCAAAGTGGAGATTTGACTAAACAGAGTTCAGTTAAGAGGGATCCTACTGTATATTTTGTTAAAGTTGAGTGTGGGATTGCTTGTTGTTTGTGTATGATAAAGTCTCGTTCATATTTGATTATTTCAATTCTTTTTGTCTCAAATTATTATAGATTTTCAAAGAAATGACAGAAGCTGCAGAATCTTGGCTGTCTGCTAAAGAAGCATTCTTAAACAATGAAGATTTAGGAGTGAGTTATAGAATTAGTTTTTTAAAATATATGAAAAGTTTTTTTTTAATGTGCCTGTCATTCTATTTTATATAACTGAAAATATTTTAACATTTTCTTTTTCTCCAGGGTTCTATGTCCAGCGTTGAAGCCCTCATTAAGAAGCATGACAATTTTGAAAAAACTATGAGTGCCCAGAGTAATAAAGTGGATGAATTTGAAGAGTTTGCTACTGAACTTATCACTGCTAACCATTATGACAGTCAAGCTGTTCAGGGCAAATGCCAGGCAGTTTGCTCTAGGCGAGATAAACTGAAAGAAAGTGCCCTTATCAGAAGGAAAAAGTTGCAAGAATCAAGGGAATTGCAGAAATTTTTACGAAATATATACGAGGTAATCAGATTTATCTGAAATTTTGTAACATTTTGATTTTTTTTAATGTTAAAGTGTTATGCAGCCATAATTAATTCTAACAAATTACATAATTGAGTGATAGTCTTGCTAGATTTATATTTATGAAACTGCTTCTGGCACACTATCTTAAGTGAGTAGCTCTGTGAAATCTATTGAGTATGCGCGTAGTAAGTTCTAGTGTGTCAACACAAGCCAACCAACAGTTGGTAGCACTGTAAACTCAAGCAAGACATGTAATTCAAAGTGCTATGTAAACTGTAAAGCAGATAGTGAAATCACTCTCTTTTACTTTTATTTCAATAATCGCCTAGCTGGTTTGTTAACCACTACACCATGCCAGGGTACTCTAAATTACTAATTCTTGTTAAGTTTGCTTAGTTTTTTTTTATGTTTGATAAATCCAAATTTGGTATTTATAAAGAAGATTTGTCATTTCAAGAGTAGACATACAGCTAAGTAGCTGGAAAGCAAAGGTATCTTGTACCAAATATCAGTGACACCCTTATTCCTACAAGTAACAAAAACTAGGTCATATCACTCTCTAATTAACAAACCAACTACATAACCTTCCATTTTTTTTCCCAGGTTGTCAACTGGATAAACGAAAAACTCCAAGTAGCTTCTGACGAATCCTACCGAGACCCCACTAACCTACTCAGCAAAATCCAAAAGCAAGCAGCCTTCGAAGCTGAACTCGCTTCTAACAAGGCTCGAGTGGACGCGGTGATGACTGAAGGGGAGAAGCTGATCAGCAGCGGACATTTTGCTTCAGGAGACATACAAAATCTTCTACAGGAGCTGGAAATGCACTGGAGACAGTTGCTAGAACAGACTGCTCTTAAGAAAGAACGATTGCAGGATGCTTATCAGGTAGTTACCTAGCTATTGTTTTGGGCTAACAGTTTTTAGTGCTTTACCGCAGCCCTTACAGGCCTTGTAGCTTTAAACATATGTTTGAAGTAGAGGATTTAAAGTGGTTTTAATGTTATTAGAATACTATAGTAAATTAAGATGTGCATACAAAAAAGGATTGTACTTAAATGGTGTTCCAAAAACCAGTAGGTTTAAAAAAAAATTAAACTTAAAAACTTGTTAAATTTGTATATATGTTTATCATTTCAAACATTTAATCTGATTTTCTGGTTAATTTTCTAATGAAAGTTAAAATGAACCTTATTCTGGTTCTTAGCTTTAATTTGATGCATCACACTTGTATGTAGTATTTCTAGTTTGTCCATCTGCCATTCACTTTCATTGTCCAAACAGACCAATCCTTTGTAAAATCTCCTATTTTTAGCCGACTTTTCTTTTTTTAATTCGAAAGAATTAAAAAAATGAAAAAGTAGGTATTGACATGCGGTCGATGTCCGTCTGTCCGTCCGTACCCCCGTTCCAAAATCGGTTCTATCCATCGGATCTTAAAAATTCTTTTTTTGTTAGAAAGCTATGACCTCAGATACCCAACTTTCATACTTTTTGTCCGTCTGTCTGTACGTCCGGACGGACATAAATCTACTATCTGTCGGCGAATTTCCCATTGAATTAGCATTGAAATTCAATTTTGAGTCATTTAAATCACTGTTGCCAAATCAACAATGGCATGAGAAACTTTATTTATTTAATCATATTTGAAGCAAAATAATATTTTCATGAATCAGTTTGGAAAGACGTCATAAAGTGTAGCACAATTCGATTCTTTGATTATTCATTAATTATCTACCAAGAAAGCGGCAAGGCATACTTTTGCATGCAATTATGCTTAGTTTTAATTTACATTTCTTATTTTTTAATGCAGTTCGGAGTAGTTTCATTATTTTTGTTATTAATAAATATTTAATTATTCTTCGAACTACAAATAAATCACGAGCAGATGATAAATAATATTTAATTAATTTGCGAAAGAATATTAAGGAAAATAGTTGATTTTGGCTTTTAGAAGTTTAAATTATAGCTGGGTGCTGTGTTTCGATTTTTTTTTCTAATGTGTATAAATCTAGTGTAGAAACTGCTGTTGATGATATTTACTTTAGGAACCTAGTTTTTTTTCCCGTTTAGAACTTCAGTAAGTATTTAAGTAACAGGAAAGTAGGCTATTTTAGTTCTTTATGAACTTCTTGTTTTATATTGTAAGTGTGTACAGCTGTTGAGAGTGGAATGTTTCGAAACTGGAATTTTTGTGTTTTAGGCTCTGCAATTCAACCGCATGCTTGATGAGTTAGACACCTGGATGGATGAAATAGAAGTCCAACTACAGTCTGAAGATCATGGTAAAGATTTGACTTCGGTCCAGAATCTGCTGAAGAAACACCAGGTAACAAATTTACATTTCTTTGTAACTATTTTAACTGTACTTTTGTCATTGAATGTATATTAATTTCCCCCCTCAACGTTCTAGCACCTTGAGACTGATATCAACAACCATGCTGAAAATATTGAACAGATAAAGGATTTGAATGCTAGTTTTCAAAATAGCAATCACTTTCTTAAAGAAGAAATTGAGGAAAAGTCTATTGCTACAGTTAACAGGTGAATATATTTTTTAAAACTTAATATGAAAATTATAAATGTAAAATAATAAGCAAGCTAAACCTTATGTATGTTTGATAATTAAATAGAAAATGTTCTAAATTATCAAGATACAGTTAAAGATTAAAATTAAAATTTTACTTATATCTTCATTAACGATATATATTGATATTATTTTTTGTTTCTTATATTTTTAAAATTTTGTCAACATTTTTTGCTTTTCTTCTTACTGTACTGTAAAAGATCATATTAGCAATTAAAATGTTTGTCTTGGGTTCAATACTGTGTATGAAACTTATAATATTTGTATGTGTTTAAGACAACCTACTTTATACATTTATTGAGTACGTACTTTATATATTAATACTTACATAATTTCTATATTTTTTAATCTATATTTCTTGATTAAACAACTGTAACATTAATTTGTTCGTTTAATTCTTTAATATTACTAAATGTGTCTTTTGATCCTTTAGGTATCAATCACTCCATGATCCAGTTCAAATCCGACGAGAAAACTTAGAAGATTCCCTCTTACTTCACCAGTTCAACAGGGATATTGAAGATGAACTCTCTTGGATTTGTGAGAAGGAGCCCCTGGCTGCCTCAACTGACCTAGGAAATAATTTGGTGACTGTGCAAAATTTGCAGAAAAAGCACCAGGCAAGATTTCTTTTATAATATTTGATAGTTTTTCATTTCAATTTAATATTCTAATTTAAAAGTATAGATGAAACCCATCAAAATGCATTTAAGTTCAGGGCTTTAGTTTATTTTGAT
Source organism: Oedothorax gibbosus (assembly GCA_019343175.1). Classification (NCBI taxonomy): domain Eukaryota; kingdom Metazoa; phylum Arthropoda; class Arachnida; order Araneae; family Linyphiidae; genus Oedothorax; species Oedothorax gibbosus. The sequence goes on from CM033278.1 coordinate 16,330,537, forward strand.
ATAGTTTTAGATTTGCAATAAACCTATTTATTAATGGATTCCATTTTATTATAAATTTTGGAATATTGAATTTAAGTATTCTAAAAATTTCTTTAGTTTGTTTTTGTGTCAATTATATATTTAAAAAAAAATAATAATTTTCATTCATCATCTAGCTTCAAAAAATTATTTTGTTAAGTTAAAAAAAAAACAGGAAAAATACTGACAACTAGAAAATATACAATTGTTTTGACTACTGTGTAGAAAATATGTCAAAAAATAAGAAGTTTCTGTCTTTTTAAATTAAGTTATCTTTTAATGTCTTTATGTAAAGTTTACTGTTACATACTCTATCTAATAGCATTTTAATAAATTTTGTGCACTTTTTAAAACTGAATTCTGACTGCAACAGGCCTTGGAAGCAGAAATTCATGCTCACGAGCCCTTAATAGCAACGGTTGTCTGCAAAGGCAAGCAGATGATAAGGATCGGCCATTATGCATCCTCAAATGTAGAAGACAAGCTGAATCAGTTGCAGACTTCACTGCAACAACTCAAAGATTTTTCAAGTTTGCGCAAGTTGAGACTGCTTGATGCAGTAGAATCTCAAACAGTAAGCATTATTTATACATATTTTTGTTATTTATCGATCATAATTCCATTGCATTTGTACTGAAAGAAGATATTTTATGTTTCAAAAGTCTGTAGATCTCTCATTATTTGCAAGCACTTCTAACAGTGAAGGGGTTTTGTACTTCAAACCATGATCTAAAACCGTTTATTTAATCAAGTATAAACTGGTTCTTAAAACTATTATTTTATTTGTTCTGTCTTTAAAGTTCTTTATTAATTAATAAATTTATTCATTAAATACTGTTTTTATTGATTTGTTTCAAATGACATTTTAATTTATTCTGGTTTTATTTTCTTTTACTTTAGTTTTATTCTGAAGCTACTGAAGCAGAATGTTGGATAAAAGAAAGAAAACCTCCACTTACTAGTTCTGACTTGGGAAAAGATGAAGACTCTGTTCAAGTAATTCTTTTTAAATATTTTTATGGGACAGTTAATAATGTTCATTAGTTGTCTTTATTTAATTCATTATTTAAATATGCATTATAATCTCCTGTTTTTCTGCTATAGTCACTTATGAAAAAGCTGGATGGACTAGAAAGAGATATCCATAACTTCAGTGCAAATATCATAAGACTTGCAAAACTAAGCCAAGGTCTGATTGAAAGAGGACATTTTGATAGCGAAAACATACAACAAAAACAGGTGTGTTTCCTTAGTACACGTATTTAGAAATCACTTTTTTTAAGATAAGAATGGAAAAATTTAAAAATGTTTGAAATTCTAGGTTTTGGAATTTTTAATTTCGTTACTTTCATTCACACTTTAAGCTTTATTGATTATAAAAGGGCTTGGAAATTTACTTTTTAATTTGGAATTTACTATTTTTTGATAATTCTTGTATGTGTTTTAATATTGAATCTAAAAGTCGCAGGACATTACATTTGTTCTTTTACGATTATCTATTGTAACTTTTTGTCTTTTCATATCTTTACCCACATTCATAAATTAAAGAAATAATCTTTATTGCTATTTTACTAAATCTTATTTTAAATAAATTCATCTTTATAAATGTTTGTGTTACAACCTTTTCAGCAAGAGGTTGAAGCAAACTATTCCGAGCTGAAGCAGTTGGCTGAAGAGCGAGGATACAGACTGCAAGAAAGCAAAAGGTTCTTCAGTTTCATGAGAGACGCTGACGAAGTGGCAGCATGGATACAAGATCAGATGATTATTGCTAGCTCTGAAGATTATGGAAAGGACGTGGAACATGTTGAAGTAAGTTGTACCTTTTATAATGGTTTTGCTGGAAGCTAATGTTAATATTTAAACCTAATGCTGCATTTATTTGTATTTAAAGTGCATGAGTGAAAATTAAGTATAATTACGTAAGCACGTGAGTTTAATTTCTAGGATTGTTATTTGAATATCATTATTTTATTTTATTTATTGACTTCAAATCTTTATTTCATTTTGTTATACTGGGTCAGATTTCTCCAACTTGATTTTAATTATATTTCCGAATCGGGAGGAGCTATTTTATAATTAACGTTCTCGACGGTTCAGCGATTTGCGTTACGTTGCCAAGCAACAAAAATAACCAAATGTGCTAAACATTTCACTTCATATTCCATGCAAATCGATAGGTATAGCAACCCGGCCTACTTTAAAATTCGAAGTTCGTCAAAGTCGCCAATGAACAGAACGGCCATTATAGCTATACCCAGAGCTGAATTTAATTTATGTTTACAATTGGTAAGAAACGAATATATGGCGGAATTTTTTTCAAAGTTAATAAGGAGTTTGTACTTTATAAAACTTTTGCATACAAGATGATGCATATCTGTTTCGTTTTTCATTACTGTAACCTAAAGAATCGTGGCCGGATTTGGCGACTTTTCAAAAATGTTGCCAAGTCGAAATGATAACAAACCCCGGCACTTGCCGAGATGGTTGCCATCTCGAAATGACCAAAAATACTACCTAATTTCAAAATGGACGACTTAAAACAAAAGAAAAATTCATTAAATTGCAGACCAGATTTATAAAAAAAAGTGGAACGTTAAAATAGCAAAGAATTAATTTTAAAAAAGTAAATTATTATTTATTTACTACTACCATACAGAACAACTCCATTTTCAGGTAGAGGACTAAAAAAAAGACTGATCACAAATACAAAAAAAAAAATAATAAAAGGGTACATCAAAAGAAAAACAAGGAATAAAAATTTTAAAACACAAAAAGCCAGTAAGGTCAATTATGAAATATGGATAAAACAGAGAAGTCAGCAAAAAGTGTACAAAAGAAATAAATTAATAGGACAAGATATTAAACAAGCATCTTTTCTGAAACTCAATATAAGATATACTCAGTATACATACAAATACAATTACACAAATAGGGAAAGGATGTCACATTTTAACTTAAGAAAAGTATGAAAGAAAATATTGCTATGAGAGGGCAGATTATTACCTAGGTCAATGAAATGATAAATGGATTGGTTATTAAGATAATTTTTTAAATAGTGAGTTTTACTTAAGACAATTTTATTATGAGTAATGTGTTTAGGGGCATAAAAATTTAGTAATTGTACTAATGACGGACAATCAATGTTATTATTTAAAATATCGTACAAAAATTTAAAAACACAGACTGATCTATGACATTCAAGTGTACATTTCTGCTAACTAGAGGAATAAAAATGGTTATTAGATTTAAAAGAAATATAGCGGATAAACTTATTTAAAATCATTAAACAAATAATTAATAAAAGAAAAATATAAGAAAGCTTCATAATAAATTATATGCATTTAAGATTTAAATAGAAAAAAATATATTAACACTCATTTAATGTCCTTTTTGAAAATTAAATATCATACTTTTTCCACAGCACAAATGTAAAAGCATCTTTCTAACTGTGTATTTATATCTGTAGGATAAAGAGTCATATGTTGATGTCATTTTTATCAATCATCTCTCATAGATTCTCATTCAGAAGTTTGAAGGCTTTCTCAGTAGCATTCACTCCAATGATGACAGAGTGGCTAACCTGGAAAATGCTGCTGCAACACTCTTAAAAGAGAATCACCCAGAGTCACAGAGAATCATAGAGAAAAGCAAAGAAGTCTCACACATGTGGGAAGAATTGAAAGAGTGTTCACAGTCCAGACAAGAGGTAAGTGCCTTAAGTTTTCTCATTATTGCCTTAAGGATTGAAACAGAACATGGTAAATTGAAATAAACCCTGTAAATATGGTAAAGATACTAGTTAACATTACTGAAAGATATCAAAGTATCGCCCTAAGAATTAAATTAGGATAAATTATGTTAATTTATTCTTTAAATTGTTTATATTGTAACTTAAAAATTTGAGAATATTTTAACCATAACCTTGCCGTTGCATATTAAATTGTTGTTAACACCATGGAAATGCTAATATTTTCTGTTATAGTGTAAATAAGTAGAAATTTACTATTGTGCCAATACAATTCCAAATGCATTGCGAACCATATTAAAAAATTTAATAAAACTTAGGATAAAATTCATTTATTATCATTTAGAGAAATATAATTATTCATTTACACATTTATTAAAACATTGTTATTTTTATTTGAACATGTATAATCATTATTTGTAGGCATTGGCTGGTGCAAAGCAAGTGCATACTTTTGATAGAAGTGCAGACGAGACTATTAGTTGGATCCATGAAAAAGACACTGTGCTTTCAAATGAAGATTATGGCCAAGATTTAGAAACTATTCAGGCTCTAGTCAGAAGACATGAAGGTTTTGAGGTATGTTTGTGTGTGTGTGGTATTTTATTTTCTAACCAATCACTAATTCTATAAAAAAAAACACTACAAATGTGGGACTTTAGATTTAGTATACAGTTTCAATGCAAAATTAAAATCATTATTTATTTTAAATAGGTTCCACAATTATCCTAATAGTGTCTTACTCAGCCATCTTATTTAACTTGCAAATGAAATTTGTTTAACTGTCTTTTAAATAAACACAATTCAAAGAAATCAAATTACTTATAGTAAAAAAGAAGAATTATATAACTTACTTGTACAAATCATCTACTGTAAAATGCAAGAAACTAATAACAACTTTGCAAAGAAGAAAGATGACTAAATGTTTTGGACATTGCCAAAAACATGGAAAATAGCGAAGGGAAAGGCACAGCATTAAAAAATAAAACATTTTCTCATTATTGGTAAAAAGTTATCTCCCTCTCTCTCTCTCTCTCCCCCCCCCCCTCCCCCCACACCTCTTCTAACCAATCTCTTCTACGTTTCCAGAGAGACCTTGCTGCTGTGAAAGAACAAGTCATCGCACTGGTTGAAGAGGCACGAAGATTGGCAGCCCAATTCCCAGACGCAAAGGAACACATTGATGTGAAACATGAAGATGTGGCAGACACTTGGAACCAACTCTTAGAAAAATCTGCTGAAAGAAAAGACAAACTGCAACAGGCAGAACAATTGCAAGCATACTTTGATGACTACCGAGAACTCATGTAAGTTGTTTGGACTAGGGTTTTGTTTCAAAGTTTATAGTTCTGCATTGTTTAATCAATTAAAAAAAGCAAAGAAATTAAATAATTTATACTGACTTTTAAGAGTTTTATCATTGTTAATACATTATTAAATTGTAATTTATAGTTGAGGTATGTATTAACCCTCTCACTGTTGAAGAAGTGTTTATAACGTAAACTTTTTTTATCACTAGAAATTAAAACAAAATATTTTTATTTTTTAAAATTTTAGATAAAGTGAAAAAAAAAAAACATTTGTAAAGCAATTACAATAGTTAAAAAATGTAACTAAAATAATTTTTTCTTAACAAAAAATGACTATGTAAAACTTTTTTTTTATAATGTTGCTGCTTTTGGAAGATTTACCTTTACCACTTGGCAAATTCTCCAAAATTATTATATATTTTTTATGGCCCAATCACTCAGGTTACAAGATTACAATAATCTAAGCTCACTGTGTAAGTTAAAGTATGCCAAGTTTTAATTAAGAACGCTAACAAACTTCAGTTGAAAGCAAATAATTTTATGTTTGCAATGTTTATAGGGAAATAAATTTTCGAAAACGAAACTAATTTCCCCTATGTTAACTATATAGAAATTGGATAGAGTGAGTGATTCATAAGAAAGCAAAGCAATGATTTACAGTGGATTCAATTAATTTTGAAAACCTATATCACATACAAGAATTTGGCTACCTACACACAAACGGCTGAGCTTATCAATACCTACAAGTTTGGAAACAATTGACCGAAAATTGTGGATGCTAGTCATGCAAAAATCTATTCTATTTCTCCAGAGATTAACATTGGGGAAGTTATTTCGTTTTCGAAAATTTATGTCCCGTTAAAAGACACAAGTTTCAAATGGTATGAGGCTAAACTTTTTTTTTCTTTTTCAGGGCATGGTCTAGTGAAATGATGGCCCTTATCACATCTCACGAGTTGGCCAGGGATGTGGCTGGTGCTGAATCTCTCTTGGGTCGACACAAGGAGTACAAGTCCGAAATTGACACAAGACTTGAAAACTTTAACAAGTTTTATGAAACTGGCGAAAGTATAATTGCTTCTGGGCATTTTATGGCAGACGAAATCAAGGATAAGATCCACCGGTTGAAGGCAGCTTATGGGCAGTTGCAGTCGACTTGGGAGAAGAGAGAAGTTATTTATGAGCAGAACTTGGATTGTCAGGTAAGTTTTCGGTGTTTTTAATTGGTGACAACTGCAGTGATTAGTTCATTTAAGTGATATTTGCAACTTAGGATTCCTTTTTAAAATTATCTACTATGTTACCCCATGTAAAACCTTCAAGTTGTAACACCAAAAGTGTAAAGGTATTTAGCTACCTTTTGATTTTTTTAGCTAAAATTATTTAAGTTTCACGATATCCCAAGTGCATGGCTGTTTGAGTAACCTGAAAACAGCTCGGTAATCTTTGGACAGTTGTTTTTTAAAAACTGTACTCAGAGTTCCTTTATATTAATTTTTTTTTTTTAACTCTTATAGTTTCAAAGTGCAAAACACTTAAAATTCTTTGTGAAAAAATTATCGGAAAGTTTTTAATTTTTTTCTCTTTATTTTCAGATATTTAAGAAAGATGCAGAAATGCTAGAAGCATGGTTGCAGAGTAGAGAACCCATTTTGTTTGATAAACAATATGGTGACTCCATTTCAAATGTCGAGGAACTGATAAGGAGGCATGAAGACTTTGAAAAAACTATCGAGGCACAAGAAGATAAGTTCCTGGCCTTGAAACGAATCACTAAGGTAAATGAAACTGGTTTTATGCAAGTCCATTCAATATTTCTTAATATTTGTTCATTTTAAATGTAATTTTATTTTCTTTCTTGAGTGGTAACCCATTTATTAATAATTATTCTTTTATTTTAATAGCTTGAAGAAGCGTTTTCAAAACAGAAAGAGGAAGAAGAGAAGAACAAACGAGAAGAAGCTCAAAGAAAAGAACACGAGCGACTGGATGCAATCAAAAGGAAGGAGCAGAAGCGTATACTCGAAGTAAGATGCCTCGATTTGATCATTTGTATTGATAATAAAAAGTATAAGTTCTAAATGCAAAATATGTTAGATATCCTAAATGAGCCAATAATAAATATATTTCTAGAATAATTAAAATATTCTCTACATTTCCTAAATTTTACTTTTTTTAGTTTTTATCTCCTTTTTAAAAAAATGGTTTTGTTTTTAGGAGAGGCGAAGGGAGGATGAACGACGTCGCACCCAAGAAATCGTCCTCAAGAAACCCGGTGAAGAATGGCCCATCGAATATGAAGTGGATGGCATCCAGACCTCCCCTCTGTCATCTCCAAAGAACATTCCGGAAATCAGGCACCCTCCAGGTCTGTTCAGGACAGCCAGTCAGAAGAGTCTAGATGGCATGGACAAGCAACTTTCTGTCAAGCGGGGTGAAAGTATGCGCATTGATGGCCTTGGCCCTTGGAAACCAGAATCTCCAGCCCACATGAAACGATCTGAGAGCATGAGGCTGGACGAGAGGCAGAAGAAGCCAAAAAGGACACCAAGTTTCACGACCAGACGCCGCACACAAAGCTTCCGAAAGCCGAGGACACAGGCAGACTTGCCTCCAGTTGAAATTGAAGGGTTCCTGGAGAGAAAGCAGGAGCTGCAGAGTGGTGGGAAGAGGGCCACCATTCGATCCTGGAAGACATATTATACTGTTGTTTGTGGACAACTTCTGTGTTTCTTTAAAGATAAAGAAGCATTTGTGGATAATAGTGCTTCGGCTCCACCAGTGAGCTTGCTCCAGGCCAAGTGCTCTAAGGCCGCAGACTACACCAAGAAGAAGCATGTGTTTAGGCTGCAACTGGTGGATGGCGCTGAGTTCCTTTTCATGGCACACAACGAAAAAATCATGTATGACTGGATGAATAAGATCGCATTCCATGCTGCCTTGCCACCAAGCATGCAACTGATGAGGTACGAAACCCACAAAAGCACCAGCTCTGACAGTGTCAATTCCAGTCAGAAGGCGTCAGTGGTCAGCGATGGAAGTACCGTGAACGAAAACCACGAGACAACTTCTGCAACTTCTAGCCAGGCATCGACACCAGAACTGAAAAGAGCAAATAACACAGCCCAGGTGAATGACCGATCTTCTAACGCCAGAACACATCCTCCCCCTTACGATGAAGCTCTTCTGAGGGATAAGCAGAAGCCCCCAATTCCTCCGAGAACTGTTCCTCCCCGACCGACATCCGATCCTCCTAGCAGGCCGGGTAACAATCAGGATTCTTCTATTTCGGTGAAGAGCCGCATTGAGATGTTCCAGAGTCAACAGAGTACTGGGCCACCACCTATTGCACCCAGAGCTTCATATCCTGCCAGTAAGCATTAAATTAAGATACCCATGCAATTCTATTCACTAGTAAAAAAAATAACTATTAGTTGTGAAATGGTTATGATATTTAATGTTCTTTTACGACTAAGATCAGTCAAAATTATTAAGAAATTAATCTTTCAGTCAAAATTATTAAGTATAATTAAAGGTATTAATGATTTAATGAAATTGATTGAAATTCCATGTTATCCTTAGTGCATCCACATTACAATGGAAATTCAGTCATCACAAGTAATCGCAATTCAGTCCATACAACCAGGGATTACCAGTACAGCATAGATGAAAATTCCAGTTCTTATAGTGATAATGGTAAAGTCAATGTTAATTTTTTTTGTTTCATACCATATTTATAAGTATTTACATAAAACTAGAACTGAGTGGTTTTATTATTAAAGTTCAATATTACAATCAAAATATGATTTACAGAATCACATATATTTTGGATTCATATTCCTTAAAGTATTTTTGTGCATCAAATCAATAACTTATTCAGCATCTTTGGGTATTTTATAAGCATAATGAAAGCTTTAATTTCTTATTTAATAGTTTATAATCATTCGATGAATATAAAATAAACGAAGCATAAGGTCACCTAACTTTTCCCCTTTTTCCAATTTATTTTACGTTTATGTTTTTCTTCAAAATTTTTATTTTTATATTTAATATTTTTTATATTTACATCCTTATTATTTTATGATTTTATCCATTATTTTGTTTTTTATTTATGATTTTCTTCCCCATCTTGTACCAGACCACTCTAGTTTGTCCCTCAATTCTGCTCCTCCCCCCTTGCCCCAGAAACCCCCTCCCCCTGCCCTCCGTCAAATGGTTCCAGACTCTGACGACGACTGGCACCCAATGTCAGATGGAGAGATGGACAAACATGGTAGGCCTCAACATCAAGATCCTTTTAAAACCAATCACAAACATATAAAAGTTGGCTTAAATATGAATTTCTGAGATCTTTAAAGGTTAATAAAGACATCAGTGGGATAATATTTGAAGGAACTTGGGTACTTTTATGGCTAACTTAAAGTCTTTGATACAATGCTTCTACAGTCAACACTCGATAACTCGAAGTCCGATGGGACCCCCAAAAATATTCGACTTATCCAAAGTTCGAGATATCAAAGTTACCTCCCATTCCTCTCTACCGACACTTAAGATGAGTGGACAGGGTTTAAATGGTTTTATATGTGTCATAATACTATAGTTGTATAGATTTCAATTTTTTAATAGCCTATGTAAACAACAGTTTGTAGCCTATGTAAACAAGACAGTTTTTTAAAGAAAAGTATAGTAATGATTCGAGGTTATTAAACGTTCAAGTTAACGGATTATTCGACTTATAGGTCGAGTTATCGAGGTTTGACTGCATTAGAGACATTCTGTGTGAAGGGTGTCTCCACTAGGAGATACATTTTATTCGGAAAGAGGAACCACTTATAGCAAGCAAAATGATTGGTTTTTGATGTAGGAAATCACCAAGTTTATTTTTTGAAATGTAGTAGCTAGAAAATCTTCTAGGTGATTTTTAGGCAATTAGTCAGATCTAGTTTGAGATAGTACTTTGCTTTCTTTGTTATGATGTTACAATGAAATAGTTAAATTGAATGCAGTAGGAAAAAAATATTCAATTGGGACAATTATTTTTTTTTATTTCACATGGTTTGCTGAATTTCATAGTTTATACTTCAAATTATTTCAATGATTTATCTGGATGAATGGCTGATACAATTTTTAATTTCAGGCATGTACAGAAAACAAGAAGTAAGGAGCACCAATTCTGACTTTGTCCATTACAGACAAGTAAGTAGTTTTCTTAAAATTTACACACGGCACATAATTTTGGCATGTTCTTTTATTAAAAAAATATTTTATTGAAAGGTATTTCATGCATTAAACACTTTTCGTCTAAAAGATTGGCGTCCGCCAACAGTAGTTACCATTCTAACAGACTGATTAAAAAAAATGTTTGAAACGGACCTATTTTATACTTTTTATCTGTACATCCGGGCGGCTGTCTGTCTGTCTACAGCCTATTTCAATTTCCATTCTAACTGACCAATAAAAAATGTATAGATATTTTCTTCAAAGGCATGAGATCAAAGACCTATTTTCATCTTTTTATCTGTCCATAGTATAAAAATATCAGTATCATCGATTCCACAGTATAAAAATATCAGTATCATCGATTCCACAGTATAAAAATATCAGTATGTATTATAGTAGCGAGTCCCAGTGGCTTAATGGTAGTGCTTCGCAATGCCATGCCTCAGGTCCGAGGATCGAGTCCTGGATTGGACGAAGTTGACTCATCCCTTAAGTGGGTCGAGGAAATGAGGACCAAGCATGTTTGGGGACTAAACACTGGGGGTTCCGCGGGAAGTTGATAAGCTAACCGGGACATATGCCTAGCATCCCACAGCCCTTGGTCCACTAACGGGATGTTGCACTGAGGAGTTTAGTTTTTATTAAAGTAACAGGAAAGCAGACCCTTATAGTTCATTAAGAACTTTTGTTGCGTTATAAAACTAAAGAAAAAAATCCTCTGCGCAACAGTCCATTAGTGGGCCAAGGCCTGCCTTGCCCATTCCAGCTTTCGTGACCAAGGGCTCTGGGGTGCTAGGCATATGTCTCGGTAAGGTGGTCAGCCTCACGCGGAACCCCCAGTGTTTAGTTCCCAAGCATGCTTGGTCCCCATTTTATCGAACCCACTTAAGGAATGAAAGGACAGGTCAACCTTGCCCAATCCAGGATTGGATCCCCGGACCTGTGGCACGACAATGCAAAGCACTACCACGGGGCCGGTTATTTATTATTTATTGTTGTTATTATTATATTTATTTTTTATTTATTTCACTTTAACTCATTTTTTCCGCCTCCAACCAGACCTACGAAAGCACTGAATCTCACGCCCGCCACCTCTCTCTCCCCCACAAAGTCCAGCCCCTCCCCAACAACCAGCCCCGAGCCTTCTCCACACTCGACCGAGCAACCTCCCGAGCAACCAACTGTTCCTCGGAGGGCTCTTCTGAAGGAGAGGTCATCACCAACAACGACCGCAAGGTCAAGGAGAAGAAGAAGGGAGGCATGTTTGGCTTCCTCAAAAAGAAGTAGAGTGTATAGTCCCAGACATTATTGTAGTCCAGGAGATAGTGGTCAAAAGCTTGTTTCATATGTAATAATTTTGGTAATGTTTGCCATAGTGAAAATTGTATTGGCGGTTTTAGCTGTGGTTTTCAATTGAGTACCGTCGAATGGGGTAACTTTGACCCAAGCATAAAACTAGTACTGAGGAGTTTTGGATATTTTTTTGCTCATATGTCAAGGCAGAGTTGCCACTAATTGAAAAAAGGCAAGCACATTGTCAGTCGCTGCCTTTACTATAAATATTAAAACAGCAACCACAAACGCAACTTTGAGCATAAGGTCGCCATGTTTATTAAAATCCCAGGATGATATTCCAAAACATAGATAATATTAATTCACACAGCTTTCAGAAAGGCACGTGCGGAACAAGGAATTTAACAAAGTAGGAGCGCATTAATCAAAGTAGGAGCGCATTGTCTGCATTAATTAAATATGAACAATTATATTAGAAACCTTACACACATTTTTAAAGAGTGCATTTAAAAAGAAGTTATTAGCATTAAAAGCTTGGTCCAAAGTTATCTCATTCAACGATAGTGACTATGCTAAAGGCTGTTGCAGTGTCAATATATAGAAGCAATTTTTTGCACTTCAAAATCAATTAACATCGCTATTACTTGATTAAAAACCACAGGTAAAAACATAAGTACTGTTTGGTCTATAACGAACATTGCCAATCCGTTGCATGTCAAATGTGCCTATGGGTGCAAACAGAATAAAGGACTTTGAGTAAATGGTTCCATTTCGGATTTATACTTGGCAAAGTAATCTAGATATTAAAGGGAGTCTACATAAACACTGTCTGCTTTGTTCTGAATACACTAAACAGCTTGCAAGTGACCTAAAGTCTTTTTTTTGTTCACACCCGAAGAAAGCTTGTGTCTGAATTTTTTTCCTTATTAAATAATTTTTAGAAACTGAATGTGTTTTAACTGTAAATAAGCCCTTGAATAATACCAATTAGCAAGATGGAAGTTTAGAGTTCATTTAGGAAACCTGTCAACTGTAGTACTTAATCAATAGATAGTGACTTTTTTATGCCTTCACCTTAGTAAACTGGCAGCTATTGCAAAAAAAATCGGACATTAGTTTTTTTCACAAGAAAAATGGTTTACTATCTGATGGACTTTTATTATATATTTTGTACATAGGAGAATATGGGGAAATGACAACTGGCTTTGTCAGTGGAAGGATTTTATGACATGTAATATAACTGTTAGGATGAATGATTTTAGTAGTTTCAAGAAAGACTATGTATTTGGAAAGGCTGCTTTGTTATGTTTATATCAAATTAAGTTTACGTATGATTCATAAATTTTAGTTCTATAATTATGTGTATTTGTATGAATTTTACAAATAAGTTTAGACGAATACTTATACTATATATTGAGGTTCATTTTGATAAAGTATATTCATATGAAGTAATATAGTTTCACTCAACTTGTGGAATAAAAAGATAAAGGTTTTCACTTAGTATTTAAATCAAAGTACTTTAAATAACAAAATTATGTGCAATAAAGAGAGAATTTTTAAATGGCATCATGAAATCATTTCTTAAATGCATAATAAATATTTTGTTAAATTATTTATTGTACTGTTTTATTTATGTCCTTATTAGTACAAATAAAACATTTTTAATATAGGAAAAGAGGCTTCATGCTATATTTTCAAAATATTTTTTCTGTCTGAAAATATCATACATTATATCAAAATTAAAGTTTTGCATACTATGATACTGTTTAATTTAAATTTGTCTTATACTAGAGCACAATTGAAGAGCTTAGTAGAGGAAGTGACAAAAAGGTGAAAATGAGAAAATAAGCTTTAAAGTTTTTCGCTTGCACTTAAATACGTTAAAAACAGCACTTACAAAAGGTAAAAAAATATACTTAACTTAACAAGATTTCCCCATTTTATAAACTTTATTTTTAAAGGTGAGAATAATATGTTTATTGTTAACAAATCTAAATTTTTCACAAATGTCACTTAGCACGGTCTTCCACTAATCTCTTCAATTAATACTGTTGACTTACAAGAAATAGCAGCTTCTAGGTTAGCCTAAGCTCTTACCTCTTTACTCTCTTACCTCTATGCCTAATACTGGCTTGGCCTAGTTCATAGTTTGTCTGTTTATATGACAACTGGCTAAGTGAAAAGGATGAAATGTGGCCTTGAGAGCTCTTTCTTGAATGGACAGAATATAGTAAAAGAAAATAGGCCTTTTTAGTTTGGATTTCCTATTGCACTCCTTATTATAAGTGTAACATTTTCTTGAAACAAGGTTTTGGCATTTAATTTTTTGGCAGCAGTAAAAAAAAGTTGTGGATTTGAATCAAATTGCCTATTCTTGTGCCAGATAATTTATAGTATTGCAAAATCAAGTTTAGGCAGTAGGAACCACACTCACAAAAAATTGCAGATATGTTTGCATATTAATACAAACCTATCATACAGAATTTGAATTGGATTCTTTCAATTGTACTAATTTGGTGTCGAGTTTGAAGAGTCATAATCAATTTCTTGACAAACTTTTCTATATTGCTTCAATAAACACTGCTTGTTTTACAAATATAAGGCTTCAGAGGTTTGGCGCTGTATTGTCTCCCTCTAGAGTTACATTTGAGGGTAGGTAGGTTTGAATTATCGTCGCACTAGAGCTACACAAGGGTTATTTTTACATTTGAGGGATTATCGACAAGTCTTGTAATTTTGAAATGTGATACATAGAAGTCACATACCTGAAGACCTGTCGCATCCTGAGCATGCAACCTTGAACTGACAACATACAAAGTGTTAAGACTTTGAACCACAGTATATTTAACCTTGCAAGTTTTCTCTACAACAGGCATTTTTGGCACAAACAATTTAAAAGATAGCGCTGCTTTTGACATCACAAGATCTGAAGGGTCCTTACGAACTTCGTTTATTCAGTCACTACTAAATGAAGGAAAAAGAAAAAATTCTTGTACTACTTTCTTAGATTTTAAATAAAATGACCAGTTACTTTCCGTCTATTTTCAATATATATACATATTTTCAATAAATGAAACAAACACATGGTTTTAATGTAATTAAAAACATTTATTTCAAGAAACATTTAATATAATACTGTTTTATGATATAATGTATAGCTTTATAAAACACCGGTACATTGGGGCATTCATTTATTAGTATAGTTAATATATTACCCAAAAATACATTTAAAAAATTACAAATAATAAGTATATGTTGCAAAACAATACCACAGCATTAAACTCTAAAAAAATAATATAAAGTAACTCAGTATTATACATTTATAAAGAATAAATATCATGATTGGAATGTTTTAGTCACCTTTGTGGTACATAACAAGTGTTCTCAAAAATATACATCATAAAATGTTTTAAAAAATTCTAGCAGTGAGTTAAATCACACTATGGCACCAATAAATATTTTTACTTGCATTTTAATAAAGACAACCTTTACATAAAAGATTAAAATCCTTCAAAACGTTAGTCCAATTGTAAACAAGGTTATCTTATATTTAAAATAGTAAAAAATGCATAAGTAGCTTATTTTTTTAAGCATTTTCACAATAAAATCATAAACCGGATTTACACAAATGTGTAACTTGTATTAAAGTGAAATTATGGAAAATACTATTGAAAATACATCTTACTCTGCAACTGTAAAAAGGCAATAAGTTAACACGTTATAGGTTGGATTATATATTCTTAAGAATATAATATTAAATCCAAACGTCAAAACAATGGCTTTTTTTTTTAAAGAAATGCAGGTCAGGTTACAAAAGCTACATTTGCATGTTTTACCAAACCATTTGATACAGATAAAAATCTATTTGAAAAATAGTTGTTCATATATTTAAAAAGTAATTTACCTACACATTAAATTTAATGCAATACATCATAGTTTTATATAAATTTATGCTTCATAAGTCTTTAAAAAAATGCAGTACATCAAAAACTAATGTTTGTTTCCAAAGCAATCCTTTATGATGTTAAAAATACTGAAATCAATTAAAATTAAAAAAATAATTCACAGACGTATTTCAAAGGAAGTGTTATAACACGACATGGCCAGCATCTGCATTTGATAATTTTAAATAGCACAATATATAAACTTAAATATTACATGACATTATTTTTGTTCATAACTCCCAGATGCAAGTACTCTGCAATGAAAACTCTCAGAATTTTGTTCAGATTGTCGATAGTTGGGTGATGTAAACTCTCTCGATTGTCACTTTCTCTGTGCCATACGTGAGGGAAAGGACTGGGAATTAGATGCACAATTGGAACACCTGTAAAATATTCATCACAATTAATAGAAAAGTTTATACATTTATTGAAATGAAATTGCTCAAGTTCATGAACTGAGAAATTATGGCACTACACATACAACAAAGAAAAAATATGGCTCTACAACTATTGAGGAACAGATACATGGATTTCTTTTGGAATACCATGGGTACCATTACAGCAGTGGACAGGTAAACTGCAGTAACCACAACTATGAATTGCATTAACTTTGCTCAAAAATAATCAGTCTTTTATTATACTTTCTTATAGATTAGAGTTATTGAGTGCTTACAGCAAAAGTCTAGGTACTGTAGTTTACATGCCCATGGCAGATTACTTGTTTACAGTTTATGTATTTTAACAAACAAATATAAATTTTATTTTAATTCACATATATTACCTCGTTTCATAAATGGTATATGATCATCCTCAACAAAAGCTAAAGTTGAACGGCTATCAAAATATTTTGTGCTACTCTGTGGAGCATGTGCTTCTACTAAATTGAGGGAATTCAATCTTTTTTCTAAAATAAAAACAATTATATAAGATAAGGCATTTAAATATATCAAACTTGGATTCGATTACAACACAAATGCAGTTTGCAGGAAATTTTGTTGGGGAAACTCAAAGGACAATTTACTTTCATTTTAACCAAATTTTAAAAATAAACTAAAACAATAAAAAATAACATGTAAAATTGTGTGAGAGCATTAAGTTGGTGATCATTGATAAGAATTTCTTCTAAGAGTTTTATTTCTTTTAGAGTTTTACAGTTTAAGGAAGTAGAAATTTCAAATTATTTTTTCATGTGAGGTCAGTAAAACTAGTGTAGTTTTTTATTAACCTGCACAATTGTTGTCTATGTAGTATTGTTGCATGTAATTAAAAAAAAGTAGTTATTTGCATCCATGTGCCTTGTTCAGGATAGGTTGATACACCTTATGGGGCACTTGGATATGTTTGGGAAAAGTGGGTAAATCTAACAGAAAATTACTAAATAACTACCAATAACTCATTTGTATTTATTTAAAAACACGATTTTTTTTTTGAGAAATGTTAAAGAAATCAAAATTAAATTCATAATGGCCTGATGTTATTGCTGTACCGTGATTGTAAGTTTGCATTGGTAACATGGTCCCATGTGACTCTCACACCTGTTATTTTCTTTGATAAGGACATTAAACTAGTTGCCAGGCTTTTAATCTGTGAATTAAACAAAATGGTCCACCACCCATTTTTACTTTAACTTAACCTATAAACTCAACAATTTTTTTTTTGTAAATTTCACTCAAATCATCAACAAAATTTTAGTTAAAGTTATCTGCTGCTTCACATAGCAGGTCACTTATAATCAAATAATCTCGTGTGCAATCCTACAACTGTTATAAACAAATATTGGATTCAACTGGAGAAAGATAATTGATTTTTCCACCAACTTTGATAGCCTTTAGATATGCATGTGCGTTTATTCCAGCTTATCTTATTACTAGTGTTAGAAATTGGATGGAAAATTTTAGAAGCTATATTTGTGCTACTAACTTAAGAAAAACTAGGAGCAAATGCACATTGTCTGGGAGCATTTTTGGGAAAATGTATAGAAAGTATTTTATGCATTTTATCCACAAAATCTGGACATCTGCAGTTATCTGTATAATTTTAAGATGGAAGTAGTTGCGCACGTATTGAATCACTCAAACTTTGCAATTTCAGGACAGCTGGAGTTTAAAAATGTTAGGACTACTATCGCCAGAGTATCACAACTTATGTATCTGCCGAGTTTTGCGATTATAGGACTAAAATTTTTTTTTTACATAATCAAGGTCATTGACAATTTCATGATTAATATTTTCGGCAAGATTTTTGGAAATCATCTAAAAAAAATTGATAGTCGGTAATTGATTACCTAAAAAACTAGTCGCGATAACTGCAACCATATTTA
This sequence comes from Oedothorax gibbosus, assembly GCA_019343175.1. Classification (NCBI taxonomy): domain Eukaryota; kingdom Metazoa; phylum Arthropoda; class Arachnida; order Araneae; family Linyphiidae; genus Oedothorax; species Oedothorax gibbosus. The sequence goes on from CM033278.1 coordinate 16,348,390, forward strand.
TTTTAAAACGCAAAATGGTAGGATTTGGTAAAAAACTTCTTGTAATAACCTTGTGAGAGACAGCATCAAAGTGCCCCAAGTACTGTAATTTTTTTAAACATGTTTAAGATAACAAGAAATAAATGTAGCGCAACATTAAAATGCTCGATTTTCAAATGTAACTAATTAAAAAATATATAAAATAATGGAAATATTGGTTAAAGAACTTTAGGATACAGAATTTGTACATCCCATTTCCTTGAAAATATATGCAGCTATTAAGCTTGATGGAATACATATTTACCTATTTCCACAATTTGTGCATACAGCCCATAGGTATCGGGAAAGTAACTATAAAAGGTAGGGTTAGCAGTTCCAATTAAATCCAGCAGAATCATAACCTCCTACAAAAAGGAAAATCAGGTTTGAAATTCTTGAAATTCATTTCCGTTTATAAAACAAATATCTTAAGTGCAATATAAAATTCATAATTAATTCAGCTATTAGTCTTTTAGCACTAGTTTCTAAACAACCCTCTTTTCAGTTGGATCCTTAGAGTCTCTGTTAATAGTCATGATATTATGCTACTGAATTTTGCATTTTTAAACATGCTTGGCAACTCTAGCAAAAAAAAATAACTAGGGGTGTGTAACACTACACGACTTTCAATATCAGTCAATAAATAAATACATTTACATTTAAAAGTAATTATATAAGGCAATTTCAACAATTTTAAAACCTAAAAAGTTCCAAGGCAGTTAACTTGCGTCTGTGCAATTTTTTCGAAAACCCTATTGTGATGTCTGACAGATACTTACAAAATGTGTACCAAATTTGAAGTTCATTCATTCTTTTTGTTTGATCTGTAGTTTGGTTTCAGACAGACCAACGTTCAAACATTACTTTTACGGAATCAGCACCCTCTGAAACGTGTAAAAAACACAAAATATCCATTTCGGTTTATCTACCCCATTGCAAAACTTTCATTGCCTTATATTTTATATTAGGTAATTGAAAGTAAAAACTAACTAAGTTGCAGCTTCATTACCATTCTATCCAAATATGAAGCATAGTCCTTGTTGATACAATGCTTGCCATCACTCAGGGCGTGTGGAAAGGGCTTCATTCGATTCCACAGGGCAGCTAAATGTCTAGAACCATACAAGGAATCTGTCCTGCTCCACTTTTGAAAAGCTTCCTCGCCATCAAAGAATATGAATTGCAAGGTTAAATCATTATTCTGAAAATTTAAAAGTAAAACTTAAGAAATATAGTAGGAAAAGTGATTTATATGTTGTGGAATATAAGATACAAAGCAATAAATTATTAAATTTTCTGAGTATTTATACATAATAATAATTTTAAATAAAAAAAGGTACAAGTTATGTTTCCACATCACTGGCCTTGATAATAATCCATAAAGGTTTTTTTTAGATATGGAAACCCTCGATATATGATAATTTAGCAAAAATAGTGCAGTTTATTTTGTTTCAATTAGTTGAACAAATATGATGCTTAATTTGTGGAAATGAAATAACATATTATGATTGTTCCATACATGACAAACTCAAACAACTTCTGCCAATATAATCATGATTAATCATGTAAATGGAACACTGTAACATTGACTTTTAAAATCATGTTCGATTTGTATATTCATTTTGGGTTAACAAAATCCGGGAAGAATGCATCTTAGATATTTGCATTAATATTCCTCAAGGGATTTGGGCTGTATCCATGTCAATATATAAAAAATACAGTAAAAACAATAAAACGCTTATTAACGCCTTTTAATAATTTTTTTGTTTTTTTCTGATAGGAAATAAATTGTTTAAAAAAATTGCTATAAGATTTGTTTAGAATCAATCAAAATTAAGAATGATAGCTCTGTCCAATTTTCACTATGAATTCTTAGAAACCCCACTCCCCCCAAAAAATAACCCCTCATACTAAAAGTCACTACAAATACTAAATGGAAATTGAAAAAAAAAATCGGCAACCAAAATTACAACATCCAAGAAACTTTCAACTTCAAAGCACTCTATATGAACCAATTTTCATAGTACATGTGCATGCGACAAACCTTTTCTTTCTGCATCTTCAGAGGACCTTCCAACATCCTAGCTGCATGGATCATCATTGCACACGGTACCGCAGAATCCACAGCCCCTAAGAAAGTGTACTCTCGGTTGTACAGAGAGTCATAATGGCAGGCAATGGTGAGGCGTCTGCAACCATATGGATTCAGAGTGGCCACAATGTTAGTGAAGGGTTTTCGACCGTGGGGGGTTCGGTCTTCAAAAGAGTCTTCTTCGACCGTCCATCCTAAGTTTTGCATCTCGGTGGTTATGTACTGAAATGAGAAAATTAAAATTGGACTGGTTGAATAAAAGTCACAGTAGGTGAAATATTTGATGTTATTGGTGAAGGGCCTGGTAGTTGCATATTAATACCACCACATAAGAAGTGATAGCCCATTTTTCACTGGAATCTGATTGAATACTTTGATTTTAAATAAAGGTGTTTTGAATTTTGAAATTGTTTTGATTTTAAATCAAGTGTTTTATTGTATGATTTTTTACACAAAGGTCACAACAGTTCGAAGGTGTACATTGGCAGCACTTAAAAACTGCTAGATCTGTAGCTGTGATTGCCAAGGGCCTCATAATTTTGAGCCACAGTCAACTGACAAAGCTAACACCTGAGAGGGCAACCAACCCAAAGGACTTTTATGTGGGTTGTCCCTTAACAAATAATGTGATAAAAATAAATGTCCATTAAAAGCATCAAGATAACCTATTTGCCAGAAGTTTAACATTCAATAAAATCTGTCTAAATAATAGTTAATTTACAAGATTATTATTATTATTTTTTACAATTACTATGGTTTCTTAGGCAGTTTTAGTTAAGCTATTGGATTCCTTAAACATTAGTACTCAAGATTGATTTCCAATTTGATCTGATGCTAATGTAAGTTGTATAGTCGGACAACACCCTATGTATTGAATTTTTTATGCAATTCGTAAGCAATAGGTATAAATTTGTATATGATATTTATGAAAAACTATCCGATTTCTCCATAGGTTAATATTGGGAGAGCTAGTTTTATTTTTGGAAATTCATGTCCCTTTAAGATACATTTAAAGAAATAGAAACAGACCATACCTTTCGAACTTGTTCATGGCCAGGCGTACCAGGTACTCTAGATATCAAAATTGCATCTAATGTGTTATTAAAATCTTCATAGTTGCTAGCTGAGAGAGCAACACTCCGAATATCTTTCTCTTGAAGCCTTGCTAAAGTGTGGGGCCACTATAGAAAGGTATGATATCCAGATATTAATAAAAGTGCTAGTAGAGCAGTTGAGTTTTGATAAATCATCACTAAACAATGAAATCGTGTAGTATGCTTTCTGCATTATTTTTTAATTTGTATATTTTCTCTCTATTTAATCAGGTAACTTACAAATTCTGTATCGGTTTTTTTACTTTTTAAATAATAAAATGACCTTAGAGTTATAAAGTAAAAGTAATTGATACTTTAAAAAAAACTTACATTTACTTCCCAAACGTTAAAGAATTAAATTTATCCAGTTGAACACATATGATATCAAAGGTCAGGTGAGGTATTTATGACCAGTGCTGTTTTTTTTTAAAGTAACATAAATTACAATTTAAATACAGGCTTCAGAGACAAAATATAAAGCTTTTGTGATTTTTTTTTCTTTCTTAATTTTACTTTGGACCAGTTTTCTTTTTTTAAATAACAAGGGTCATAAGTATACCTGTCAAGGCGATAATTACAACAAAACTGAAACTATAATTTGTATTTTAAGTTAAAATCAACTTTAAAATTAAAAAAATATTTAAATAAAGATATTTTATGATAAGGTAGCTATTCTTTATACTAAGAACTTTGAAAACCTTAAAATATACAATAAAAATTTACAATAGAATTAAATGAAACATAAAACAAATAAATAATAGGCAATACATAATGCATGGTAATGATCAACAGGTTTTTCAAGTTTACACGTACCTATTCATTATCTTTATATTTTACTAAAAAAATATATGTGAATATTTATTTAAATAAAGTTCATATCTTAAAAATAAATAAAAACTTACTTTCGTCGGATCATTTGACCAGCTGACACCTTTCACTGGAGAACTGGACAACGGATAACTTATCAAAAACCGCAAAATTAACAAAGCCGGAAGTATTAAAAGTTGCGAGATACTTAACATTTTTATTATAACTTATTAATGCAAGAACGTGGTTTACTATTTATACATATGTGAACAGATGGTGCGGAATTTCGTAGTAAAGTAAAGACGGTGAAAAGTTACTCGCACGAACGCTTTTAAGGATCAGCGAAATGAAAACAATGATGATCCGAACACTCCGAATCCGAAAAGACAAAACAAAATAAACATTAAAGAATATCAACTTGGCTACGTCGACAAGACGTCATTCGATGATTTGACGTCATATCCGCTGGAAAGTTGCCAATCGGTGACTTTTTTTTCGCCAAAGCATTGCAGGGAAATAATTGGTTTCGGTTTCACAAAGCCGGAGCGTTTTAATATGAGATTTGTGACAATAAAAATATTTGAAATCATGTAAAAAGTAAATGATTAATTTTTTTTAAATGAATGATTTTGTTATTATTAATTAACTAAATTGAATATCAACAGACACTGAGTTATGTATTTTTGCGGAAAAGGGAAAACAACCAAAGCGTAAAGAAAAATACACGTGTTGGAAATAATTGTCTCGTCAAACATAGTTTATAATGTTTGACATTAAAAAAATCTTTTGGCTGAGTCATTCCAGTAACGTGACTTGGAATGTTAACGTAATATTTTCACTTGATCCGCATGTTATATGTGATAATTATCGTTTATATTTAATTTGTTTAATGCAACTTCCTTAAAAAGTTTCAATTTTACAAATAAATTTTTTTATCTGTGTTTTATTTGGAAATATTCCAGAGTTATAATCCAAATAAAAAAGATTCAGACGTGAAACATTTACCCTTTATAAAAGTGTGTGGGTGGGGGTGGGGGATTCTACTAACTTGCCTAAATCTTGTCCCACATGGCCACATTCTTTGCATTAAAAATACATAATCGAAAGAGTGTTAATATTCAATTTTATTTATCTCATCCTTGATTCACAGGAGTCAAGACATTTTAGTTTAAGATGTAAGGTTTCATATACACTGCTCAAAACAATAAGAGGAGCGCATTGTTTAAACCCTTTCACCTCCAATGATTCCATTTGGAATAATCAGCTTGCGATTTTTTTCTCACTAAGTTAGGCTCTCACTTATTTATCTTTAGATGGAAGAATCATGTCTTTTAAGGAATTAAATAATGTTTTTTTTTTAATTAAATGAAGATATGAAAAATATGGTAAAATAAAATTCACTCTAAAACAGTTTTATGAAATAAATTGACCCTAAATTCTTCACGCTTGTATTCTTATAAGTTTAAAAATTGATTTTAACTTTTTTTAACAAATAAAGATTAAAAAAAAATATTGTTATAATTTATTCAAAAGTTATGAATCCAATTTTTCCCCGTTAAATTTTAGTTAAAAAATTCAGATTTCCCCCCTGTTTTTTTACCGTTTCATTCTGGATGCATAATGAATTTATTTCACAAATTTTAGATTTTTAGAATAAAAAATAAAAGGTTGGAACTGAAATAGTACGCAAAAGTACGCAATGTGCACCCCTAATTGTTTTAAGCAGTATAGTTGTTATAAATATTATTACAATATTTTCTAAGATTTATAGTCGATTCTCTGAGAAAACACATATATTTAATCAACATACTTTAGAATTGTATCTGATAATCAATCATAAATTGTTAACGGATATTATAAATTTACGCTTTACTACTTCTATAGTTATTAAGGAATATAAAAAAAATTCAAATCTCAAAAAATTTGTTTAATATATGTTACATACGAAACATGAAAAACCGCCTTTTTGAAGTACATTTCGGCGTATTTACTCCAAAGACATGTATTTCTTTTTATGGAAAATTTCGAATACATCAAAAACGCATTTACTTGTTCACAAAAATATGGAAAAATCTATTTATTTCCCAAAAATAGAATAGAGTGTACTCTAGAGGATCTCCTTTTTTTTAGCACTATTTGAAAGCCTTTTTATTATGATATACGTGGACAATAGTTAATTTATGAACATGTGAAATAATACACTTTTAAAAACTAGTGGATTTTAATTTCAGAGCGAGGTACGAGCGAAGTGAAATAATGCACGTGTTTTAAAATTGTACTTTTTCACGTTTTTTCATACACTATTTTTTATAATTACGTGAAAAAAAATCAATCTATTGTTCAAAAATAATTCAGTGCTAAATTTTTTACGTAAAGAAGATCGGCATCAGAAAATCTAGCTAACTACAAAAGGCAAACTTATTTTTTAGTTTAAAGTCAAACATTTGAACATGGATACTGATTCAAAAAGAAAAATAATAATAACATTCACGGCATAATATTTATAAATAAAGCGGATCAATAAATTTCTGGATTTTATTAATATTATGAAAAAGAAATTTTACTTGAAATGTTGGCATCTTATGAAAAGAGTGAAAAAAAGTACTTTTTTTCACTGGTTTTGGGTGAAAAAAAGTAATTTTTATCATGTTTCTAAAGTACAACTTTTCGCAACGCAGTTTGCATATTAAAATTATAGTGTAAAAATCGGATTTTTTCACGCAATTATAAAAAAATACTTTTCTGCCCAAAACGGAAAGAATTTATTTATTATTCTACATGCATATGATTATCTTACAAGATTTTATATAGAGGCTGCTTTTTACTTCATATTCATTACTGAGCATCAATGAGACACATTGAGTGTTTGAGGACACAATAGCGTTCTTTCTATAATAGTACCTCTTTTTAATGACATTTTTTAGAACAAATTTAAATAAAAAATTTCATATATTCTACTTATTCTGAATGATATTGAGATCATTTCTCAATAACCTAGTCTGATTTAAATTTCTTTTAAAAAATTTAACTATGCAGAAACCTTCTGCACTTTGAGTTAACTTTATCTTAGCTTAAGATAGCAATGGTGAGTATTTTATTCATGTATAACTGAATTATTGAAATTATCTTCTTTTAATTATTATACTGTAGCGTGATTAAATGCCTCGCACTTCCTTTAAAATTTGTTTGAACCTGACAGTCATGACGTTAGCTCTGTATCCGAGTTAAATATCTTTTATTATCGATTCAGACGATGTAATTTGAAACGGTCCTAATGTGCTGCTCTTTTGGAGTAACTCATTTATACTTCTTCCGAAAAATATCAATAATTCCAATTGTATATACTTATAGATCAAAACTATATGTTCGCGTTAAATTATAAAATCGTTTATTGCCTAAAATTCCAAATGAAAAATACGTTGTAAAATGCACTCATAATGCCATCACAATTCCCTCATAAATACATAAAACTCTTTTTGATCATTTGGCGCGTTTTGGAAATAATTTGGCGAAAAATAGATATAGCTACCACACCATTTATACAGCTCAAACACAATACCTTCGAACAACCGACCAGCTTATAAATTATTCATAAAAGAAATTGCCTATTTGGAGAATTTTAGTTAATAATTTTGGCGAGTTTGGCAACGTATTTCGAAAAAAAAAAGACATAACACACTATAGCTCTAGTGCGATGGCCTTTATTAACCATCATAGTTCAGTAATAGCTTAACTATACATTTATTGCTTAAATATGCATACATGCAGTCAACAGAAAAATCATTAAAATATAAATAAATCGGGATGAGACGGGAATTAGTCACTTGAAACGTGTCAATATTTTTCAAAAATAAATTTAGTTTCTGAAGAATGGAAAAGAATATAACACGATTAATCTTAAAAGTTTATTAATTTTTAGCCGATGCTCAGAAAGAAAAAAATGATCATTTTGACGAAAGGGTATTTTCAGAAATCGAATTTTAAAATAACAATATGAAAACTAGCTTGACACTGTATTAAAGATCTATTTTAATTTAATCCGTGGCAGTATAAAGTCTTTAGACGAAAGACACCAGAAACAACTCTTTTTTTAATATAATTGACTAAGTCACAGATACCACATTTTCGGAGTAACTTATGAAAACACATTTTACATGATGATATATTATATCTAAAGAAGACCCACGTAAATTTGTAAAAAAAATTATCATTTACAGATTACTATCTATAAACAGGTGAACTCACAGCTCCATGTCACAATGACCGAATTCCTCTATGGTATGCGGGGTGGCGTGATATCCAACGACATAGTTTTTTTTTTTTTGATTAACAGAAGGACATTTTTGTTGAGGTTCGTTTGTTTAGGTGAATTAACATAAACACGATTTGTCTATACTATTTTCAGGTGAAGAACTCATTAGAATGAATAATGTATGACACTTCTTACATGATTCATAAAACTAGATCTATAAGATGGCTAATTTACGAAAAATTATGTGCATGATTGCCCGTAATGTTGGTGCTAATTGGCCGATGGATCATATTTGTTGCTAAAATTTTATCGGCTTCCTTTTACAAATAAAGTAAGGTAAAGTAAAAATTTAAATTTTACTGAAAATTTGAGGTCTACAACGTTTAGCATTATATTGCACACAAAAAAATAACAGACATTAATTTGAGGGAAAAACAAATACAAAAGTAATAATACAGTAGACAGAAGACGGGTCACAAGGACCATATGTGCGAACATAAAAAAGTATATGATGTAAATTTACAAACACAAAAAACGAACAAATATTAAATCACAAGTAAAAAATATTTTTATGGCAACAGAAGTGTCGGGGGTATATTTAGGATTGTTAGTCAATACAAATTAGTTACTGTACAGTTATTTTATTTCAATAATTGTTGTATGCATAATCAAAAACAGTTCTCTATATCGGGAATATCAAACAAAATATTTTTTAATTGCTTTTAAAAGGAAGTAAGATTATTTAAAGATTGTATTTGAAGGCGGAAGACTATTAAAAAAATTGGTGCAAGATGAATAAGATTTTGTACAGAAAATATATTTATTTTAGGTTTATGAATGATGTAAATATTATTAAGTCTTCTTGGGTTCGTACATATCCGCTTATTGCACACATCAGGATAATTAAAAATATATAAACTATTATAGAAACTAAGATAATTACTAACTAATTATATTATAGAAACTAAGATTTAGGGGCCTCTAAAATTTGAGGACCCTAGGCGCAGGCCTGACCGGCCATGGTAGATCAGGCCCTCTGACTGTGGTTGATAGATATTCACTTGATACTATGTTGTGGTGGTTATATTGATCAATAATATAAAGAAATAAAGACTAGAAATATATTAGATATTAAACAGATTATTTCAGAATAATCTAGTATTAGTTTTACAGCATGCTTGTCAGAAAAATTCTTGGAAATTCTCACTATTGATTAATTACAGAGTACTTTTCTTTTTAATTTAAACTTTTTCTATAGAAAAGTTGATTATAGAATGTAGCATGTCGTAAATTTTAAATAATAATGATTTTTAACAAACAAAATGCACATTTGAAATTATTTTACACAAAAAATCAATTCCTGATTAAATTATACTATTCAATACAGGGGGCTGGGGAGCCCAGTCGGTTAAGCGTCCACCTAGCATGAGAAAGGTCCCAGGTTTGGGTTCGGGCATCGCCAAAATAACTGCCGACCTATAAACGGCCCGTGCAGTCAAAAATGTCCGACGAAAAATACCCCGTGAAGAGGGAGTGCACGTTAAATATCCTCCAAAGCCCTTAACGGTTGCGTTGGGCCTACTCAGGTGTCGACTCGTCAGTTGACTGTGGTTCTAAAATACGACGCACGTCGCCAATAGCTCTAATGCGACGATAATTCAAACTAAAACTAAAAAAATATTCAATAAACAAATATAAAAATACTTCATTCAGGAGTTTCTTGTAGTATAGTTTGAAAATCAAAGGTTCCTGCTATCATTTAAAGCTCTTTAATATTAATAAAATTTGAAAAGAAACCAATATTCCTTTAAATTATTTCTTAAACTTAAATCGGCAAATCTTTTATATGAAATAATTAAAAGATGGAAAAAAAAGTATTGCAGAGTCAACTTTTACAATACCTGCCAAAATTACATAAGATCCGAAATTTTAATGTCGATTAAGTGGAAATCAAAGTGGTTTAGATCAGATAATTTTTTTTTATTATAACATGTTGTCGATATAAATCTTATTTACAAAATTATCCTTCTTTTCCCTTAAAAATTGTTTCGCAATTAATACAAAAAGTAGTTATTTTTTCGAAATCATTCAGGTTTTACTGAGAGAGCGTGTTATAAAAAGGGGGGAAACAAATTTTACAGGGTCTGAAGATTAAATGAAACTAAAATAGTAAAAAGGGTCAAGTTCACAAAATTATTTCCGCACATGCTTCAAGAAAACTGTGCAAAAGATGATGCGGTGAAAGGAAGAAGCAGAGTAAGAATTTATTGAATGAACTTGGCTCTTTTTTACATTTAACGATCCACAAGTAACATTTAAGAGGGATTGTCAGTCCCATAGAGCTAATGCATTATAGTTTTGAAATCACAACTTTTGCAAAAGAATTGCTTTGCCATGTTAGCCCTTTTCCCCCAGGTACGGGAATCAACATAACATCGAAATGAAACAAAATTGAAAAGAAAATAACTTCCGGTTATTTAATTATTAATTGATAAAGTTTTAAAATAGGGCCGCCATCTGCTGAATATTTTTAGACATTTAAAAACTTCAAAAATATATAATTAAATAACTAGATAACATTTTCTTTTCAAATTTGTTTCATTTTGATGTTATGTTGATTCCCATACCTGGGAAAAAGGGCTAAAATGGCAAAGCAATACTTCTGCAGAAGTTGTGATTCCAAAACTAATGCATTAGCTCTATGGGACTGACAATCCTTCTTAATAAGTAATTGTGTTTTGAAGGAATTTGAAAATGAGTACTATTTTTGAAATTTTAACATTAAAACAAAATTTTACCATCTTTAGTTCTTCTGATATGCATTATTCAGTTTAAATTCGATTACATCTTCAATATTATCTTCTGCCTTTCCCTGTAAGAGATGTTTGACAAAGGTATTTTGCTTTGTTATCTGATCTGATTGAAATTTCAGAAAGGGAAATGGACAATCTAGACTTCTTCAACCCTTTATGCACCAAATTAAGTTTGAATTTTAATTATTTGTTTTTATTGTAGTTAATTAGAATATAAAATGGTAAAAAATAGTTGGGGCATAAAATGCACTTTATGTCAAGAATTTATTTTCTTTTTACCTCCTTTCTACTTATAATTACTAAATTACACTGACTAACAATGACATTTTGTAGAATAAATTTGTTTTACGTTTTTAGTCTTTAATGTTTTGAAACCGCATACTACTATCTATTTGATTTATAAAACCAACCAATGCATTTGATATATAAAATTCGTTTTACATGCCTTTAAACTGTTTATCAAATGTACAAGTGCAAACGAAAAATATATAGTTTTAATTTTTTTTCCAATCACGATAATCTAGTAAAACAATATTTTCTCGTACTTAATTTTTTTGGTCGCTATTTTAGATGTTTTAATCAATAAATAAATTAGACATCAGCTGTGGTGTAATTCATTAAAATTATTAACATCCGCAACAATGTTGTTTAAATAAATCAATTTCAAGGCATTTTCTATGAAACTTAAATAATGGTATTTAGAGAACAAATTTGGAATTAAAAGAACAAAATCTAATTGTTACGTAATATTCTTACGTTTATTTAACAATGAGCCATAACAATGAAAACATTTAAAAAATTGCATTTCAGTCATTTCAGCTTGAAATCTCACGCAAGTTGCTATGTACAAGTCGTCTGTACATAGGTATGTAATGCTTTTGTAAAATAAAATTTATATTAAAATTTTATACTAGTATTTTAGTGACAAATAAAATTCCAGTTAAATAGTTATGACTCTTTTAATATTTTAGAGTAAATATATTTTATTAAGTAGTGTAATATTTTACTATGTACACAAGGAGCGCAACATAACTCATTTTACGTTTAGTGATTATATTGGTCGATTTTTCATTTTCTATAGTTTTGGTAAGATATAGGGTTCGGCCCTTTATTGACGATTTCGTCAAATTAAATTCGGTATTATCAAGAGTCGCCAATGAACACACCGGACTCTATATCTTAGTTATACTTTGGAAAATGCAAGTTTTGAAACTAGACTCTTCAAATGTACATTATGATTCTAATCAGAGGTTCATTTTTGCCCTTCTCTTACACCAAATTAAAATCATCCCGCTATCCCAATTTTTGCGTCGCTACCCATTACCCAATCAAAAACACCTTGGCATTAATATCGTGATGGTAGTGGTTAGTGATCGTGTAAATCTCATAAATTGCTCCAAATGGTAATATTATAAAGCAATTTATCAACAATTCTTTCAAAACTTGACTTCCTTGTTTTTATGTCAATAAATTTTTAACACACGCGAACTTTTAACGCTGGTTCGTAGGTCGTAAACTACAATACACATATACCGCAGTTCTTTATCGAAACGCGGAGGTTATTATATAGTGGATATGCTATCTGGTCAAAAACCCATGCTAAATCAGATTTCCCAAGTTAAGACATTAATCGCTATTTCGCAATAGGCCCCCACAAAAGCTTGGCTAATTATTTGGCGCTAACTTTAATATAATAAAGCTTAAGGGGAGTCGGATGATTCTATCTCGCCCATCTTTATTTACCTAACTTTAAGAACATTTCTCTCTGGAACTATATGAGATATCATTATAAACTTTTTTTATATTTTGTTCCTTACATATAGTTCTTTGATTTTATAGGATTTTTGAGGATATTTCAAAATATTAAAAAATATCTTACAGTGATTTTGTTAAAAATATGTATTGAAAAATACAAAAAAAATCAGATTTAAAGTTATATAACTTTTTTTGAGCAGAGATATTTAAAATTCCTCAGTTTAAATCAAAGATCTATTAATAGGGAATAAATAACAAAACAAAATATGTTGATATCTTTTATAGTTCATGAGAAAATTTAATATGTTGATATCTTTTATAGTTCCTGAGAAAAAAATTTCCTAACTGTTGAAAAACCGTATATTTCAAGAAACGCAAAAGAAATGGAAGTTTAGGTAAGAATTGATGTTTAGAGTTTCTCAAAAGTGCTTATAAAAATAAAACCACCAAACAGAAATCGATAATCTTGGTCTTAAATTAAAGCTAAAGATAAGAAAAATAAAAAAAAGGAAAATCAGAAAATCGACATTTTTAATCCAAAGACCCATGCAACCCCCTTTAAATTTAAATCTTTCTTAGGAATTAATTATTAGAGCCAATATTAATTCAATATGTTAATTTAAACATTATTTACCCAATATATTTCATTTTGAGTTGCATAAAATATTATTTAATTCAAACAATGTATTTTCCCGTGTGTTCACAACAATGGTTTAATTCAAGTTTAAGTGATTGTTGAAATACCATTACGACGCCATATTAAGAAAAGTGAGGACGCGTATTTGAAGTCTTATAAGATAATCGAAATTTTCTCAAAAATATTCATTAGTAAGTAAAATGTTATTTAGGTAAAATAACTTAAAAGATTCTAGTAAAATAAACATTTTTGGTTGAAATTTTAAAAGTTAATTTTAATATTATAAGATTTTCTCATGATCAGTGAAGTCTTAACTTAAGCATTAATTAAACCGGGAAAGTCTTTTTCGTCTAAACACAAATTTATGAATGAAAACAAGTAATGCAGAGTAATTTTTTTATTATCTTTATCAAAATTACATAATATCCAATATTATATATTATTAATTAAATAAAGAGTTTAGTTTCAAAACTTACATTCTCCAAAGTATAACTAAGATTATAGGGTCCGGTCCGTTGGTTGAAGTCTTTTGATAATCGTAAATTGCATTGGACGAAACCTCCAATGAAGAGGCCGGTCTCTATATCGTAGTTATACTTTGGGTTCGGAGAATGTGAGTTTTGCAACCAGACCCTTTAAATGTAGATCGTAAGTGAAAGCATTTTCGGATATATTTTTTTAACATGTTGATGTCGATTGAAAACTAATGTTATGTATCAGATAGACATCCACATTTTAAATGATGTGACATTTTCAATAGTTACGAGACTACCAGAAAATTTTCTAAAATGGTACTTCACTTTGGCTAATTAGTTGTTATAATTAGAAAGAATTTACTAATGCAACGTTGGCGCGGTGAGAAATTAAGATTTGTCGCCAACTAATTAAAACGCTCGGTCAAACTGACCCTTTATTTCGCAACTTTTTAAGTTCCTTAAACGAACTTTTGAGTTCCTTAAACAATTTTAACAACCTTAATGGTAAAATTCGAAACAAAACTTGATCCAGAATGGAGGTGGTGTAACAAATATTTTAAACTACATATATGTTTATATATCTTATGATTTCCCACGTAAGCGTGATGTTTGCCAGGATCCGATTATGGAATTTGGTGCAGTTATTTTATATGACAGAGATATTGAAAAATTAATGACCTTAAAGAAAAATTAGCTATTAATGAGGATTATAATTCGTTTTTAAATGTCTAATTGTAGTTCTAAAACAATTTATATTGCATAAATGTATTAGAAAATAACATAATTATCTTCAATTATATCAAATATATATAGTACCAACATGCATTCAGCAAAATTTAACAAAAAAACCTTAAAAATAACTAAAAACTTTTATTAAATTATGTATTTTTTATGGCTGACACAGGGCACAACTGTTGTACATCAATCCAATTGTTTCCTACACAGAGATGGCATCTAAAAGTATAGTTTTAAGATATTTCCTTAGTTTATTGTTTCTTAAATATTTGTTAAAATTGAAGAGGTAAAATAATTATTGTCCGTTAAAATCCGTACTTAAAATTGTTCTGTCAGAAACGAGTAACAATGGGATTACATAAAGATGATAACCTTAAGTTCAGATTAAAATATATAGCTTTTAAGGGATTTTTCTATTTTTCTAAATAACTAGGAAGGTCAATTGAATTGGCAAACTAGACCGTACTTTTCGAATGTTTTAATGATTTTGACTCATAAGTTAATTTTTAAAACTACACAAAGTGTTGATACCAAAACAAAGTTTTTTTGAAAGAAATTTTAAAAATTATTATAAATTATAATAAAATAGAGATAAAAATTAAATAAAAAAAGCATTAAAGACCCTTAGAAATAAGGAAACAAAATTGGTGGTTCGCTGATGACCAAATTTAATTTTTTTTCTCATTTTCCCCGACGCAGCATTTTGACACTGATATTTTTATTTACAGTTCTTAAGTTATTTAAATTTGATTTGTCAAAAAATAAACTAGGTTAATGTATAAAATGTTCAACATAGATTATAATTCCATTTTTTATTGAATTTTCGAACATTATAAAACCCAAAATTTAGTTTCATTTATTATATTTTAGTAATTTTAATGAAATTTCTCTTTTTGCATTAGCTTTATTTTATAATACAAAAATTCTCAGGCAAATTCGAATAATTTTCAAAGTTTTGCTTGTGTTATTTCGTTTGATTAATTTTTTTTTCCTTCAGATGCAGTGACCACCTAGATATACATGGATTCCGTTTTAGTTAGTGAGTGCCCTACTGTTCAAGCTCTGCACAAAAAGGTAATTCTACACTGTAAAATCTATTCTGGTACGTTACTTGAAAGTAATATACAGTCGGGGGACTCCACAATTACATTTCTATGAATTAAAGCCGTAACCCACTCCATACACTACACATGCCCGTTTTCAGAGAATTTACCTGTGTAATGACTAGGTTTCGGGGAAACTTTAGAAATATTAATTAGCTAAGCACAGCATGTACACAACACTAGATTACAACAATTACAACTAAAACAATTAAAGTTAAGTTAAATTAAATCAAAAGGATATTAATAAATTGGAGACGGACAAAAATTCAATGCTTACAGTCTGAAAGCCAGGCCCTCTCTGGTGACGCAATCACCAATTGGACAAAACGTTGATGCCCAAATGGTGGCGCCCTCTTCATGGTGCATTATAGGAGCACGTTACACCTGTCGATTATGAAAAATTGGAAGTTCAAATATTTTATGTTTTATTTAGCATTGGTAGCAACAAAAAAAATAGTACATGAAAGTACCTAATAAATATTGGGGGAAAACTATTTAGTGTCCAGATATAAATAAAGTCATGATACAATGCAATTAAATGTATTTAAATATATAGAAAATATAATTTATTTACTTTAGTAATACTTTCCAATAATGATTTTTATTACATTTTTTTACAATGTGTGTTTAAATACTATACGTTAAACACATTGATACAGTTCATTATTATTGTACATTTCGTATTATCGCAACAATACTTTTTGCCTTTTTTAATACAATGTTGTGTATAAATTTTACTTTATAGAAAACTAAACGGTCAAGAAGTTTGACGCCATTTTGTAGGTAATGCAATTCTCTCTTTAAATAAAGATTATAAAATAAAGATTTATTTGTTTTAAATTAGAACTTGATTCAATACTTAGATATTTAAACTCTAGTCAAAATGTGAAATACAAAGATGTTTTAATAGTAAACTATAAAGTTATTTTACTAGTATAAACTTGTTATAATAACAAAATATGGCATTGAAATTGCTAACACAAATTTGTTTTGAAATGGTAAATAATATTCTGTTTTTCATAATTATTTTAATGAATTCAATGCATTTATGGATAATTTTATAATGTTTCTTAATAATAAAATATAGTTTCTGTAATTATGTCACTATTATCATTACATCGTAATTTTCATTTTTTAAATTATTACATTTGTTTAAATAGTTCACTATACAACGTTGTCTAAAACGTAACTGATATTGTATTATAAGAGCTATAAATGTTAAAAAACTTTTAGTGTTTTTGTACGTAAGCATTTTATTTTTTAAGATCCTCGAAGCTGAGGATTTGGAGTGATATTTGTTATTAGCTTTCTATATGCTAGCAAAAATTAATGTATACTAACGTACTTATGCTAAAATATTATCAAAATTAGTTGAAGCATAACTTTAAAAAAAGTTTGCATATCTTGAGTACATGGTGTGGCGGATGAAGAACTATGACGTGTGGCTAAATAAGGAAATTTTTTGAATCAGGTTACCTTTACTCTCACAGCTCAGTTTTACATGCGTTGGATTATCAAACAAAATGAAGAAATTTAAGCTATTGCAATCAAATCGTTTTTACCAGAAATGTAAGAATATATTTGAACAATAGAACTCCAATTATCCGAAGCAATTTGGACTTCACCACACATTCCTATAGTCGGAAATTAGGATAGTTACAGTTAATAGGGGGAAAAAAGATAAAATAAAAGATTCAAATGGAAGGTCTTGCTTCTCAGATCGCGCTTATGACGATTGATAGGTAAATATTGTTTTTCTGAATAAATGTTTGAAATTTCAATTATGAATGCTACATATCTGTTAAATAATGTTAAATACTCGTAATTTTATATCGTTTATTTTCGTTTTAAGATATCATTTTGTTTCGAATCATACGAAAAGTCTAAAGACTCCCTCATTTAATGGCGTTCATTTTAAACAAAACTTTAATTGAAGGTGAAACTTCCTGAAAAAGTAGTATGAATTTTTATTCCTTCTTTTTTATATTTTTCCAATTTACTATTAACTTCTTTCTTGTAGCTCTCTTTTTCAGTTAGATAGGGAATATAGTCTTCGGGTTAGGGGTCCAGTACGTTTACGTAGACAAGCCCGCATCTAACGATTAAGAGGTAAATATTAATAAAATTCAATCTTTTTAAGTTTTCCATACTTAAAGTCGAAAAAACTAAAAAATTAAAAATTTCTGTTTGCAGATGCACCTTTAATAAATATAGAAACTAGGTTTCCAATGGAAGATCTTGCTTCTCAGATCGCGCTTATGACGATTGATAGGTAAATATTGTTTTTCTGAATAAATGTTTGAAATTTCAATTATGAATGCTACATATCTGTTAAATAATGTTAAATATTCATAATTACAATTCGTTTATTTACATTTTCAGATGTCATTCTGTTTCTAATGATACGTAAAGTCTAAAGACTCTATCATTTAATGGTGTTCATTTTAAACAAAACTTTATAGAAGGTTAAACTTCCTGATAAAGTAGTATGAATTTCAATTCTTTTTCTTTTTTATATATTTCAAATTTACTATTAACTTCTTCCTTGTAGCTCTCTTTTTCAGTTAGATTATAGAGAGGAGAGTCTTCGGGTAAGGGGTCGCAGGACGTTTACGTAGACAAGCCGTCATCTAACGATTAAAAGGTAAATATCAATAAAATTCAATTTTTTTACTTTTCTAAACTTAAAGTCGACAAAAATTAATAATTGGAAAGTTTTCTCTTTGCAGATGCACCTTTAATAAATAAAGAAACTAGGTTCCCAATGGAAGATCTTGTTTCTTAGATCGCGCATCTGACGATTTCTAGGTAAATATTATTTTTCTGAATAAACGTTTGAAATTTCAGTTATGGATACTACATATCTGATAAATAATGTTAAATACTCGAAATTTTATATCGTTTATTTTTATTTTAAGATACCAATATGTTTCTAATCATACGAAAAGTCTAAAGACTCCCTCATTTAATGGTGTTCATTTTAAACAAAAGTTTAATAGAAGGTGAAACTTTCTGAAAAAGTAGTAGGAATTTTTATTCTTTTTCTTTTTTGTATTTTTCCAATTTACTATTAACTTCTTTCTTGTAGCTCTCTTTTTCAGTTAGATAGAGAGGAGAGTCTTCGCGTAAGGGGTCGCAGGACGTTTACGTAGACAAGCCCGCATCTAACGATTAAGAGGTAAATATTAATAAAATTCCATCTTTTTAAGTTTTCTCTAATCTTAAAGTCGACAAAAATTAAAAATCTGAAATTTTTCTCTTTGCAGATGCACCTTTAAATATAGAAACTAGATCTAAAATGGAAGATCTTGCTTCTCCGATTGCGCATATGACGATTCATAGGTAAATATTGTTTTTCTATAAACGTTTGAAATTTCAGTTCTTGATCCTACATATCCACTAAATAATGTTAAATACTTGTAATTACAATTCGTTTATTTTCATTTTCAGATGCCATTTTGTTTGTAATACTACGTAAAGTCTAAAGACTCCCTCATTTATTGGTGTTCATTTTAAACAAAACTTTAATAAAAGGTGAAACTTCCTGATAAAGTAGTATGAATTTTAATTCTTTCTTTATATATTTTTTCAAATATACTAAAAACTTCTTAATTGTAGCTCTCTCTTTCAGTTAGATAGAGAGGAGAGTCTTCGCGTAGGGGGTTGCAGGACGTTTGCGTAGACAATCCCGCATCTAACGATTAAGAGGTAAATATTAATAAAATTCCATCGTTTTAAGTTTTCTATACTTAAAGTCGACAAAAATTAAAAATTTAAAAAATTTCTCTTTGCAGATGCACCTTTAAATATAGAAACTAGGTTTCCAATGGAAGATCTTGTTTCTTATATCGCGCATCTGACTATTTATAGGTAAATACTGTTTTTCTGAATAAATGTTTGATATTTCAGTTATGGATGCTACATATCTGCTAAATAATGTTAAATACTTGTAATTACAATTCGTTTATTTTCATTTTCAGATGCCATTTTGTTTCTAAAAATACGTAAAGTCCAAAGACTCCCTAATTTATTGTTCTTCATTTGAGACAAAACTAAAATAGAAGGTGAAACGTCCTGAAAAAGTAGTGTGAGTTATTATTTTTTTTATATTGTTTCCAATTTTTTTAATAACTTCTTTCTTGTAGCACTCTTTTTCAGTTGGAGACAGAGAGTTGGCTATTGTAATTTTTCTCTTTGCAGATGCTCCTTTAAATATAGAAACTAGATTTCCAATGGAAGATCTTGTTTCTTAGAACGCGCATCTGACGACTTATAGGTAAATATTGTTTTTCTATAAACGTTTGAAATTTTAGTTCTTGATCCTACATATCCGCTAAATAATGTTAAATACTTGTGATTACAATTCGATTATTTTCATTTTCAGATGCCATTTTGTTTGTAATCCTACGTAAAGTCTAAAGACTCCCTCATTTACTGGTGTTCATTTTAAACAAAACGTTAATAGAAGATGAAACTTCCTGATAAAGTAGCATGAATTTTAATTCTTTCTTTATATATTTTTTCAAATATACTAAAAACTTCTTCCTTGTAGCTCCCTCTTTCAGTTAGATAGAGAGGAGAGTCTTCGCGTAATGGGTTGCAGGACGTTTACGTAGACAATCCCGCATCTAACGATTAAGAGGTAAATTCTAATAAAATGCCATCTTTTTAAGTTACTTAAAGTCGACCAAAATTAAAAATTTAAAAATTTTCTTTTTGCAGATGCACCTTTAAATATAGAAACTAGGTTTCCAATGGAAGATCTTGTTTCTTATATCGCGCATCTGACTATTTATAGGTAAATACTGTTTTTCTGAATAAATGTTTGATATTTCAGTTATGGATGCTACATATCTGCTAAATAATGTTAAATACTCGTAATTACAATTCGTTTATTTTCATTTTCAGGTGCCATTTTGTTTCTAATCATACGTAAAGTCCAAAGACTCCCTAATTTATTGTTCATTTGAAACAAAATTAAAATAGAAGGTGAAACGTCCTGTAAAAGTAGTGTGAATTATTATTTTTTTTATAGTGTTTCCAATATTTTTAATAACTTCTTTCTTGTAGCACTCTTTTTCAGTTGGAGACAGAGAGTTGGCTATTGTAATTTTTCTCTTTGCAGATGCTCCTTTAAATATAGAAACTAGATTTCCAATGGAAGATCTTGTTTCTTAGAACGCGCATCTGACGACTTATAGTTAAATATTGTTTTTCTGAATAAATATTTGCAATTTCAGTTATTGATGCTACATAATCTAATAAATAATGTTAAATACTTGTAATTACAATTCGTTTATTTTAATTTTCAGATGCCATTTTGTTTCTAATCCTAAGTAAAGTCTAAAGGCTCCCTCATTTAATGGTGTTCCTTTTAAATAAAACTACAATAGAAAGTGAAACTTCCTGAAATATTAGTATGAATTTTTATTCTTTCTTTTTTTTTAATTTTTCCAATTGACTATTAACTTCTTTCTTGTAGCTTTCTTTTTCAGTAAGAGAGAGGGAGAAGAGTCTTCGGATAAGGGGTCGCAGGACGTTTACGTTGACAAGCTCACATCTAACGATTAAGAGGTAAATATTCATAAAATTCCATCGTTGGTTATTCAAAACTTGAAGTCGACAAAAAATTACAAATTGAAATTTTCTCTTTGGAGATGCACTTTTAGTTATAGAAACTAGATTTCCAAAAAGAAGGTTTTGTTTCTCAGAACACGCATTTGACGATTTATAGGTAAATATTGCTTTTCTTTAATAAATAATTGAAATTTCAGTTCTTGATCCTACATGTATGCAAAATAATGTTAAATACTTGTAATTAAATTAAATTTATTTTAACTTTTAGATGCCAGTTTGTTCACACATAAAGTCCAAAGACTCCCTCATTTAATGGTGTTTATTTTAAGCAAAACTACAACATAAGAGAAACTTCCTGAAAAAGTAGTATGATTTTTTTTCTTTTTTATATTTTTTCCATTTTACTATTAACTTCTTTCTTGTACCTCACTTTTTCAGTTAGAGAGAGAGGAGAGTCTTCGGGTCAGGAGTCGCAGGACGTTTACGTAGAGAAGCCCGCATCTAACTATTAAGAGGTAAATATTAATAAAATTTCATATTTTTTGGGTTTTTTAACTTCAAGTTGACAAAAATTAAAAATAGAATTTGTTCTTTTTGCAGATGCTCTATTAAATATAAAAACTAGATTTCCAATGGAAGGTCTTGTTTCTTAGAACGTGCATTTGACGATTTATAGATAAATATTGTTTTCTGAATAAATATTTGAAACTTCAGTTTCTCTGGTGCTACATATCTACTAAATAGCTGCTGCAGGGGTAGATATGTGAAAAAGAACTCCATGTTCGTTTACACAGTTTCTGTAAAAAGAACAGAAGCAGTATATTCTTTGTTTTTGAAAAAAAAACTGCTATTCTATAAATAAATAATTTTTCATCTTTCATCACACATTAAGTTTATACTTCAAAGCATTTTCTGCTTTTGAAATTATTGATTTCAACCATAACATCATTTTCTAGCTAAACAAAAAAAATCCATCTTCAAATTCCGAATCTTGGTAAATCCTTAAACAAGTTTTTTACAAAACAAACAACAGCCTCTTTTCGTAGTTGGTGATTGGACTTGGTTGAAAATGGCTTTTTTTTTCACATCGAATTATTTTATCGTCACGAATTCCCGAAACGCTATATCCATTATTTCGGCAATGAAACAGATTTTAAAATAATTACGATTAAAGTACAGGAGCATACGTTCTTTTGTGAGCATCGACTACTCAACTTACAAGGCTAGATAAGTTTTCCCTAACACGAGTGTGGGAAGAAATTTTGACGTCACTCTTCCGAAGATTTAGAAACCTGATCTCGAAACCTTTTGGAAACCACTCATTCTCGGCTAAGTATAATTTTAGGATTCCAAGTGGTTCCGAGCAGGTATTTTCATCTTCGGCACTTGAAACAGTGACGTCAAACTTTTCGTCCACGGACGTAAGTTTAGTAGACCGGGATAAAACACAAAAAAATTTGTTAAAATCATATCATATATGTCATTACAAAAATCATCATACATGTATTAACAAAAAATAAAACGCACTTTTTTATTTTATAAAAAATAACGATGAGTTTTATTAATGCAGTAAAATTTATCTTAATAAATACAAGCAGGTTTATGGATTTGAAAAGTGCACTTAAAATTACATTTGAATATACTCCATAGCTTGTACAAAGAGTTTTAAAATCCTAAAACAGGAATTTATTTCTTGTAGCAGCTTAAAGATGGTACTTCTTTTCTGTAGTAATTGTTAAATGATGGCAAGATTTACACTGAAAGTTTGTATTTTTTCTCTATAAAATAGTAAAACTATTTTGAAAGTGTATAACACTTGATGTTCTCTTCCGATGTATAGTTCTACTATCCATTCACAAACAACATTTCGCTATTCCTATAAGGAAAAGAGGAAAAAATACATTGTTGTACGCATTTAACATACGTTATTAAAATATTTAGTGTTCTGCGTATTTTTCCTTACAGTTTAAAATATTTAGTCTAAGTTTTAAGAATTTATGCAATTATTTTACTATTTTAAAGGAAACTGAAAATGTCTTGTACTAATAATTTTATCCCACTCTAATCTATTATTACTACATAAATACACATTGAATATTATGTACAAGGCCTATTTA
Organism: Oedothorax gibbosus; assembly: GCA_019343175.1. Taxonomy (NCBI): domain Eukaryota; kingdom Metazoa; phylum Arthropoda; class Arachnida; order Araneae; family Linyphiidae; genus Oedothorax; species Oedothorax gibbosus. The sequence goes on from CM033278.1 coordinate 16,371,866, forward strand.
AAGAATAGTTTAAATATCATTTTTTTATTTCTTAAACTTGGGTACTAATATCCTCAAATAATCTTTTTTTCAATCTATTTGTTGCTGTTAATTTTCGAAATTTATTGAATGTCGACAATCGCTGGTGAATGTCCGAAACGCTTTCTAAACTACCTAAAAAAATATTTCAAAGATAAAAATTATTCATTACAAATTTATTTTTTAATTTATATTTATAATCAAATACATATTTTTTATTTAATATACATGAAAAACCTTAAGTATATAATTCAAAGGCACAAAAATATACAAGGTTTTAAAATTTTAGTTGACAGGCGCATTTATAATGGATGTCTTTTTAAAATTGGGTTTAATAATAGAAAAAGTTTATTTTTTTATAAATACAAAGTCAAAAATGTTTTTAATGAATGATTTTGATCTTATATTGGTTATTTAGAAAATGTTTCGTAACATCATGTTCAACTTCGGACATTCGTTCATATTCCGGACATTCACAGTAATGTTATATGTTAATACAAGAATGGACAATTTAATATGTGCTTAAAGTATGTTCTTTAAAGGTGTAAAAGAATGTCCGATAACAAACTCTTCTGTGAACCTTTTTTTGTTGTTGTTTTTTTTTGGAAAAGGAATAATCATAGAAGGAATTACGAATTATTCTATGAATATTTTCTGTTATCGTTTGAAAAAGTAATAACTATGGAACAATTTCACAGAAGAGGTGAATGCACGCGTTACTATGGAAACCTATTCATCTTTACAAAAAAGCAGAGTATGTGCTTAAATTTAGCGTAAAGTTTTTCTCAGCAGATTATTTTTTAGAGGCTAAATACAAAATATTTATTTGAAAGAATTGTTTCCATATTCGATATAAATAACTTGAAACAGAAATTCTACAAACTACTTAATCAAGTATTTTGTCTATATTGTAAATAGACATGTATGCAGAATTTTATTGCGAACATATCTCATATAAAATAATAAAAGAGCATAGCCTTCTATTTTCTAGTAATTTGGAAATGTAGATTATTTATGTAAATATAAAATAAACGGCAACTAGATATTAAACTAACCGTGAAGCTGAAATCACAAAAGAATTTCACTTACATTCGAATAGTGCACCGTGGTACGTTGGAGAACACCCATTTGTTTACATTAGCTTATCAAAATTGTGAATGGTCATGTTTATAGTTTCATGAATATTTTGAACTATTTTTCGAATGAAAAATTGAGCAATTTTTCCCCCGCTCTCTCGGAGGAGATATTAACTTGTGAAAATTACTTCCTGAAATAGCTATATGTTCTACAAATTTGTAGGCCATGAAAATTTCGCTCATACATAAGTTGCATAAAATTGTTTAGCATAAAATACTGCGAAATTGTTTTAGAAATATTGTACGCATGTGTAGAAAATAAGAAAGCATTAATAATACTCATAACAACTTTTAAAATCAATTTTTTTCGCGTCGTAAAATCAACTTTTTGTCAAATGTATTTCATTCAGTTTATTAAATGACCAAAAAGTTTTATTAATTTTAATCACAAAAATAAATATTTTATGAACAATATTAACCTCAAGAGTGGATAATTTTCTATAAACATTCATATCATTTAAAATATTGTATATTTTATCAAATGTTTGATCATTCACAGAATTTTAATTTTGGTTTCGTTTAACATTTCCATTAAAATGAATAATCTATTATGGATATTTAAGATCAGGATGCTCCACAATGTTTTTTAATCTTTGGATCCACTCTGTTCTGCGTACCATTTCATTATAGACTACCATATATTTGCTCTAAAATTTGTGCCGCACCACGTTTTACAAGTCTTCAAAACTTTCTACACCTTTCGTAGTAATATATGAGAAATGTGAGGAAAAAAAAAATAATTCCAAAATGCCTCAATTTACCAACTCATATATAAAAGCATTTTAACGAAAACATTACTTTGCATGTAAACATTTTTTATGAATAAATAAAAAATAATAGAGTTCGAATAAATTAAATCAATACATTTTTTAAAACGGGTATTCCTAAATAAGTCAAATATCCTATAAAAAGTTCCTATGCCAAATGTAACATTGATTTATACAAAACACCTAGCTCATATATAATAAGAAATCAACAGCTTAACTCACAATTTCTTCTGGTTGAATAGATTTTATCTTGAAAATATCAGAATCGTCCAGTCTCTGAAATGAAAACATAAAATTATTCAACAGTTTTAATTTGAAAACATATACTTAAAAAAGAATAAAAGACATATGTATAAATTTTCTTCAAGTTAGGATGAAATAGATAAATGGTACCTATCAATATCTATAAAGGAAGAATCCTATGATTGACACATTCACTCACATATAAATGTCCAGCCAAAAATACTGGAAGTACAGATTCCAAATTTTAGGAGATTATTTCTTTTGCACTGAAGGCATCACTTAAGTAGCGATTTTTTAAAATTTGAACCAAAAAGGGGTCTATACCTCTGAGGTATAAGCAAATTTGGTGAAGTGTAAACTTGCTTTCACTCAGGAGTTAAAAGTTTAAATTTTAACTAAAAATGTAATTTAAAAAAAAAATAGAAAACTTTATTTCTGTACCAGGTAATAATAACTGACTCCTTCATACTTTAAATATCAAAATGTAGTTAAATTAAACGACAGCAAGCGAAAATTAAGTAATATGCATGTGTGTTCAATTTGAAAGATTAATATCTGAACATCATTATATGTTTATTTATTATTTTATTATTAGTTTTATTACATTATTGTATTATTTTATTACATTATTAGTGTTTTATTTATTTCATTTAAAAGCCTTATGCTTATTTATTCGTCAGATTTACTCTAATCGATTCTTATTATGTTTCCAATTTCGATTTAGTTGTGTGGTTTACAAACGGAAAGAAATTGAAACTATGGATGAATATTTACGCACAAATATATTTATGCGTACTTCATAAATAATTCTTCAACACAATTTTATGTACCTCATAAAAAAATTCTAACCATAAGCGATGGTGCGTGTTTGTTTCGTTCTCTGTATTTTGACATGTATGTTACAGACTTGATGTCTACGGAAATCCAGAAATTAATTGTGAGTCACATTGCATAGTATTGGAAGATATTTGCTACGATATCAGATAACTAGAATGGTCGCTGTTCTTGCTCTACATATTATGAATTTAACATAGGTCTACCGCGAAGCCCTCAAACTCCTCGAAGGGACAGGATCCATAGTCAAAACCAAATTTGAATAAAATAAATAATGTTGACATAAGTATGAGGGAGAATAACATCCTATGGAGTGCTGACCAGTAGAAGAGGGGGACTATTGGCATAAAACAAAGTTTTTATCATATGGGAATCGCCGTTATTAAAAATACAAGCGTGCAACTAAGGGTTTATAAAGCTAATATAAAAATAAACAAGTAGGTTTGTAACAGAATCTGTCACTTAACTCGCTTCCACATATTTGTGTTTAAAAGAAAAAAAATCGCCAAACACAACATTAATTCTATATTTAACATTTACAAGCTAAATTTGGCTAGTTTCATTTTTTTTATTTCGAAAATTCAATAATTATTACTTATCGTTTGCAAAAATTAATTTATATTTTAAAGAATAAATATGTCATATTCCTCGCTTTTAAATAGAATGAAAACATTTCATATCAACATACAAGGATTCCGTAGTGAAATATATTTGACGTCATTTCAAACTGATCGATGTCGCAAAAATAAATTTATTTTAATTATTGTCTAAAGTTTCTCGAGCGATTGTTGCGAATGGCAAATGTGATTTAATTCTAATAAAAACAGGACCTTTAGCTATTTGTAATTCAAAGTTTTAAACGCCAAAATTAACTATTTTCATTAATCTTCTTTCTCAGATTTAATAATTAGACTTTATCGTTTGCTAAATTTGTTTGAAGTTCGAAGAATAATGATGTAATCTTCTTTAATAAATATTTTTGTCGCCACAATTTCCCATTTACATTTCTTTCGAGAATTCACTTATTTATAGTTTGTTAAATTAATTTACAGTTCAAAAAATATATAATTTGTACAATTGATGCTTTAAAAATAAAAGCGAAACTTAGCATATTTTTTTATGCCAAGTTAGAATTCTCTATGCATCTTTCTTCATACATATATATAGAACCATTAAAAGAACTCTATTGTGATAATACAACAATCCAAACCGAATTATATCACATAAATAAATATTTTTTCAAAAGTGTATTTTTATTTTAACAAAAGTTTCTCGTACGTTTAACGAAATGGCAACAGTGAAAATATTGAATAAAAATGGAATTTGCATGTTATTTCAATGTAGATTAAATTTTTAGTTATTTAAATTTTAAATAAGCTTCTAGTTTAAATTTTTTAATGAAATTTGGCATGTAGCCTAATCTGATTTTTTGCTTCAAAATGACGTATCCCACTTGTCTGTGGGATTTGTGGATGACAACAGCGAAAATATGAATAAAAATAGAATTTGCATATTATTTCAATGTAGATAAAAAAAAATTAGTTATTTAAATTTTAAATAAACTTCTAATTTAAATTTTTTAATGAAATTTGGAATGTAGCCTAATCTGATTTTTTGCTTTAAAATGACGTATCCCACTTGTCTGTGGGACTTGTGGTTCTTTCTGTGAAAGTGGGTGACAGACGGACAGACCGACAGACGGACTGAACGATTATAAAACCTTCCACTTTTTACGTTATAAACGTAGTGTGGAAGCTAAAAACAGTTAGCCATTGTTCCATATTCAATGCAGGCATTGTGCACTTTGGTACTTTTAGAAAATTAATTATTAGTATGTTTTCTTGTTGGAAAATAATCCGAAATAATTTCTATAGAAACCATGACAAAATCCCTTCCCAAGCATCAAGTTTATTTCGTTTCTAAGACGTCACAGATCCACTTAATCAAATATATTTCGACGTTCACAACCACTTGAGCTACTTCAGAAATGTCTAAATGTATAAAGAGACAAAATTAAAAAAAAATTAAGTTTCTGTAAAATAATGAACTGCAAAACTACTTCACAAAATCCGTACCTAATTAAAATAACTAACGTCAGATATTATATATAACACGGTAGATTGGTCTTGTTTTTAATACATTATATAAATATGAAAATCACCTGTGGTCTCTTGGGTGGGTGCATTTTGATGAGACTTTCTCCGCCAAGTCTGGCAGATGATGTGCTGCGTTTGTCACCATCTGCTTCTGAAACAAAATTGTATTTAAAATTCTACAATCAAAGCTCTTACTGCAAATAAATTTTTTCTACAAATGCAAACGTTTGTTTCAAAATTAAAATATCTTAATCAAATAATTACATTTAATTAAGTTATTACGTTCAATAAATATTCAGATTTTGCTAAATTTGTAAATTAGTTTGGAATGTTTTGGTTTTAATTTGTTTGTCTAATTTTTATTTGAGTTCTTGCGCTTACGAGAATCACTAAATTGCTAATACAAATTCTAATTTATTGAAAACCAGTTAATTACCGTGATATTTCTAGATTTTTCCAACGATCTAGAACTTAGGTAAACAAATCATTATGTTCTTTTTTACAATAAGTTTAAATTTTTATAAATACTGCTGCGATTTTTAAGATAAATGTATATTGTGCACAATTTCACACATAAATAGTGAGTATGTCCAAAACCTAGTTTTCTGAGGTCAACTAAACTAGTTCATTATCACAATACTCTGACATTGAGTTGCCTGAACTTAAATTTTAAGATATCTTTATAAATTATTTTGTCAAATTGAAATGCTGATGACGCATCTTCGATAGTAAACTTTAAATTTTAAAAAGTTCAAATGGGGTAACTATATTTTATGCAGCCATATATAGCTCCACTGCTTCGAAAAAGTTAATCATTAACTTTTTGAAGAGAGAGCATTGATAAATAGATGCATGACAAAAATAATTTAAATACGTCTATTACTTTGTTAAAGAGTACTGATAATTAAATTATTTCATTACCTTTTGTATTTTTCCCCTTTTGAAGACCAAATGAACGTTAAATAGTATTTTTAACTCTAATTTACCCCAATTTTTTTAATAGCCTTCAATTTCAAACCGTGCTTTTATGTAGATCCTATTTTCCTATATATTTTCCTTGACTATGTCAAGAAGAGAATTGATCTAAAAACAGAAAAAACCTATATTTTCAAACAAATCGAAGACAACTATCTTCTTTTACAAACATTAATGCCTCTTAAGAGCTGTTATTTACAGATATTTTTTCAAAGGAATTCTGAAAATAAAATATAAATTTGTAAAATTTCGCGAGTTTTCTGATCCTACTCATATTGGATACAATAAATCTATGAAATTATCGAACGCGTAAAGACACTAAGTCTAAAGAGGTAACAACTATCACAACTAACACACTCACCGGAAGTGGGCTCAGGTACTACTCCTGGCAACGTGAGAATTGTGACCGTGCACACCTTTCGGCATATCGGCACGTTGCGGCGGGGTGGGTGAGCTTCAAAACGAAAAAAGGGCAATGTCAGACGATGAACAAATTAATAAGACATCGCACTTTTTAAATTATTAGTACATTATTTATTTTGAAATGAGGTATAATTTCATTTGAGCCATCAATATTCGGTCGCGGTTTCAAGACCCAGATGAGTCAGCAGAATTTCAGGATGGGAAAATTGTCCGCATATCATATGATTATGTTGCATGTAAAAAATCCCTTGAGTATCAATTTGGCTTAGGTTCCTTTCAGCAAAATAAAAAATTTGCATAGATAGAAAGCTCAGAATCATTTTAACCTCAGCGTCAAAATTGCCATCGAGAGCCGATTATGTTGCCACACAAAAAAATGGCTATCAGTTCTAGAGAATATGCTGATTTGCTGAGTCTGTAAAAGGCCTAATCAGTAAAAAAAGCAGCCTCTTTAATTAAAAAAAAAATGTCTGGTTTACCTTTACTTTTTCAAATCACATTTACTGATCAGAAAAGAACTAATGATATAAATATAATAGTATAAATTATTCAAAAGCATTCTTAAAATCAAAGCCTTTTTACTCGCTTTTAAATCAATAAGGTAAGGTAAGGTAAGGTAATCGTTTCCGGCTGCCTATTTCTAGCCTCCTTCAGGAGCTTTAACACAGCCAATAACGCCTCGTATTTTAGAACCCTGGTCAAGTGACGAGGTCGACACCTGAGCGGGCACCCAACGGAACTTCGAGCGACATCGTACGCTAACGCCGTCGGGACTTTGGACTCTACAGATTTAATGAGCACGTTTGTCCCTGTGTACTCGGGCCCATCCGTGATGAGGATTTTCTACTATTTCCAGCACAGATCCGATTTATAGGATGACTGGCAGTAAGTGGGATTCGAACCCCCGCACTCCTGAGAAGGTTGAACCTCTAGGCTGATGCCTTAACCACTCGGCCACGGACGGGCCTTTTAAATCAATACAATAAATAACAAAAAAAAGCTATGATGCGCGTCTAAATTTAACAGTAACCCTATCCTTGAAATCGAATATCGGATACATCAAAGTACTGTCCACAACTTCGGACAACCCACACGGCTGGTACTGACGTCACATGAGATCGATCGATGTGTAGCAGAAATTTTGTCAACATCGCGTGGTCAACCACTTTTGCCGAAATTACAGTTAAAGACCACAAAAAAAAATATCGACCGCGACTAATTTTATTGTAAAACAAAGAATGTAATGGATCGTTAAAATTAGAACACAAATTAAGGTTATTGTTGTAAAATGAAAAAGATAATGAGCTCATAAATCACTTGTGATTTTATGTTGGGAGGTTGTTAATATGATAGATGGGATAGGTAATTAAAAAAAGTTTATAATAGGGAATTCATTTATCTATTTTTTTTAATTTTAGGACTTTATATTTTGTTTTATATTCGTGTATTAATTTGAATAACAGATTGTGTTGTTCCTCCATGTATATTGCTAAATTATTTACAAAATCGAACCTCTTATGTATAACATAGTATTACTGTTAGTAAAATTGTAATATATAATTTCTTTAATATCTAATCAATTAGCAAAAATCTAAAAGGCAATATAAAACTGTTTTAAATAAATTCAAATAAGTAGAAAAAATATTAAAAAGTTAAGGTTTTGAAAACAATATTTTAATGTTACATTTTTTAGTTAGAACTACGAATGGAACTTAGTTTTTCTCCCAATTTGTAGATCTGTTTTTTTTTAAATTAATAAATGTTATTTAAAATATCGATTTTTTTCGCAAGATGAGTGGCAAGTGAATTTAGGTTTATAAAATTTGGAGCATTTGAGAAAAGTTATCGAAAAACAGTGATTTCCGCTTTTCTTATCATTATTTTTTCTGAATTACACCAATGTTTCTCAGAGATATAAGAGTAGCTCCTATGCACAAATCTGATATGCTTATGAATATTCCAAAATGAAATTCGCACGACAATGCTATTTAATACAATGTATTAATATTTTTCACCGATTTATCCAATGATTAATTACCTTGTCCAGTGTAATGATAAATTAATCATCATAAAACAGAATTGAAGAGTTTAGTGGAAGAACGTGCTAAGTGACAAAAAGATGAAAAAGAGAAAATGAGCTTAGTTTTGCGTTTGCACTTTGATATGTTACAAATGGCACTTACAAAAGGTAAAAAAATATACTTAACTCAAAGTTTATCTAAGAGGGAAATCTTTTTATCTTTAAAGGAGGGATAAACATGTTCATTAACACAAAAATCTCAATTTTATCAAAAATGTCACTTAGAACGTTTATCCACTAAACTCTTCAATTGTGATTTTACTTTAAATGAGGCCTAGGACCTTGAGAAGTACCTAAGAATATGTTTCGACTCGACACGCAAGTGCTCTAGTCGCCCTATTTTATAGACACAGTATTATGCTTTTATTACGACTACCGGTGTCACAGTGCTTATTTTTTGCCTACTTTTTTAAAAAAAATTCAAAACAATTAAAAAAATGGAAAGTAGGTATTGACATGGTGAAGATATGTCTATCTGTCAGTCTACGAATTTTAGGCTATTTTAGTTCTTTTAGAACTTCTCTTTTTTACGTGAACACCCGCACTGCCCTAGAAACACAGTTAGATTAGGTTTTTCTAAACAGCCTTAAGCCCTTAGCCTCATTTTCTCGAAATAGATTATTATTGGTAATGGAAAAGGCAGACATCTTATAGTGCGTACAGACAGACGGAAGGCCGGGAGTATTAAAGATATTCTGTGATATTATATCTTTCAAACAAATAAAATAATTTGAAAATCGAACGATTAGAAAGTTAGAACGGAAATTGAATGCTGCGAACAGACAGTCTGAAGGACAAAAAGGAGAAAAGATAGGTATTAGATTTAATACCTTTCAAACAAAAATATAATTTTGAAAATCGAACAGTTAGAACGGAAGTTGGTGATAAGAGAGTGAAGACAGAAATTTCTGATAGGTCAAATTCTTACTGTTCATTTTTAATAAAAATTATTTTCAGTTAACAAAAACTAAGGCCCGTAAATGTCTATAAATTGTGAAACTATCCTACTATCAGAGAAAAAAAAATAACACACAGTTTCTCGAAAGAAAACTTTGGTTTTTGATTCCTTTCAAACAAACCGGATCCAATTAGCACAAGATGACATAGAAATTATTTTAAAAATCGACTTGGGTAATCAAGTTTTTCTAAAAGAATGGGGGTAGACTCTTCAGCAATCCATCATAGTCCCTTAATGAAAGTCTTTAAATAGATTGATAGAATGGGAGTTATCGATTTTGAAGGTAAAGTATTTCGATCTGATTTGATGAGTTTATAAAAGAATATTTACTATAATTTTTCAATGGGTGTTCACATTTTTCTACTCCAGGCATGTCATGATATGCGTTTTGAATAATCAACAATAAAATATTCTTTGTACAGTAGGTATATAATTGTCTAATAAACTCGGCATATGTCCGACCCCATAAAGAAAAAGCTCAACCATAACAACATTTATTTTGGTATTCAAATTCACATTTTGCAGTAATTTGTTGCATATTTACCTTATCTAATAACCATCAGTCGATTATATTATCCCATATTAGTAAAAGTTGTCATTCTTTTACTAAATACAATACACAAGTTGCTTTACTCCCCCTCCACGAATCTTACATTAAAAAAATGTCCCCTTCTCTTAAATAGAGAGTCCTTTTAATACCTGAGGGTAGCTGTTTGATCTTAAATATTAACTAATTGCACAGTCACTAGGTGTAGGCTCTACTAGGTAGACAGAATCGTGCCAACATTAGTGATATGGCAACCAGGGCCTGATTTCGGGCAAAGGCAAATGGGGCACGTTCCAAGGCCTCCGCTATAGAGGGGACCCAAAATTTTCTTCAGGAACATTTATGCTCATTATAAATGTCCCCAAACTTAACTTTTTAATATGAAATATACAAAAAAAATGTAAATTCATCAAAATTTGACTATGAAATTACGTTTTAACTCAGAATTAATAAATTCATGAAAAATAATTTTAGGAGGATTGATTATGCATTCCAAGTTATAATTACTAATGCAACTTTTTCGTGTACATTAACATATAAAAAAATACACACGACCATTTTATAAAGGTATGTTTGAAAGGGGGGGGGGGGGGGCTTGGCATTTTTGTTGGTTGCCTTGGGCCCCTAAAGTTGTAAGTTGGGCACTGATGGCAAACCAAACATCACCAAGGTCGATAAACTCACGACGGATCACAAATTGGATTTTAAATTGGCACTAAATTACTTCTGGCGGAGAAAATATACATTTACCAACTCGCCAAAACGTGACTTTTAGGGATCAATTGGAGAATTCTCACCTCCCGTGTCCGCCACTTCTTGTGGTGCGATGTCTCTGATTTGAGTAACACTGCATATCTCCGACTGGTCGGTGTTAGTCGAGTCGCCCCTCACATCACCGCCCTTAGAAGCTCCACAGCCCATGTCATCAGCTGTGGCCGGACTGATGCATAATGCTTGTCGCCCGTCAACACTGCACACACATGCCTACAAAAGAGCAAACAGAACCTAACCTAACGATAGCAATCAGGGCATGATATAGGAAAATACAAACTATAGGCAAAACAAATTTTGGGGGTCCCCTTTACCGAAAATTTTGCATATGATCGCTCGTAATGATACAGGCAGTTGGTCAATGTGTCAGATTTTTCTACTATTTTATCAGTTTTCTTATAACATCAATCAAATCAATTATATTAAGTCAATGTCTAAGTCAAATTCAAGCTAAAAGCAAAAGAAGGCATCAAAAAAATTTTGAAATGTTGAAGATCCACGACATTTTTTTTATAAAAGAAACTTAAATTTAGGTTTCGCTAAAATTTGTGACACTAGGCCTGGGCCTAACGGTCCTTATGGAGGATCAGGCACTGATAACAATGTACCTAACAGGAACAATCAGAAAATAATAGTCATGGATGGGATGTTTAGGTTATATGACATCAAAGGCCATACGGCGCTAAAATAATAGTCATACAGTACAATCTCGTATATAGTCCATGTTATGGAGGATACCTCATAGGTTCTGTTTTGCCTTAGCCACCTTATTAAAAAAAATAATCGTTCTGGACGAAACAATATACTGCCAATTATAACGGCGTGTTGTGAAAAATGTTATTAATAATGCTTGCAGCCCGTCAACAATGCAGACACATGGGTAGAGCTACAAATAACAAGAGCAAACAGAAAATAATATAATTACAGTACAATCTCATATATAGGCCATGTTATGGAGGATACCTTCGTAGGTTCTGTTCGCTTCTTCGCCATCCCATAATGTAAGGAATGTTCTGGACATAAAAACAAAAAATTCCCGCCTATGAAGGACATCGTGTATGTGGAAAATGTTTCCTAATAAGGAAAGTTGTTAATTTTTCCCGACAATGCACCGACCATTCTACAGGGCATCATCCAGACTTCAGTACAAGGGAAGCCAGCCTTTTATACGGGCTTCCCTAGCATTATAACTTATTTTCATATTTTTCTTACTCTTCATGTCGAATTAGTATTTGTTAAAGATCAAACTATTGTCTCAATGCAATAAAAAAAATTGAAGCAAAATAAATTTTTACTGTAATTTTACTGTAATTGATGTCGAAATATCTAAAAATAAGTCGTCGAAACCACAAATTTGGAAGCCCTTTAGGAAAATTGATGGAGTAAGCCTGTGATTCATTGGGCTATTCTGTGGTCGGGCCTTGTCATTTTAAACAATTTTTCTCCCTACAATTCTTGGTTCATGGCAACACTGACATTGTGATATCGAAATGACATCAAGAAGGATCGTATGATATCGTGTTTCTCTAGTATTTTTTTGCGAGCGTTTAATTCGAGCCCCACATCAAACTGCTAATGACTCGTGCAATACAATTTTATATATTTTACCAAACTCTTGTATAAAATTTCTTCAAAAGAATTTTTTAAAAATATGTTATTTAAAGAATATTTAGCACTTAACATTAGATTTAGCTTCCACACTGCGTTTGTAACGTAAGAAGTGGAAGGTGTTGTAATTGTTCAGTCCGTCTGAACGTCCGTCTGCCTGTCACCCACTTTCATAGATCAAACTACGAATGCTATAGGCACATGTAATGCATAAAAAAACTCAGCGCATAGAGATTAGAAGACATCAAAAATCAGAGGAGTCCAAAAATCGAATTCGAAGTAATACTTAAAAAACTTCAAAATGTAATGTTCATTTAAAAAGCATAAGAATCTATTTTTATTAGAAATAAATCACCATTCGCAATAATCGTTCGAGAAACTTTATTTCTTTTAAATATTAAATTAAAAGAAATTCATTTTTGCGACATCAATCGATTTGAAATGATAATATTGTCAAATATATTTCACTTAAAAATTCTTTATTTGTTTGCAGATATGAAGTCTTTTGGTAAGGGAGATTGGGGAGCCTTGGCCGTAAGTTAGACTTGGCCCACCTTTAAATTTTAGTATTTAAAAACATTTTAGAATTTTCTCAATAGATGGTACTCAAAGCTACTGTTGTCAGCAGATAGCCACCTTAGTTTTATTGAGCTACTTTTTTGCATTGAGGAGAAAATAAAAAAAGAAAGTTTCTTACCCCCAAAAGTAAGTATTTTAGACATAAATTGTAAGAGTTTTTCAGAAAAACCAATTCAATTAAGTTTAAGTATATGGTATTTTTAAAATACTGTTATATTAAGGTTTTATTTTAGCTATAAAGTTTGTACAATGAAGTAGGCTTCAAAGCACCATGTGCCATTCTTTACGAAATGTCTAGGTGGGAGGGTTGGCCACTGGACCAAGGCTCCCTAAGTGAACTAGTTATGAAAATCTATACATAATGTTTATCAAATACACGGTTAATAATAACGTATGATTATAACTTTATGAAGGTAATAGATTGATTATTAGTATTTGTACTTGTTTAGAATAAAACGAAAACCTCAACTAAATAAAACTTATCATTTATGACCAAATATCAAACTTTTTTGCAAAAAATATATAAGTTATTAATTCAAGTATAATAATACTCCAGATTAATATTAAGATATTATCAGATTTTTTTCTTTATAGGGGGAGGGTGGACGAACGAGTAGCTTTGAAAATGCGCTTTGACTTTTACAGTTTGTGCCGTTAAAAAAAATTCAAACTGAGGCTTATATCTTGTGCATTTTAATGTGTGTACAAACTGAATAAAATATATTTAAGATAAATATAAAAAAATATTTGTTATGGACAATATTAGAATTTTTAATTCATGCAATACTAGAAAAATGTATTACTCTAAATATTACGGTAAACATGATATTTAAATGAGTTCCAGAGTGTTGAATTATAATATATTTTTTTTACATTTAATGCTTACAAAATTAATTTTAAATATTTATTATTTTGCCCTTTAAAATTAGGCATTTTTGCATGGGCCAAGTCTCCCTTAATAAGGGAGACTTGGCCAAGTTTCAAAGTTTTAAAAAACAATATATTTAAAAAAGAAAAATGCATTATTTATATTATCACTATTATATACTTGTTGCCAATAAAATTTCCTTTAATATGCACTATTACATGAAACTTTTAGTGCAAAAATAAAATTTATAAAAATAAAATTCTAAAACATGGCCAAGGCTCCCCATGCTCCCTTACTTTTTAAAAGCGAGGAATATTACATATTTATTCTTTGAAATATTAATTAATTTATCAAACGATAAGAAATAATTATTGAATTTTTGAAATGAAATAAATAAAACTAACCAAATTTAGCTTGTAATTGTTTAATATAGAATAAATACTGTGTTTGGCGCCTTTTTTCCTGTTGAACACAATGTTGTGTGCAAACGGGCTGAGTGACAGAATTTGTTACAAACCTACTTGTTTTATATTTAGTTTTATACATTACTTTAAGATATTAATTTATTATTAAGTAAATTCAAAAGACATAAAAATGTATATAATTTCTAAAATTATCTATTAAAAATGATAGGTGTTGCGAATATTTAAAAATTAAAAAAAAATTGACAACGAAGGACTCGCATATGCGATTGACTAAAAAGTTGTAAAAACATTTTTCAAAAGATTAAACAAGTAGATCATAGGTATATGACATTTATATTTAAAATTATAACTTATTAATTTGATTGATCATATAAGCAAACCAGCATACAAAATAAAGTTATTTAGCACTACATTATTCGATAAATAACAGTTTAGACATACCGTATTCTCAGTTGGATTCAAAGAGGCATATTCCCAATGCTGTAAATCACAATTGGTAATGACGAATCCAGTTTTCAGAAGAGCCCAGAAAATCGGAGAAAAACACCAACGGCTACTTGGAATAAAGATGATTTCCAAGGAAACCGATCAATGTAACAAGAAACATAGATTAGGTAGGTGAAAACGTACAAGGGCTTTCCATCAATGCCTGAAAATTTATGTCAAAAAATATTTTACTTTATTAGCTATAGTTTTTCAACAAGTTATAAAAAATTTTATATTTAAGGAAATACTTAAAATTTAAAAAATTTATATGGTCTGAATTTAGTGGGTAATACAAAAATGTATTCAGAAATTTGATAATTTACCAACAAAAAAAAAACATTATTTTTTCGTTTTTTTAACAAGTCATAAAATCAACTTATGAAGTTAATTCAGAAATATTTTCTATGGATTTCATTTCTTGGATAATATTGAATTTTAATCTTTTTGATACTTTAAAAAATATTTTAAAAGAATAATAATTTAGAGCGTTCGTTTTTTAATACGTTTCTTCCGGAAATTAGACGAATTAAAAATCAAGCAACTTACACTGCTAAAAAAAAAAATAGGGGAGCACTTTGTGTACTTTTGTTAACCCTTTCCGTTCCAACTTTTTATTTTTATTCTAAAAATCTAAAATTTGTGAGATAGATTCATTATGCATCCAGAATGAAATGGTAAAAAAGGGGGAAAAATCTTAATTTTTTAACTAAAATTTCAGGGGGGGGGGGTGTGATTGAAATCGGAATTTTTGAATATATTATAACAATAAATTTTCAAAGCTTAATTTGTTAAAAATAGTTAAAATCAATTTTTAAACAACTAAAGACATGAAGAATATAGGGTCAATGAAACATGAAGAATATAGGGTCAATTTATTTAATAAAATTGTTTCAGTGAATTTTATTTTACCATGTTTTTTATATTTTCATTTAATTAATACAAACATTATTTAATTCTTCAAAAGACATGATTCTTCCATCTAACGATAAACAAGTGCGAGCTAAGTGAGAAAAAACAAGTAGATTTGTTACAGAATCTGTCACTTAAACCGTTTCCACACAACATTTGTGCTCAACAGGAAAAAAACGATTTATACACCTCAGAAAGAAATTCGCCAAACAGAGCATTTAGCTAGTTGTAATTAAACATTTAAACGATAACATTAATTATTTTCATTAATCTTCTTTCTCAGATTTAATAATTAGACTTTATCGTTTGCTTAATTTGTTTAAGGTCGAAGAATAATAATGTAATCTTTTTTAATAAATATCTTTGTGTCGCCACAATTTACCATTTACATTTCTTTCGAAAATTCAGTTATTTATCGTTTGTTAAATTAATTTACAGTTCGAAAAATATATAATTAGTACAATTGATGCTTTAAAAATAAAAGCGAAACTTTGCATATTTGTTATGCCAAGTTAGAATTCTCTATGCATCTTTCTTCATACATATATAATAAACCATCAAAAGAACTCTATTGTGATATTACAACAATCCAAACTGAATTATATCGCATAAATAAATATTCTTTCAAAAGTTATTTTTATTTTAAATAAAGTTTCTCGTACGTTTAACGAAATGGCAACAGTGAAAATATTGAATAAAAATGGAATTTGCATGTTATTTCAATGTAGATAAAGTTTAGTTATTTAAATTTTAAATAAACTTCTAATTTAAATTTTTTAATGAAATTTGGAATGTAGCCTAATCTGATTTTTAGCTTCAAAATGACATATCGCACTTGTCTGTGGGACTTGTGGTTCTTTCTGTGAAAGTGGGTGACGGACGGACGGACTGAACGATTATAATACCTTCCACTTTTTACGTTATAAACGTAGTGTGGAAGCTAAAAATCGCAAGCTGATGATTCCAAATGGAATCATTGGGGTGAAAGGGTTTAAACCATGCGCTCCCCTAATTGTTTTGAGCAGTGTATAAAGTTTTCTGTTTAAAGTGCATTTCCATCGACTTAGTTCTATATTAAGAAATAATTGTTTGCAATTTATATTTTGAATCAAGTAATCCGATAATACTTATTATAATATCATCATTGGACATGGTAAATCAGTATTTCTAAATCAATAACATTCGCTCAAAAGCTTTGATCAACAATGGGCTCCATTGAAATATAGATTCGCTTGGTGCAAGTTACTATGGAGATGAAATAATTAGTATATAAAATGCACTTTTAGCTTCCACACTACGTTTATAACGTAAAAAGTGGAAGGTATTATAATCGTTCAGTCCGTCCGTCCGTCTGTCACCCACTTTCACAGAACGAACCACAAGTCGCACAAACAAGTGGGATACGTGAGTTTGAAGCAAAAAATCAGCCTAGGTTACAATTCAAATTTCATTAAAAAATTTAAATTAGAAGTATATTTAAAATTTAAGTAAGTAAAAATTTAATCTACAATGAAATAACATGCAAATTCCTTTTTCATTCAATATTTTCACTGTTTCCATCTCGTCAAACATACGAGAAACTTTATTTAAAATAAAAATAAAACTATGGAAAAAATATTTATTTATGTGATATGATTCAGTTTGGATTGATGTCATATCACAATAGAGTTATTTTGATGGTCATTATATATGTATGAGGAAAGATGCATAGCGAATTCGAACTTTGAAAAAAAATATGCAAAAGTTCGCTTTTATTTTTAAAGCATCAATTTTACAAATTATTTATTCTTCTCTTTTTCGAAAGAAAGTAAATGAACATGGGAAATAAAAGATATTTATTTTTAAAAAATTCCATCATTATTATTCGAATTTCAAACAAATTTATCAAACGATAATGAGTAATTATTAATTTGCGAAAGAAGATTCATGAAAATAGCTAATTTTGGCGTTTAAAAGTTTGAATTAGAAATAAGTTATTAGCTAAAGGCCCTATTTGGCGAATTTCTTTCTAAAGTGTATAAACAGTGCGTTTTTTGTTGAGCATAAATATTGTGTGGAAGCGGTTTAAGTGACAGATTCTGTAACGAACCCCTACTTGTTTTTATTAAAAAAGACCAAAATAAAATAAAAGTTCAAATTTCACTATTTCGATACTTCAATCGTATTTCGGTGTCAATTCTTCAAATTACATAGATTGATACTAAAATCTATGAAATGAAAATTAAAGTGTCTAAAATAAAAATAAAAATTCTGTTAGGTTTAAATTTATTAAATCTGTTAGTACTATATATTTTTTCTAACTCAAAATGTTTATACAAACGCTTCATGTTTTTAAAAAACATAAAGAACGAAATCTTGTAAGTTAAGCCAATTAAAACTAAGAGTAGGAAATATTTTTTGGATAAAATTGTAAACGTGTATTATCCAAACAATTCGCAAATGCATCAATTTCATGAATGAATACCTGACATTGACACACCTGTAGCTGTGTATCAACAATCACGAATAATACAAGCTGTTCAGACACAATTGAAGTAACTTGATTATATTGTTGGATAATCACTAGCAAATCAAATTACTCACAGAGACTAATGACTGAGAAAGCTTAAAACAATTTTGGAAGTCTGTCTTTCTCACAATGATCTCAGATTTTTTTTAAATTTAAATTTTGGATTGTTATTTAAATTTTTATACTTCTAAATTTATTACCTATTTCCATTTGTAAAAAACACTTTAATATAATTAATATAACAAGTAAACATATATGGCATTGAAATTCTTTGAGAAATAACTGAGAGTATATTTGAAAAACTATTACACAAGTTTCTAATCGACTTGTTTCAGGTGACGTAGTTCCTATACCAGGTTTCATATCTCCTTCCTTCGATCGGTGCTCTGATTGGGCTCTATTTCCAATCGTATCTATATTCTTTTAAATGTGAAAAAGTTTATTGAACAGTTTTTAGAATTTTTTTCATACTACAAGTATCTTTTTAATTGAAAAGTTTTTTTTTTAATTTCTTAACTCTAAAATCACTTTTTGGCAACAATAATTTAAATTTTATTCGTAAGTCCTCTTTTAGGTCATTGGTTTTCTATAGGTTAACAGGTGCTTGCTGGTTAATAATTATTATGATAGATTGAAATAATCTTTAAGTTCCATATCTTTTCATTCATAGCAATAAACAACTATCAAATGAACGGATGGAATGTTCAATATACATAAAAACAAGAAGTTCTTAAAGAACTAAAATAGCCTACTTTCCTGTTACTTAAATACTTACTGAAATTCTAGTAGGGAAAACAACTAGGTTCCTAACAGTAAATATCCTCAATAACCGTTTCTACCTAGATTTATACACATTCGAAAAAAATATCACTAAACACAACATTCAGCTACAATTTAAACTTCTAAAAGCCAAAATCAACTATATTCCTTAATATTCTTTCTCAAATTAACTTAATATAATTTATCGTCTGCACGATTTAATTGTAGTTCAAAGAATAATTCAATATTTATTAATAACAAAAGTAATGAAACTACTCCAAACTACATTAAAAAAAATAAGAAATGTAAATTAAAACTAAGCATAATTGTATGCAAACAAGAAGTTCATAAAGAACTAAAATAGCCTACTTTCCTGTTACTTAAATACTTACTGAAGTTCTAATCGGGAAAAAAAAACTAGGTTCCTAAAGTAAATATCATCAACAGCCGTTTCTACACTAGATTTATACACATTAAGAAAAAAATCGAAACCCAGCACCCAGCTATAATTTAAACTTCTAAAAGCCAAAATCAACTATTTTCCTTAATATTCTTTCGTAAATTAATTAAATATTATTTATCATCTGCTCGTGATTTATTTGTAGTTCGAAGAATAATTAAATATTTATTAATAACAAAAGTAATGAAACTACTCCGAACTGCATTAAAAAATAAGAAATGTAAATTAAAACTAAGCATAATTGCATGCAAAAGTATGCCTTGTCGCTTTCTTGGTAGATAATTACTGAATAATCAAAGAATCAAATTGTGCTACATTTTATGACGTCATTCCAAACTGATTCATGAAAAAATTATTTTGCTTCAAATATTTTTAAATAAAGTTTCTAATGCCATTGTTTATTTGGCAACAGTGATTTAAATGACTAAAAATTGAATTTCAATGCTAATTCAATGGGAATGGGCAACAGATAATAGATTTATGGGCAACAGATAATAGATCAATGGGCAACAGATAATAGATTTATGTCCGTCCGGACGTACAGACAGGCGGAAGTATGAAAGTCGGGTCTGTGAGGTCATAGCTTTCTAACAAAAAAAGGATTTTTAAGATCCGATTGATAGAACCGATTTTGGAAGGGGGGTACGGACGGACAGACGGACATCGACCGCATGTCAATACCTACTTTTTCATTTTTTTTAATTCTTTCGAATTAAAAAAAGAAAAGTAGGCTAAAAATAGCATATTTTTATAGAAACTGTTTCAAGAAAATAAGAGTATTTTTCTGTAAATATATGTTGTTTCTCTGTAAAATGAACAGATGTTTTACTGTGCATCACTATAGTAATTAAATGTTACAAATGAGTAAAATAAAAATGTGATTAAATGTGTAATTAATGGAAAATAAAATCCATACTTGAAAACATATACCCATGTAATGATTTCACTAGGCATTATATAAAACTCTAAAATAGATCCGCATAGAATAACTCAACAAACACATTTCTCAAGGGACAAAAAGTAAAAAGAATGGGAAGTTACCTAAGAGATTGTTTTTTGCTAACGGTTTCCATCCATTAAGAAAATTAACGAAAATAGTTATCTAAAACTTCACAAGAAGAGTTTATCCTTATGCTAAACGGAGACTACTCGTTTCTGCTAATGATACGTTAGTATCCTGGAAGAAAAAGATGTCTTGTGAAATGGATTAACACTGGACAAGGGTCTTTTTTCTTGTAGGATAAAGATACTGTCGTACAAAAGTACTTACTCAAAGTGTTTCTACGGTAACGTTATGTTCTTAAAATGGAATAATTATGCAAGGAGGAAATATAGAAGCTCATATAGAATGCTAATAATGCTAATGGTTTTTGGGACATGACATTAAAATAGACAGATATGTTAAACCTCTATGAATTTAATGTAGCAGATGAATAGAGAAATATCTCTTCAGATATATTTTAAGGTCGTAATCAGAAAAGGACATTTGTTATTCAAAAGTTCTAATGTCAACCACATTATAGAACATGTCATCTGTAAACTTTGGTGTAATGTACTCAGCTTCAAGGAGTAGTTAAAGCGAATTCAGGCAGTCAACCACATTCAAATATATAAATTATACTATATATATATGTATATTAATATATTATATATTATAATGTATATTATGATATATTAATTATATAATATATATATATATATATATATATATATATAATATATATATATATATATATATATATATATATATATATATATATATATATATATAATATATATATATATATATTAATAATATATATTATATATAATATATATATATATTATATATAAATATATTATATATATATATATATATATATATATATATTATATATAATATATATATATATATATATATATATATATATATATATATATATATATTATATATTATAATATGGATAATATAATATGGATTCGTCAAATGCGGAATTTCATGAGAATCAATTAACGCCAATTTTTAAAAAAAATATATGGATTTATCAAACGCGGAAATTCAGGAGAATCAATCAACGCCAACATTTTTTTTTAAAATATGGATTTGTCAAATGCGGAAATTTTTTATAGATTCAATCTTTCAGTTTTTCCTTACTTTTATTAATACTTAACACATTTTAGTCTAAGAATCCTTCGCTTAACCTAGACTTTTACATTAGCGTTAAAGTATTTACTGAAAATAATATTTATAAAAATGCTACCACTCAAATAATTTGTCAAAATTTTTGAAACACGAAATTATATAAGACAATATAGGAGCACCAATATGATGTTACGTAAACATTTTAAAATATAACTTATAAGTATAATTTTTTATAAGCCCAATATTTAATTTTATCTCAATAAATGGAAACTTCCTTACCTATTCCAAGCGAAATGAATAACAAAGAATGAATATAGAATAAGAAAATGAAATCGTTTGCACGCTGGACTACAAAAAAGGCGCTGCTGCTTTTCCGACGCATGCGCTTTTATTTCTAAAATAACGATTAGCAATAGCGTGCGACGATATCTCTAGAACTGAAATTATGAATAAGGACACGAAACTAAGTTTACTACTTAGTTACCCCTCCTTTAATTTATTCCTTTTTACAAGGTAATGAAAATTTTGAGTGCAATGTCAAGGTATTGTCCACATAAAGGTTTTGGATCGTCTCCAAATGAAATGATATACCATTTCCCGACACAACGATAATTACTTTCAATTACCTAATTTGAAAATTTCGCAAGTAATAGATAATGAAAGCATTGTAAGGGGTCGAAAACCCGAAATGGAGATTTTGTGTTTTCTACGTGTTTTGGAGGGTGGTAATTCTAGAAAAAAGGGGGGGGGGGTCAATATTGGTCTGTCTGCCAGACTGTCTGTCTGAAACCCAATCTACAGCTCGAACTAGACAATCTACGGACTTCACATTTGCTACACGAGTTTTTAGTACAGCTGCGTAACAAAAAAAGTTACCACCAGTGATGGTTTTAGTCGGTATTCATCCTAAAGAATCGCATCTTTTTTTTCTTTTGTTGATCCACAACATTATAAATTGATTCCATGTCACAAACTTTGCATATGTGGCCGTCTTCATCTTAAACTTATTACTTTGTTTTAAAATTAAAATAGCAACATCCTATTTTGATTGCAGATTTCAAATATGAAAATTTTTAATAGAAAATACAAAGTTTCATTAACTTTTAAGGGGGGCCGGAGCCCTCCATTGAAGCCCATGTTAAAATGACCTTTTTTATGTACCTTTTCCTCAGAATCTATTATATACTTTTTATTGAAATGTTTACTAGTTATTAAATGGATGTTCAACTATATTTTACTGGAGGCATTTTTAAAATTATTGTTTAGTTTTTAATTTATAAATTTTTAAGTGAAACTACATATTTTTAACCTAAAAAAACGTCAAAAATATTAAAAAGAAAAAAAAAAGCAAGATAGTTATACTCAAATCCCTCCAGCGGTTTTTAGAAACCAACTTCTTAAATACGTATAAAAAATTTCAGGATGATACTTATAGTAGATTCTGATAAAAAGGTACATCCACATTGAAAAAGTAAGTTTTGAGATACAAGCGTTTAAAGTACACAACGGTGGTTTCTTTCCTATAAAGCATTAATGGATTTTACCTAAACAACATTTTTTTCAAAAATAGATTAAAAATACTCTTAGTACTCAAAAATTTTATTGTAAGATATCGTTGTAAAGATAAGATTTCGTATTTTAAGAAACACTAAAGATATTGAAATAGCATTTTTGAAAATTTTGGGGGGTCTGGTCCCCCTTAAGCATTATTAGTTCGTGTTGAAATTTGTTATATATTTTAAATATGGATTCAAAAAGGGATGTTTGAAAATTTTTAAGTTGGTATCATATTTTTGATATGAAGGCGGACGCAAATTTCCTGTCATGCAATCAACTCAGAATGTTGTGGATCAGCAGAAACAAAAAGGTCCTATTCTCTAGGAGGAATAACGAAAGAAATAATCACTGGTGATAATTTATTTTTACACAGCTGTAGACCATATGCTTAATATAATAATGTAACTACACAATAAAAAATAAAACTTTCGAAACTATAATAAAGGCAATTAAAAATTTCATTTATGTCACAAAATATTTACAAAAGTACATGTTATTCAATAAAAAATGAATTATCGACGTCTCCGCTTATTCTTGTGACCATCTCTAGGTTTCCTCTGAGCTTTCTCCACCTCATCTCCTACGACTTGAGACGGCGATGAACTTTGAGATCCTGAGGCACCATCTAGGAAAAGAAGACCAAATGAAAAATGTAAATAAGTTAAATAATTTCTTAAAATGTGGATTAAAACTTAAACAATCGAAAGGGGTAATCGGTCATAAAAACATTTCTAGTTGATAGGTTGTGTTGCAGGAACTGTCACTTAGAACCGTTTTCGCACATTAATTTTAATCTCACAATCAACTCAGAATTGAACAACAATAAAAATAATTCTTCTGTTGCAGTTAAGAATTGGAAGCTAAATTCTTTATTTTTATACACATTGAATTAAGAGTCAAAATGTTTGTAAAATTTGCTAATAGAAGCACAAAAATGGAAAATTAATATAATGATTTTGCACCAATGGAATTTTAAACTCTTCGGGGCATCTTTCGAATTATTGTATTAATAGTAACTAGGTTTTTAGGTATAAAACCATTGAAAATTCGTCATAATAAGTGATACAAAGATGTCTTAATACTAGGATGCCAATTTATGGAATGAACGATTCGAACGAGGCGGAGCGCGGTTTATTTGTAAGATATATTATATAGAAGACAACGCTTGACGTAGCTGTGACTTAACGGCAGGCGTGTCTGCTCCAACTGTCCGTTAAAAATGTGGCTTGAGACAAGAAAAAAGCCAAGAGAAGACTTGGTATGGTTTTCGCACTAGAGCCATACGAGGCAACGTGCTTCGTTTTTGAACCGGGTGCGAACGGCGAGGTTTCCACCCAAACTTATAATAACCTTAAACACGGCGTGACGGTTATATGATAGCTAAGATGAGGACAGAATGCAAGAAAGTTATGCTCTGTGACATGACGCAGTTACCCAGCATGCTTCGGAAAAAATTTAGGTCGTAATTTAACTGAAGCGCAACTCGAACTATTCGCCTGCGAATGGTGGAGTTTCGAAGATTTTGTACGTTTCCTAATTGAACTGAAACAAATTCTTCGCGAGCGAATGACGTCCCGCCACGATTGGTCTTAGGCCTTACACGAGTAATCGCGTGCGAACTGTTTATTTATTGTTTTGGCACTTAATATTGGGGGGGGGGGGGGGGATGTCAAATATCATGTTTTAACAAGAAAAAATTAAACCCCGACCGGAAACTTATTAAGCTGTGCGGGGAAACCCAATAGATTTGTTTTGTGTGATAAGAAGTTTATTAGCAAGTATCGTTTTGATAACGAATCGTTCCAACTCCTTTGGCGAAGAAAGAACAAATCAAAAGATTCGTTATTTTGAACGATTCATTAAATAGTACGTAAACGCTTGCGATGAATCTTTAAATCCATCTCTATATTTCCAGATATTTTTGAGTTATTTCATTGGTCAACTTCACGTAAAAAAGGCGGGCGTAGTGGTTCTTGTCGTTTGAACGAATGACACGCCCTTAAACACAAATTCGCATATTTTGGGAAGTTAAATACTGGTTTTCGAGAGGGTTCGCAAAGAGCAGCTTAAATCGATCGCATTCGCAGAGCCAACGTGTGCGAATTCGAAGCGTTTCGGTTAAATTTCGGCCTTAGTCTGAGTAACTTCTTGTCACCTATCGTAAACACTAGACTAAGCAACACCTATGCAGTTTGGTTTGGTTGAATTTACATTCCGTTCAAGCTACATTGATACACGAGGTCAGATGGCAAATGGGCATAGCAATTTTGAGCATCTTGATTTTATGGATTTAAAATATATCTACACGTGGGTTATTGACGACGGACCTCGTAATTTAAAACACTGATCAAAAGGCGAAGTTGATACTTGAGCGATCAAATGCGAGACAACTTCAAGCGAAATAGGTTATTAGTTTTCTTGGAAAAACTTTTAAAAATTAACTAATTTTGATAGATAGATAAAAAAAAATATGAAATCGCTTATGATCCTTCCTGGGTTCACATTCTTGGGAATTGTTTTTACTTTGACAGTGGTTTTAATGTAAAGATGACAACCCAGATAGTTATTTAAATATTGAATTCATCAATATCAACCATTTTTCCAATACATTTTACTTGATAAAAAAACACTACTAGTGTTTAAAGAACTACAAAAATTAAAATAAAAATTACAAAATTATACATAATTAATTAAATAACTGGTAGGTTTCGCTCTATAGCAGGGGTTCCCAACCGGTGGTACGCGGGAAAATTTCAGGTGGTAGGCGTGGGTGATATGAGCAACATGATGATGCTATTAATAGCTTCTGTACGCATGAGCAGTGAGCACGTTAACATATTAGTCATTATTTTAAACATTAATATTATTTAAAGATAAATCTTTAATTAACATCTTGATCGATGTAAAAACCTAGTACCCTTTGTATAATGTATTGACTCCCTATTATTGACCTTCCGGCAAGCTCTGCTATTTTTGATGAATGATGCCATTTGTTACAAGTTACTTGTGTGAGAGTTAATTTTCTGAACTCTTGTAAATAAAAAAATAAATATAGAAGCAGAATAAGTGTTGAAGAGGACTTAACAGTGAAGATAAGTTCAATTACTTCTAATGTTGATATTTTAATCACAGGCAAATAATAATAAGTTTCGCACTAAAGACTATAAAAGTATATTTTGTATGATGTTTAATTTTTTGCTGAATTAGTACTATTTTTTTATTTGTATGTTTTTAGTAATATTTTTATTTAGTAATATTTTTATTTAGTAATAATTTTTATAAATAAAACTGTAAATTAATACCATTTTAATCTTTTTATTTCGCCTTTATTATAAGCAATGTTATAAATAAACAAATATCTAACCATTAAAGTTTTCGCAGGAATTCAATTCAAAAAGACTTTGAACACTTTTTAGAAGAGTAAATATTGAACGTTTATTAAAATATTTAGGTCTGGTGGTACGTACGCCAACATTTCTCAAAAAGTCAAGTGGTCCGCAGGTGCAAAAAGGTTGGGAACCCTTGCTCTATAGTTTTATCTACACACTGTGTCTTTTTGGCTTAAAAGAAAAAAGTAAAACTTTCCACAAACTGTGTACCTTTTTATGGTTTTTATATGATTTCTAACTAAATAAGTTTTTTTGTACAACCTTAAAATGAAGTATTTAGGAGTATTGCCATGCAAAAGGGGGGGATCTTGAATGTGAAACATTAAAAAATGTTGCATTTGTCATTTGAAGCGGTTAAAAATGTGATTTAGTATTTGTGTTTCTTATTCAGCACATGAAATATTCACAAGCCCAGAATTTCACTGAGAATTGATAACAACTGGCTTTTTCCCCACTTTACTAAGGTAAACTGCTTTTGAAACTGATTTTACCCTTGGCCATAACCATGACAATGATTTTCTCTTAATAGCCCTTATATTACGCAAGCCAATAATTCCTCACTTGCCCAATGATCATCATGACAATGGTTCAGTTTTCAGCTCCTTTAGCAATAAAAAAAATCATTTTTAATGGGGCCTCTCCAATCATCATATAGCAATAACAAATGCTTTAAATAAGGTGACCCATCAAATTGTGGACAATCCCTGGGATATGGTTCATTCTTAAAAAACTTTGGGATACAAGTATATTTTAGGATTTAAAAAAACCTTGGCAGAAGTAAACCGGGGCCTCCGAGAAAGAGAAAAATATAGTGTATTCGGGCCCGACCATTGATTCTTGGCAAAACTGCAGTAGCTAAACTAACGACTTGGACCATTGTTGTAAAAAACTCAATAACTTTTAACCTACAAGGAAGTATACTAAATGACTTATTATTTCAGGTAATAATGACCTAACTTATTGTTGTAGTTTTTGCAGTTTACCTGCCCACGGCAGTCTAGTTATTCAACCCATCCATTACGATTTTTTAGCCTACTTTTCTTTTTTTAATTCGAAAGATTAAAAAAAACCCTAAAAAGTAGGTATTGACATGCGGTCGATGTCCGTCTGTCCATACCCCCCTTCCAACATCGGTTCTATCATTCGGATCTTAAAAATTCCCGGACATAAATCTACTATCTGTCGGCGAATTTCCCATTAAATTAGCATCGAAATTCAATTTTGAGTCATTTAAATCACTGTTGCCAAATCAACAATGGCATGAGAAACTTTATTTAAAAATATTTGAAGCAAAATAATTTTTTCATGAATCATTTTGGAATTACGTCATAAAATGTAGCACAACGTGATTCCTTGATTGTTCATTAAATGTTTACCAAGAAAGCGGCAAGGCATATTTTTTTGCATACAATTCTGCTTAGTGCAGTTTGGAGTAGTTTCACTATTTTTCTTATCAATAAATATTTAATTATTCTTCGAACTACAAATAAATCGAGCAAACGATATAAATAATATTAAGTTAATTTGTGAATGAATATTAAGGAAAATAGTTGATTTTGGCCTTTAGAAGTTTAAATAATAGCTGGATGCTGTGTTTAGCGATTTTTATTTGTAATATAATTTTTCTAATGATATTTACTGTTATGAACCTAGTTGTTTCCCGATTGGAATTTCAGTAAGTATTTAAGTAACAGGAAAGTAGGCTACTTTAGTTCTTTAAGAACTTCTTGTTTCTCACAAAATTGTATTATATAATTATTTTAAACTATTTTGTGTGTAAAAATCAATATAATTAATATCAAGAATAACAATTACGGTTATGTTAATACATAAGTAAAAAAATACTTGATAACTTATGATTTGTGAATGTTATTACTTTCAATGACGTAATATGAAATCTAAGGTAATGGAAGTATTGCGATGGGGTCGAAAATCCGAAATGGAGATTTTGTGTTTTTTTATACTTGTTTTGGGGGGTACTGATTTGCGATGAAGTGGTTTTTGAAAATTAGCCCGTCTCTTTGAAACCCCTCTACAGCTTGAACTAAAAGAACTATGTACTTCATATTTGATACACACGATCCTAATACTTGTCGAACGTCATAATAAGGTTTTTGAGAAAATTGCGCCTGCACAATAGTAGTTGCAATAGAACTTAGGTTTTAAAGGTATTACAAAAAAAAACTAAAAAGCTACATGCTTCAAATCAAATAAATTCAAATATCAGGGAAA
Source organism: Oedothorax gibbosus (assembly GCA_019343175.1). Classification (NCBI taxonomy): domain Eukaryota; kingdom Metazoa; phylum Arthropoda; class Arachnida; order Araneae; family Linyphiidae; genus Oedothorax; species Oedothorax gibbosus. The sequence goes on from CM033278.1 coordinate 16,400,617, forward strand.
TCCACACTTTCTTTTTGTGTTGCTTTGTATGGTAAGCTTTTACAAAAATAAAAAATACTTAACATTTTTCAAAAAATATTCACAATTTTCTGCTAAACTAAATAAACATTTGTCATATATTATTCTATTATTGAAATGAAAAAATTAACCCATCAAAAATTGTAACATACCGAGTAAAAACAAAAACTTAAAACCGAAACTAAGGAAATTAAACGCAAATTTATAAGTGTTTTAATGGAGTAAAATAAATAACCTGTTATTTACTTTCTGGTAATAAACGATTTGTTTATAATTTGATACAGGCTTTAATCTACAGTTTGTAAGAAATATAATTAAAATAAGATACACAGGATTTTTTTAGAAGTTTATATTAATGTTACCTAATTAAATGAGAAAATTTGGCTTTAAAAATTCCTTCATGTACAAGATTTAAATATTTGTATGTAAAAAAGTTAATACATATTGATTAAAGTTTTAAACAGGTTCTTATGTTTTGTCTTCGACTGCTCTAGAAATAGCAAATCAATGATACAAAAAAGCCTTTTTTATTCTTTGTTTCTTCCCCGCTCGTATTCAGTAGCGATCAGCGCCGGTCGTTTAACATCTAGTCTTAATGGCAGATTTCGGAAAGAGCCAGGCTCTGTCTACTATTTGTCTTGTGCCTTCTCGGGGTCTCGAGTAAACCAATTAAAATAGCCAATAAGAAAAAAAATATTTTTAATGCAATTTTGTTTTCTGGTGTTTAATGCTTGTGTGAAAGGTCAAATGACAGTTACTATTACAGTTCTTTTTATAAGGGACACTTTATGAATTTTTTTTTAGAAAGAATGATTTTAGAGCGTGAAGTAATTTTAAAGAAATTATGATTCACTGACTTTATAAATGTTTAATGAAGTAACAATATGAGAGAAAAATTTATACATAACTTTGTATTACACATGACAACAATAAACATTAGATATTGAACCACTTAAAAGTTTTTTCCAAACTAACCAACTGAAATAAAACAAAAAATAAAAGTATGATTGAGCATGGATTAATATGAAACCAGGCTTCCACAGGTAAAAATAGAATAAGTTATTAAAAAAAAACACAAATCGAAGCAGTTTCAAGCCATATAAAACAAATGTATGATCAAAACTTTTAAGTGGTAAAAATAAAAAATTACAATTTAGAATCGTACACATCAACAATGTTCATTTGAGAAAAGTATACTAAATACATGTTTCTTTTAGTTTTCAATACTGCCTTTCCTTAACTTAAAACCTCTTTACTCCTTAGGATACAGAAGTTGGAGTTATTTAAAATATACTTTACCTCTCTTTTTATACCTAAATAAACCGTTTTGTCCAATTTGGTTACTAATTATAAACTATTTACAGCTACCCATAACTGTTGCATTTGGTTGAAATTGGAATTTGTTTTACATCACCAATTATTTTTTCTAGATCTACACTTTCTGGGATATGTTTTGGTCAGCTTTTTTTTTTCGCAATACCACTGTTCAATTGTAGACTAAATAATATGTAGTACTGAGATATTTACACTGTAATTTTGAATAACTCTTCCACTCAACAAACTTAATTTAAAAAACTAGGTCTTTGTAAGCGATCCAATGGCAATTGGCAGCAGGGACTGTTGGGATTTCTGTATGGCTTTTTACCCCTCCATCCCCAAATACAAGGGCCACAGTAAAAATGGCCACAGCTTAACAGGAATACAGGAAAAGATTTTCTCTGTTTCAATTGCATGGCAGGCACAAAACAGAGCCCACAGGATAAATCATATACAACTTCTTCCGCAATTATGGTTTTCTGTGTATGCCTTTTGATGCTTCTCTTAGCTTTAATAAATTTTCTTCCTGTTGTAGGCAACTCAATTGCTTGATGACTATAATCTTCATCCTCTTCTATTCCCAAATTTGAGCTACATGGGGCTTTACTTGTATGTGGAAGGTACACAGTTGCACTGGAACCTTGGAAATTAACACGGGCCTCTTGCTTGACACAGGTCCCTTGGTTTATGTTGAATGAGGCTGAATTTGTTTGCATAGCATTAGTCTTATACGAGTTGTTAGTATTTGTATCAGGTTCTTTCTTTACCGTCACAACTGTATCATAGGAATTATTAACTGTACATGGAAGATTTCTTGTTTTATTTGAACCTGTATGCAAAACAGTTAAACAATTTTTAATTTAATGTCCAATCAATTAAAAGGTTTACTAAATTTACTGACCTTCACAAAATTCATGCTTTGTACAATTCAAAAAAGCTGAAACTGACCCATCACAAAATTTAAAACTGTAAAAGCGGAACACTCCAATATCCCTATGCTGATTTGATCTTCAAAGATTACCCATTTTTGAAGTTTGATAATTAAGTAAGTTTTTGGGTTTTCCAAATGTTGGCGCTTCATGATTTTTTTTATTGTTAAGATTCCTAAACTGATAAATATCAAGATTTTGTAATTTGCAGATATCCCAGATCATTGCATCTTTTTGAATTTTAAAAAAATAGCTAATACAAAGAATTTTTCATGAAATTAAAAAAGAAAGTTATACAGAAATCAGACATGTGTAAATTTTCCTTTCCCGATCCTTTCACTTCACAATACCAAAAGACTGCCCTATGCAAACTTGCTAATAACAATGACCATAATATAAAAAAAATTCCATAAGTCGTGTAAAATTTAAAATTTTAAGGTTTACTTAGACAAATACCAAATAAATAATGGTTCAGCTCTCTATTTCTGGCATTAGTAAAATAGGTAAAGGACAAGTCCACTATAAAGCCTGTACATCAGGCCACTAAACTAAGAAGTATAGGATGTCGTTATAGAACCATTCTTTGTTCTCTCTTTATTAGCTTCATGAGTACTACCTTGGTTTTGTTCAAAAGTTTTAACAAATTAGTATTGGGTGCCAGAAATTAGGCACTGAACACTGTTTGATAATTTGAAATCAATGAAATAGCATGATGTCATTAAAAAATGTTTCATTGGCAAATTAATCAAGGAAAACTTTATACCAATTCCCTTAATATACATAACAAAAAAATGTATTACATAAAATAGATTATTTATCAGATGGAAAATAAACACCCACAATCCACATCATATGACAATGCTAAATGCAAGAAAATATCAAAAATAATACACATTACACCCACCACACAAACAGTCTGTTTCAATTGAGTCTAAATACAGTGTTTTAACACTAAAATTTTTGCTTTTTCTTAATAAAGACAACATTTTATACAAAATTGTATTTATTCTAATTATGTAATGGTTTAAACACCATTATTTTAACATTCACTTGGCAAGAAAAAAAAATCCATTCTATGTAGATTTATTTTTTGGAACCTTTTAAGTTGCTTTCTTTCAGTTGCTGCTACATTTAAATTTAGGATAAAATATTTGTCTTTTCTTTTTAAGTTCTTTTTAATTATATAGTTTTAAGGCTTAAACAAAATTTCCCAAATATATAAAGTTAATATAATAGATTTTAAAATTCTTACTTTGATCACCAGAAGGCTCCCATAAGGCATTACGAAGAAATCTCTTTGCTGCTCCTTTATCAAGAACTGGGGCTTTGTCTTTATCAGTTATTTCTTTTACAGTTTGCATAAAGCTCTTATAACGTTCCTACAAAGAGAACAGTTTGAATCACAAGGATCAATTTAAAGAAATAGTTCTATACAAAAAATTTTAAAACTTGCTATCAGGTTTCTTAGTCATTAAATAACACAAAGTAACAAGCTCTTTCAATTTATGTTGAACTTAATCGAATAGAGAAAATATTTTGATATACAGTTAAGATTAGAGCCGATTAGCATGGCACTAGACCCTAAAAAAAATTTTGTCATTAAAAGCTTCATAAAAGTATAGGAGTAGCAATCTCAAAAGTAATTAACTATATATTGAATACATCAATTTTATATATAGGCTGTATGCATTGACAATGCTGTAAATGAATAAATAAAATATATAAGTATATCAGTTTTTAAAAACATATTGATTTCAGATAGATAAAGCAAAATTACCAATTCTCTCTTTATTTTGTGATGTTTTGGATCTTCACCAAGGGTATTCAAATACACTGAAAAACAGTTTTTAATGTTTTTAGTAAAGCGCATCCTCGATAAGAATGAGACAATTCAATTGGCTTAACTAATGCGAGAAATTAACTTAACTACATGCAGAGAAACCTTAAATAGACTGAGATGGACTCTGGGGGAATGAATCAGCCATTACGGCTCCAGAAAAGTACCATCTAATGCAAAAAATATGCCTAATAGAAACAAGTTCAAAAAACATATTCTATTTCAGCACCTATGACAAAAATCAACTGATTTGTGATATCTCGCTAGATGACCTTTACTCCCAAAACTGCCTTCAGATTGCTGAGGCTGTGTGGAACACACACGGTCACATCTAATACCTCAACCTATCCATAGACAAGACAACAACAACAACAATGCGAGAAATTTGTAACCTGCAAATTTTTACACTACCAGCAGAAAGTAGGTCACAAACACTTAAAAATAAGATATGATTTTGATTGTTATTGCTGCATGGTTTGCCATGTCAGCTCATTTATCGAATGCTATTCGAAAATAAATTGTACAATTCTATAATTTTGATGCCAGAAGAGGAAAGAAAATAGTCTTAAAATATTTTAAAAACAAAGAAATTTCAAAAACAACTATATATCGTATTTTAATACAGTACGATGAACAAGGAAACATCAAAGTTTCTTGAAATTTTGAAAAAGGAATATGGAAAAGAACCCAACGCTTGTAACGAAGGTTAAGCAAGTCGTGGAAAAGAAACCTGATATTTCAGTGAGCCAAATCATCCGGAAATTGAAGTTATCTAAATCTGAAGTTATCTAAATCTAAAGTTATCTAAATCTAAAGTTATCTAAATCTAAAATCATTATAAAGAAGATTTGAATTTAAAAGCTTTTGAGGAAAAAAACGGTTCTTAAATACATAAAAGATCAAAAACAAGGAACAAAGAAGAACTGTTATAACATTTATCGGAAATTGATCCCATCTGGATCAGGACTGAAACTCGTTATTGATTAAGAGTCTTATTTCATATGATCCCTATATTGCTGGTGGTAGTAAGTATTAATATTCTGCTTCATCTGATTCTGTTCCCGTAGAATATAGAATCAAACTTAAAGAGAAATTCACCAGAAAATTGATGATGTGGCACGCTATGGACGAGGATGGGAATGTGTTCAATCCTGTTCTTTGAGGGAACTGTAAATGGTACTTGCAACAATGTATAAAGAGAGTACTAATACCCTTCCTCCTCCAGCATCTTTGGAAGGAAGATCTTTTGTTCTGATCAAATATTTCTATCAGTCATTGCACGGAAGAAGTGACCGAGTACCTGAGGAACCAGAATATTGATTTCATACCCAGGAAGGACAATGCGCCTAACGTAGGGAGGGATAGAAAATTTCTGGCGAATTATGAAATGTAAATATTCCAACGAGAAAAAGAAGCCCAAAAACTTGGCCCAATTCAAGAGGGTATATCATGGTCTTCTTAAATCAGTATCAAAAGAAACTGTTCAAAATGTCCTGACGACGGATACAAGAAATCTTCGCAAAATGGGACCTAAAGATTATATTCGTCGATTTACAGTATCAAAAGTAATTAAAAATGTTTGTTTGTCAATTTAATGCAAGTAGCATTCATGTAAGTAATATTTTGTTAAATTTAAAAGAAAATCAAGTTGTCTCATTCTTATTGCGGACGCGCTTTATATAAAAATTTAGAATATAATAAATATTTGGAAATCGTTATTCATACAAATCTAAGAGTTTTGAAATGAAGAGACATTATCAAATATTGTGACTCTGTATCACATAGTATTTTAAATTTAATTAATACGTTCTTTATTGCCCTTTTCTATTTGTAAATGTTGTACTGTACTTTTTAGTCTTATATAATATACAAACTGCAAGAAAAGCCTTTAAAATACATTTTTTTAATTAGCTATGTCTAACTACATAATGTTAATTAAAGCTAGTAATTGTCTTGTTTGAAGTTATTATCAGGGCAATACCTATGGTCAAGAAAATCGGTTGTTGATTGTTTCGTAATAACACAAATCTATTTTTTTATTTCTTTTAACCATGCATGAAAGACCAGCACTATTTACTGCAAACATTTGTTAACAGAAACAACTATTGATAGAAAGAGTTATTTATCATTGTTATGAAATCAACAAAAATACCATGTTGCACCAAACAAGCAGTTACCATCAAGAAAATAAAAAGCTTCATTAAATTACCTTTGCGCATTTAAACATATAATTATAACTTCCTGAAGACATCATAGTCACATCAGCTGCCATAGTGGAAAGTTTTAGAAATAAAACATAAGAAACGACTGTTTGGTTTAAGTAAAAAGCTTCGAATACATGCAGTTGGGGTAAAAGATAATGGATTATACTAGCTTTGTACTTATTGCACTCCAATCTAAACTACACAAAAATCAGGAATTTGGGAGTTTCCGAAGAGAAATTATCTCTAGTTGGGCACTTTTTTAAAATTGAAATTTAATTATATTGTTCTTACGTCATGGTGGGAATTATATACTTACTCCAGTACAGCGAATTTAATGCATAACCACTAATTAAATTCAATCTTGCTCGGTCTAGAGGCAGCAGCTGAAAAAAAAGAAACTCTAAATAAATATTTTGAAAAATCTGCACATTTAAGAAACACACTTTTCAATTATATAGCCGTATTTTTTACTTTAAAAATCAGGCAATGGTATTATTAAAGTATAAGATAAACTTTAGCTTAATAAAGATACGAGTTTTATATCATACCTTAACATCCAGTGAGTTAACATTTGTTTTAATTAAAGGATTCAACGTTTCTTCCATCTTTTTCAAGTTTTCATGAAAAGACTGAAGATCCTCTAATATTTCACTTGGAATGTCCATTTCTTCAGACATTGTCAAAAAATATCCGTATGATTTTTAAATAAAGTAACTTTTCGGGAGCGTAGAATACCACTATTTGATTAATTTAATTTTTTAAATGAATCTCGTGCTGAAAAGTGTCATCTGGTCATTTCTTGCTCGTGTTGACAAACAAACATTTTAGATGAGTTGAGAAGTAAGCCTACTGTAAATCCTGTAAATCACTGTCTAGTTTTCAATTTTATGCAATGGGTTTCGGGTCTTGAGTGGCAACAAAAATGCTAAGTGAAAATAAATTCTATCTTGAGCCTCCATGAGGGAACAGAGCACCAATCGGAGTACTGATCAGAGGAAGCAGGAAAGGATCAAACACGTCACCTAAACCAAGCTAATTTTTAATATTTTTATTTGAAGAAAAATTTTAAAACATATACCAGATAAATGTTTTGAACTTTTTTGAAGAACTATTAACTTTTCCAAAAAATAATTTTTTACAATTTTTTTATAAAAATATATTATCGAAATATAGAATCGATATATTTGTTTACGTCATCCGTCTTGTTTCATTTTCAATATTTATGCCGCTGCAGTGCAAACCTGCAAAGCCTGAAGCAAACTATTAACGCAAACGTGCTGAGCAACGTTGAATGTAAGTAATGTATTGTAAAAGTAATTGGGCGAGGTTGTTAAATTAACATAATTTTACGAGAAAAAAGCTTTATGTAAACTTTCCTAATATCGTTCGTTTTAAACGTATGCCAAATTCATTATTTGCTGTTTTTAATTTGGCAAAAACTGACGTGTACTTTACTTGACAGTTGGTCACGTATGGTCACTCTATGGTTTCCACGTCCTTTTGTTTATTTATCGTTAAAAAAAGTTTTTTTTGCTTCTTTGTAACCAACCTTTTATTTTAAGAAAATATGAATTTTGTATTATATTGAAGATATATTTAGAATTTCATTTGCTTCAAAAGTATAGGTTTAATCCTATTATTATAATTGTTATGGACCTGTTCGTTAAAAACTGTTTGAATAAACAAAATAATTAGGTAATTTATAGGATTTCCAAGGCCATTAACCCGGGCAACAAGTGCAAGATGGTGTATTACACCCTATGGGAAATGAACTCCAAAGTTACCTACTATCAGGGAAATGCTTAAATGACAGATTCCTGTCTTAATTCCTGCATTACTTAAGTTTTGGGGTGTAAATCACCCTTTGCACCTTCTGTCCTTTTTCTCAAACTAGGTAGCAGTCTTGCTAAATAACATACAAGGGGAGATGAAACAATCAGAAACTATGGTGACAGTGGTTTTTATAAATTAATTCAATAAACCCCACCTCATAACATTCTTCAATTTGACAAAAAAAAGCCATAGATGATGCCATTATTGATGAAATAGCAGCTGCCTATTCCATACTAAGAATTCCAACAAGAGAGCTAATGGATAAATTTCTTGCCCTTCTAAATATAGCAACGCAATTTCAAAAAGCACTATTAATAATAGATAAATGGATACTTAATTTAAATATAATAAATTTGTAATTGATACGAGTTAATTACTTCTGTAAAAGCGAAATTATAGAGCCGAGGTGTTAAATGTACCCATGTGTGTTTCCATATTCATCCGAGTAGCGTACATTCTCCGGTTTAAACAAACTTATGGATTCAAACTTATTAAGAGTAAAGCATTATGTCGGTAAATTTATTAGCTTTTCATTTTCAATATTCTGAATATTTAATTGTCCCACATTGTTTAAGCCATTCTCCTCTGTAGGATGGGGATACCAGTGGGTTAAGACGTCTGCCATGCATGCAAAAGATCCAAGGTTCGGATCCAGACATCTCTAAAATAACTGCTGATCTATTAAATGCTCTTGCAACCAAAAAATGTCAGTGAATAATACCCTGTGTAGATGGATGCACTTTAAATATTATCCAAAGTCCCGACGCTGTGTACGATGTCGCCCTTAAAAATGATGCGTTGAGTGCCTGCTCAGGTGGCGGCTTGTCACTTGACTGGTTCTAAATAACGATACACATTGCCAATAGCCTTTGCATAGCTCTTATGAGACAATTTAGTCTAACCTAACCATAGATATCATAGTAAAAGTATTAGATCGGCTGATCCAATGACCTCCAATGTTAGCGACGGACACGCATGGAGCCACGAATTTCGGGGCCAACAGGCCAGTGTTCCCACCACTTTAAGGAGAAAATGCTATGGCGTCATCAAAAAATACCATTTAATTCTAAAATTACAAAATATATATAAATACTAGAAAAGCATTTCAAGTCACTAAAGAGTCAAAAATGCAGCTATTATGTTAATGGTATTTTTTGTTGCAATTTTAGTATTATCTAGTATATTTTCAATGACGCTGTAGCATTTTTCTCATTAAAGAGATGGCAGCACTGGCCTGTTTTCCCTTAAATTCTTGGCTCCATGTGTATTCCGTCACTACCATTGGCGGTCACGTGATCAGCCAATCTAATACTTTTACTATATCTATGAACCTAATTCTTCACCTCCACTATCTTACCTCTAGCTCAAAATGACACCTCTACCAGCATTCCTCCTCCTCGCCAGCTGTGTTGCCGCCCTGGCCCACCAAAATCAGCAGCCCTACCAGGCTCCACCGCAGCCTGCCTACCAGCAACAGGTTCCTCAACATCCCCACCAGCAGCAGGCTGCCCCCCAGGGCACCCACCAACAGCCGCCACCAGGGGGCCATGTTCAGCATGCACACCCTCAGCAAGGGGGACATGCACCCACAGGGGGACCCAATATGTTGAGAGATAAGACGCATGTGCATGATAGAGAGTGAGTGGTCATTTTTGTGTATCTTAGTAATGGTGGGTAGTTGTGTGAAAATGGACAACAATGCTTCCCTGGTTACTCTCCTTTTGATTGCAACACAAGCGTTGGAAACACTTCTGCCGTGGGCGGGTAAACTCGGGGCCTGTTCTTCCATAAGGCGTGGGCCTAGGGGCTCCTAAATTTCAGTTTCTATGTTAAATGCTGTAAATCCCCAAAATATTAATAAACTAAAAAAAATTCTGATACTACTCCACTTTGTTTTGTGCTCAATTTTGACTGGGAAATAGACCTAAATTGATTGTTTTGATCAATGTTTATAAGGGAGCCTATAAAATTGAAGCAAAAATTTGATACATAGGTCCAGCACCATCATTACTAGAAATCATACACAACATTTTCCGTAAAGGGGTCCCCAAAATAGGTTGTGCCTATAGTTCTGAGATTTCCTAGAACAGGCCCTGGGTAAACTGCAGTAGCTCCAAAAATCGGTTGGACTATTATTGTTTTGAAGTAATCAGTCTTTCAGTATACTTTATTATAGGTTAGAAATATTGAGTGCTTGCAACAGTGGTCGAGGTCAATGTGTTTACAGTTTACCTGCCCACAACAGACTTTCTTCCCCTCCCCTCTCTTGTAGTTTTACAGGAAACGATGCGAGTGTCGCGGTTTTAAATCTACCTTGTGTGAGGCTCTGCTGCGAGGTGAATTGCAGTTGCTTGCCAAACCCAAGTAGAGTGGTGGTGGGTGAAACAAAGAGTGCCTGTCATACAGTTTCCTGGAAAACTACACAAGGGGGTAGAGGAAGAAAGTTCTTTCCAAGCTTGTTTTGTAATTGTATAATCTTGGAGATTATTATGCTGTTTTCCATAAGAAAATCTGTTTGAGCTGTGGTTGTCTGTTGAGCTATGTAAGCTTTGACTGCAGGGCCATACTCTGCAACTCTAAACCAGCAAAAAAAATTGAAAAAATGGATCTTATCACCATGAGTAGAATTGTCAATTATTTTTTTTTCTTTACCAACTTCAAGTTTCATTGTTTTAATCTTGTGTTTCCAACTCCTAAAAATATTTTATGAAATACATTTTAATTTCTTTTAAATTGTAACTATGAATTAAGATTTTCTGTCCTTCTAAGAGAAAGACTTGTTTATCCATTCAGGGATTTTTTAAACTGTATTTTAATCATTTATTTATAGCTCGCATACTTTAACGCCTTTAATCTATTATTTGGTATGGTTTTTTTTTTCTTCAGACACATCAAAGAGCATTTGCAAGGCGTTGTAAACACACCAGATGTGGGCAAAATGACAGAGGAAGAACTCCAGTTCCACTACTTTAAGATGCATGACAATGACGACAACAACAAGCTTGACGGCTGTGAACTCATCAAATCTGTGCTTCATTGGCATGGTAGGGAAATGGTTTGCTTTAATGCAATTTTCTTAATCTTGCAGGGAACTATCTTCTGTCCTTTCATTTCCCATGTTGAATCTGTGGCAAAGTTTTTAGTTCACTCATGCCCTTGTTCTGTTTTAGGGTTTTTATCGCATAAGGAAGTCCAAAAAGCTTTGACTTAGGTTATACTTTTTCTTGTTATTATGCCATGTACTTCAAACTTAAATTTAACTTTATTTTTTTAAAATATGGCTGGAAAAAGGAAAAGGTGTGTAACCTAGAATGTAAAGAATCTTTTCTGTACTTCCTTATGGAAAAAAAATTTGCTAGAGTAGGTGAACTTTAAACCCCTTCCCCCACATCCACTTAAAATTGTAAATTAAAGAATTAAGGAGATGTTTTAGCCTCCCTTAAAAGAATATGCAGAATATAATCTTAATACAGTCCATGGACAAATTATTAGACGCACTGTACTTTTTGAGTAATGATGAAAACATACCATTAAAAAAGATGTCAATATATGTATTAAGTATAGCAGATAGTATTTTCTATTCAATAGCTTAAGTTTAGGAACACAAATGTTATTCTAAAGGTATTTTGTTCATCATTGATTGATACATGAAATCTTGCAGTGCCTCTAGTAATTTGTCCAGGGACTGTATTTTCTTTTGTGTATTTTATCTTTTGATGTTTTTTTTAGTTTTTTACCGTTGAGTGTCTTTGGTATGATTTCAGTCTGAGGCTGTAGTTCATTTTGTTGTTAAATATTCTATTTAGGATTAAAGATTTTAATTTATTTTTCAGTTGAAGAGAGCAATGCCATGGGTGCAAATGCTCCACAAACTGGGACTACTAAAATCTTCCAAGATGGAGAACTTGCGCTTATGATTGATCCCATTCTTGACATGGACGACAGGAACAAAGATGGCTTCATTGACTATCCAGAATTTGTGAATGCGCAGAAATCTAGGGGATTTTAAAAATTGTTTTTAAAAGTATTGTATTTTTATGTAGGGACTTTTTTAATTAAATTGTCCTACGATTTTGAATCTCAAAAGAACAATGTTTATATGACAAAGCTTTATGAGTATTGTTTTATCGACTTTTTATGTAGTAAAAAATGTATTCAAAACTACTTAGATTTTAAAAATCATTATCACAATCATGTATTATTGCCCTTCCAATTGGCTGGTTTTAAGATATTTACAAACATTCCATGTGTATAATATGTGTTTTATTTGAATAAAATAATTTTGTAACTAATTATATGTACATAAATTTATTTTTCAATCACAACAAAATTACAGTAAAAGTTTATAAACATTTTAATATTTATTGTGTATGCATGCAAAAAAATTTATCACTTATATCAAAGTGTGACCATAGTTTAATTCTTTGAAAATTGAAGATATTAAACTGTTTCTAACAGAAAATACATAACTTCTAAATACAATAATTAGTTGTTAGTTAGTAAGTGCTTAAAGAACTATGTCAACATATCAAAAAAATTGATTTGCAAGTGTGGTTCTTCTCACTAAATAATTTAATAAAACTGACACTTTCACGGTTTATATTGTCTAAATTGTAGACTGGGTTTTGCTAATAATTTTTAAAAAATTTATTTATTTTATATAAATTCAAAAAAATTCATGTTTTATGACACATTAAAAATTTGTCAAATTCAATGTATGATTTTTTTTACTGTCTTGAAACAGAAACGGTTATAAACAAAAAAAATTGAATCTGAACAAACAGAAAATTTTTACAGGACTATTTTTATGTTTTAAGATACTTATTTCACAATAAATAACAATATTCTAACAGTAAGTTATAGATCTTAAGTTAATAAAAATATTTTTAGTTTGTATATCAACACAGTTAACCATGCTACGGTTAGAAGTTTGTTGATATTTTACATATAAATTGACAATTACATTTTCTTCTCATATAAAACATCATGGAGCTTATCGCCAATCTCGAGTAGCTTCAGTGCAACATCAACCCAAACCAAAAAAAGCATGTAAAATTTCTTTATTTCAAGCAAGACCTAATATTGAATGATTGCAAAACTATAAAATATTTTTAATTACTAGTTGGCAGTTCAAATGGGAGGTTTTTTAAAACGTTTAATTCAAAGCTTTTTTTATCGAAATTTTGACATTTCCCCCCTAACAGCCAGAGCAAGTTTTTTTGTATTGAGGTAAAGTAACATTTCCCCTAGAATTTCGTTTGCATTCAAGCAGTCTATCATGTTGTATACATAAATATATCAATTCTAACCGGCCTTTGATCAGCCACACAATCTCGTCAGCACTAAATTTCTAATTAAGTCCTTTTCCAAAACTTCACCTCATCTCCTTTACTCAAGGGGTGCCTAGAGATTTAAAAATTTTATAATTTATTTTCGTAAAACATAACATACAAAATATGGATGTTTCTTCTGTACACAAAAGTAGTTAGCTAGGCAGCATATAAAAAAAATGGATTCAAAAAAGTCTAGACGCAATTTACGTTAACCAAAAGTTCTTTGCTTGCGAAGCATCATCCAGCCACTGCAACTTCGGATTGTTCTCACATCCCACCACCACGTTCTTCTGAGTCACAAGAATAGATGGACCGTGATCGTTGTTCAGTTCCCCGTTCTGAATAGGTGGACAATGACCGTTGTTCGCGGTGAATTTGCTGCCGCTCTCGTAAGTCGTCCTGTAGATGGTGGATATCTGCCCCTTGTTCATCAGCGGCATTTCTTCGCCTTTGATCAGGTTCTGTTTCATCCGCAGCCACTTCAGTTCCTGGGTTTTCCTCTGGAGATAGGGCTCGTAGAAGTGAACGGCCAGGCAGATGAAGGTCTGGATTGATAAGAAGTTAAAATTAAACCCAGTATAGTTGCATCCAGAAAATTGTGGGTTTTTTTCGGGGAGGGGGGGGGGGGGGCTAGGACCTATTTTCATCCCTTTAAGTTAATGTAGCTAATTTATTAGCCATTAAGAATAATTAAAATTTATTACCTATCAATTATAATTAATAAAAATTTACTAAATGTCCACTCTCATTAGTTAAAAAACCATATGTTACACGTGAATTTATTGAAATTTTATTTATCTATTGCAAGATAATGGAACTTTGGAGGGGTACTAAAACCCCATGGACCAGTTACTAGTTGCAGCGATGTAAACTTTAAACTTTTTGGTAAAATGGAAGCCTATAAAAATTTTTAGTACAGGTAATACTATAAAAATGTATTACTCAAAATATTAATTATGGTAAACATGATTTTTAAATGATTCCAGTGTGTTGAATTATAATATAATTTTTTTTTTGTATGTAATGCTCACAAAATAATTTTAAAATATTTATTATTTTGCACTTTAAAGTTAAGCATTTTTGTATGGGCCAAGCCTCACTTATCATGAGCCAATAAAGGGAAGCTGGGCCCAGGTGTCTATGTTTTAAAAAACAATAAATTAAAAAAAGAAAAAAATGCATTATTTAATTACACTATTATATCCTTGTTGCCAATAAAATTTCCTTTAATATGTGCTACCATATGAAATGTTTAGTGTAAAAATAAAGTTCTGAAAACATGGCCAAGGCTCCCCAGGTTCCCTTAAATTAAAATAATAATAATAATAATGAATCATTTGTTAATTATATATTTATAAATCATTAGATAATTTTGGATATGAACGCCTAATAGAATTTTCAAAACAATAAGTTTATAGGCTCTCATTTAATCAAGTTATTGTAATTTATTCAAGCAATTTAACAATATAATAAGCTTTTATTAAGTAATTCAGTTAAAAGAAAGTTCTTTTTAATTTACTCAAATTGTTATAGATTAATGCGGTTTCGTTTCTAAAAGAGAGTAAGAATGAATGTACAAAAACTATAGTATTGCAATAAAAACTAAACTAAACTCTTCGGCTCAATAGCCCGTTAGTGAGCCAAGGCCTACCGTGCCCATTTCAGCTTACATGACCAAGGGCTCTGGGGGTGCCAGGCATATGTCCCGCTCAGGTGGTCAACCTCACGCAGAACCCCCAGTGTTTAGTTCCCAAGCATGCTTGGTCCTCATTTTATCGACCCACAAGGGATGAAAGGATCAAGGGATGAAAGGCCCAATCCAGGACTTGATCCCCAGACCTCTGGCTTGGCAATGCGAAGCACTACAGCTAAGCCACTTGGGCATATTAAGAGACTCCGGGGCTAGTTTTCCCATGGGGTAAGTGAACACAAGAAATGAGCCTTTAGGAAGCACCAAATAGCTGCTTGTTTTAATGAAGCAACCCGTTTTATGTTGCCCACAAGAATTTTTGCTAAGTTAAGAGTTCAAAATCATTATAATGAAATAATTTGATTTTTAATTATTTAATATTTAATATAATTGATAATTAATTATAATTGACTAGCCATTTAAGTTAATTAAAATAATTAACTATATAAATTAATAAAATGATTAGCAATTGATTTTTTATTAATCATAACTAATAAAATTTTGGCTAAACCAAGTGGGCAATATCGAACTTTTGTAACGAAATTTGGAACCGCGGTCAAGTGACGCTGGAAACGGGAGGAGTGGGATACTAATGAATTAGGGGCCAGAACTAAGTTGCATAGGGGCCCATAAATCCTGTCGTCGGCCCTGATTGTCTGCATAGTAATGAAAAAGGAAGCTGAATGAACTTGTACTATTCTGAAACAATATATGTCACTCTAAAAACTATCAGTAATGGATGTCGTAGCGAAAATCCTCCAGAAACTTAAATATCCCCCATAGAGCGTGAATAATTGCACTTTTAAGCAGTATTTTGCGTCATGCTGCATCCAAAGTGTTGAATCAATTGGCTTGTTCAAAAAAAGGGGGAAGGAAGCAATCAGCAATCACACCAACCTTTAGTCAATCAATTTTTTGTAATTTTTAACAATACTTAGACAACTTTCTAGAAAAGAGCACCAAATTATAGTTACACAAAAGGGGAAGTTTTATGTAGGTTTAAAAGGATACAGATGTTAATGACCTTTAATGAAATTGGTTAAAATAGTTTGGTATAATAAACTTTTTTAAATACCTATATTTTGGGTATACTATTTTGAGCTATTTTAGTTTACAATAAATCTATACGTAAAAAAAATGTTTTTCAAATGTGTTAAATCTATTTAAAAATGAGTTTTAAAATTTGCCCCATCACTTTTTGGCAGTCTGGAAAAATTTACCCCGCATACGGGGCACGTTTTCTGCTCAACGTGCTTGCATTTAACCACTTGCTGCCGAAAAGTATATTTACTTTTTGGAAAAGTAGTAATGCTAATTTGTAGACATGCATGTGAGGAAGACAATGACATCTTGTTTACTTCAAAATAAATAAAACTAAAGAATATACTATCAAAAAAGAAGAAAACATGGAAAACTAGCCCTGCCCCCCCCCCCCCCCCCTATTTCAATACTTACCAAAATTAGAAAAATTCCACTATAAAAAGTCGTAGAAATTCTCATTCCTAAATTTTCAGTCATTATACCAGTTGTAAATCCACCCACAAGGTTGCTGCAAATATTAAAAATATAGTTGATAATTCTTATATATAAAAATGTTTACAGTAATTGAATTTTAAAATTAATAATATGCATGATTATATATAAAAACATTAAAATTATTTTTTTTTTTTTAAATATCACTATGGTTAATGAAAATTGGTTCTAAAACATACCCCAAAGGTATAGCAAATGAAACCAGTGTGGATACTAAGCTATACGTTCGGAAGTCCTCTGGAAGTCCGGAACTCCTGAAAAAATATTAAATCGGTAAAATTAAATAGAAGGAAAAAGAACTTGTCGAGGATTATTAAAAACTACAAAAGTATTATTTTTTTTAAATGATACATGTTTTTTTAAAGAAAAAATTCTGAAATCAACAGTACTATCAGAGGATAAAATCTATGGATAACCAAAATTTTATTTAGTTAAAAGTTATTTGCAATTTTGAACTCTAAAATGGTTAATAATTCAATTTAACTTTGACTTTTATCTATACTCATGTTTCTTCTATAGCCCTAGTGGCAAGAACGCTAGTCATTGGTATCTGAGTTCGAATCACACTACCGGATTGGTTACTCTAGACTTTAGGAATCGACTTATTTAACAGAATATTCTGTTTCAATTATTCCCCATATTGCTAAAAAATAGCTATGATATAATGGTCGGTTGGGCGATTAGCGTTACGATGCCAAGCAACGAAAATGCCCAAGATGAGGTAAACATTCATATTTCATACAACTCCATAAGTTTAGAAACCCTATACTTAAAATTTTCAGGCTCACCAAAAGACGCAAAAGAACAGACCGGCAATTATATCATAGCTGTTCCCAAAAAATAAATTGTAGCTCTCTTGGTCTCTAAAATGAACGAAACACAAGCGCGTTCAGTATTTACTTTGCCGCCCTGAGTGCAGCTGAATAGGAACATGATATCAAGGGTCCTGCTCCTAGACCTTTCAGCAACAGTCCAGCAACGATAAGAGCAACTTTCCTAAAACGAAATAATAATTCAGTATAAAATTAGGAACAAAAATGTATTGAAAACAAAAGTATATTATTAATCTACTCTTCAAATATTATTTAAATAAAGAAAATGGTGGTAATTCATTTTTCAATTGAAGTTGTACTGTAATAGGATTCATGGGGTAAGATGGGTGGATACCACTCAACGAATGGTATGTCGTCTGATTTTATTACTTTAACTTCGAATGAATCGTTTCTTTCAAAACCAATAAAGTGCAAGTCACTTGACTGGTTTCTGAAACAAATGAGTCATTTGATCTGCAAAAAAAACTTTTTAATTTTTATCGTTTTGCTGCGAAATAAGAGGAAATATTTGAATTAAGTTATTGGTATTATAGGTTTCCTTTTAGTCTCTTCTTATTTATTCTATTGTAATATTGAGTATAGATTAAGAAAAATCGGTACCCAACTTTTTTTATTGGGATTGGCGTAAATATTTTTTGGATAATTAATTGTAAAACGGTCTAAAACAGAGAATTTATATAGATAGATATATAATTTAAATAGTATTTTTAGAAAGCATAAAATCGATTATTTTCATCGAATTTGGGGTACTTAATGGGTACTTTATGGGGTTTGAATTTTAGTGCTTTTCGAATAAATACTATAATTTTTCATAAATATCTTAAAATTATCTCTGCTTTTTCGATTTTAATGAGACTCACTGAGTCTCATTAAAATCGAAAAAGCAGAAATAATTTTAAGATATTTATGAAAAATTATAGTATTTATTCAAAAAGCACTAAAATTCAAAACCCATATTCCATGAATCCCAATAAAGATTTAATGCAGCCAATATACGCCTTTTAATTTTTAAGTCTCAAATCAATTTATAAAATCTTCGTACGGTTGCATGTTGAGAAATGATCCAGGTCCAATTAGACAAAAAGCTACTGTCATGATCAGACACCCGCCACTTTGCAGCAAAAATTCCCCGCCCTGAAAAAAAGAACGTAATTATTCATATTTTTTTATTTTTGCATTTGAAAACATTTTCTATAAATTAGGGAATTAATGTCCTGTAAAGCAATTTTTACGGTGGAAAAAGAATTCTGTAAATCTAGTTTTACTGCGATAGTATGTTTATAGTGGAAAAACTAAGCTGAGCAATTCCGTCGAATCCGTGGATTTCTTCCGCTGTTTTTGCTGCCACAAATATACCCTCGCAGTAAAAATGGTTTTACAGAAAACAATTTCCGCCGTAAATAGTTTTTATAAAATGTTATCTATTGGTTAATAAAAGTTTAGATTTTTTTTTAATTGAAGATGCAATTGAAGAAGTAGGCATTGTGTTTTGAAATTAAAAAAAAATGTAGTAAGGAAGTTGCATTGCAAAATTCAGACGATTGTTAATTTAAAGAAAATAACTACCATATTTTTAGAATTCATACGGTATAAATATATTTAAACAGTAGAAATAAAATTATTCGAATGAAAAAGGTTATAGTGAATCGATTACTTTTCTAATTAAATTTGATTAATTCAAAAAAGTATTTACTATAAAAATCTTTAACTGAAACTGTTTTTTTTTTAAGTGCTCATAAATTTCAATTCATTTTAATACGAAGTAATAGGTTTTAAGATGGTAATTTAAAAAAAAAATGTATAGATACCATTTTATCTGCGATTCTTCCGGATAGTGGAGAACTTAAACCATAAGACAGAAAAAGGCACAGATATATGGAACCAACTACCATGGGAGTTAGATTAAACTATAAAGTAAAACGTTTCAGGTACAAATAGGTTATTATACGATATATTTTAAGTAATCATGTTTCAACAATCTGAAAGTAAATTTAATTCTGAAATAAATAATATTTGAATAAATTGTATTGAATTGTAATTGAATTTACTATAATATTTTTCAAAGTGTTTTAAAACAAAAATTAATAATAGGTTTGATTATTTTTCATACACAAGATACCTGAAAAACGATGCTAGCCAATTCAAAATATAGAAACAATTCATCAGTGACGGCTGTAAATTTCCATCCTTTTAAAAGTAAATGTGTACCCTTATTAAAATAGTACCGTTATTTAAGGGTGTGTTACCAATGATATGAATGAAGTAAACCTATAAGTGAATGAAGTATATCTATAAGTAAAGACACTGGTTGACCAGGTGTTACAGATAGATAACTTCGGTTATATATCGCTGCCGTTTCAGTGAGCATAAAATATGTTGTTAAGAAAACAATTATTTTTAGTACTGGTTCGCTTATTGCACCACACATAAATTGCTTTGTAAAAAATGTGTTATTACTATCTTTGAATACTTAAACGGCAAAATCACTGTTTCAGAATTTCTCAAAATTGTTTTAATCTTTAAAAAAACATGCCGAGGCGAAAACCACGTGACTTCGGTAGTGACGTTGGCCCCCTTTTAGGTAATACAAAGTGGAGCAAATAAAAGTGGCCCCGGCATGGAGCTACGAATGCAGGAAAATGCTTGGCGAGAAAAACTATTGAAGCATCCTGAAAGCCTCCAAGTCGAATTCAGAAATTATACAAGCGTTCAATGGCTTCACTCGGTAAACCTGTTTTTCATTGGTTGGTTGGGTTGTTACTAGACTAGAGCTGCACATGGACTATTTCCGAGTTCAGATCTTAATGCGAGCTGTGTAAGTGTTCGTTTTTCAGATCAGTGTACAAATGAAGATAGCACAGTTACCAGCAAATAATTCGCCAAGTGTCTGCATGGGTTTAATATTGAAGGGATCAATGGCTTTTCATGGAAAACCTGATTTTGCATTGGTTTTTTAATTGGGAGCATTTCCTGTCTTTTCCCTACTTCTAAGCCGGGCTACTTTTATTTGCGCCCCCCTGTATGAACTCTTTTTTTTATTAAGTAATTGGGTATTTACCTGTGCGAGATGTTCGCTGAGAGAGATGAGTATGAATGAGTCGGCTGTGACGTTGGCGGTTACGCTGACCAGCACCATGGCGCCCGCGGGCAACTTGAGAATGCGAAGCACTTCCCGCAGGGTCAGTGAATTCGAATTAACCAGCTTCTCAGCATCTAGTAATTATATTTGATAATTTTTAGAGTTCTTTCGTTCCTATTTTAATGGAATGTTCCAGATAATGTAACATTTGTTTATAAAATAACATAATGTTTCATTTTTCCGTTTCCTACGCTTTCATTGGTTGCTTCGTTTTCACTTACTGTTATTTAATTGGTTGCTTCCGTTTCACTCTCAAAATGACCGATATAGATGAAAGAAACTTTTCTTTCTGTGCAAGCTTTCTTTTAACAAATGTTTTGAATAACCAGCAGCACAACAAGAAGTTGGCATTAAAAAAAATTAATAAGTAAAATATTCTTAGAAAACTCATTTTCGAATACCAAAACAAAAGTAATTCCAAACAACAAATGAAAACAAAAGGCTGGAAGCTGTTGACATCTACGGCGTGAAACAACCCTATAGAGATTTTTTAAATTTAGCGTAAATTGCAGTTAAGGATTAGAGGCCTGTACTGGCAGTGTGCATGAATTTATATATCGAAAATTAAAAACAATGGCAAGATTCAAAAATTAAAAAAAAAATATCACAGGAGAATCAAATAAATACAAAATATAATAATCCGAATAATATATAATATTGATATATAATTTGAATCGAAATTAAATAAAAATTTGAATGATAATTATTTGATTTAATAATTAGAAAATAAAATATTTGTCAATGATATATGAAAACACGGAAAAAGTATCGCATTGTTTTTGGGTAAAAGATAACGCTTCTGCCGTGTTAACTTTAACTCAATTGAGAGACCTAATTTTCTACTTACAGTAAGGTATGGTATATATTCGACAGTTTTTTATAATACAGAAGAAATAAAAATTCACCCCGTCCAGCATTACGAGTTCCGTTTGCGTTGAGACCTCAAAGACCTGATCATTTACTCAAAGAAATATGCTTTAAATTTAATCATTTATATCAATATTTTTCAAATTATTATTAGTATAACGAAAAAAAATTATCTTTTTGATATTTATACTTAAGGGAGAAAGAGCTTAATCGACCGACTGTCTCCAAACCAAAATACCTTTTGGTTAATAGAATGGGCAAAATTATTTTCTAAATCACCCCAGGCAGCAACCCCATATGGGCCCAGAAAGAAACGACCCCCTTTTTTTTCGGTGAAACCACGTGGGCAGGGCCGTCGCGAAGGGGGGGCGAAGGGGGCGTCTCGCCCCCCCAAGTTTTTATTTCAAATGGTCATTCGGCAAATTTTAGAAATGTATGTCATTTATATTTTGATAACGAAGCATAAAATTTTTAGTGAAATGTGTACACAGATTAAAATCCGAAAACAATGCAAATGCCGACTCAAAAAACTTCTCACAAACATTAAGTCATTCGGCAAATTATGTTTGTCATTTATATTTTAATGCCGAACAATGATTAATTTAAGTGAAATGTGTATACAAATCAAAATCCGGACACTACGCAAATGCTGACTCGCAAAACTCCTGACGAACCATTAAGTCATTCGGCAAAGTTTTAAAATGTTTGTTATTTATATTTTAATGCCGAACAATGATTCTTTTAAGTGAAATGTGTATACAAATCAAAATCCGGACACTACGCAAATGCCGACTCACAAAACTCCTGACGAACCATTAAGTCATTCGGCAAAGTTTTAAAATGTTTGTCATTTATATTTTAATGCCGAACAATGATTCTTTTAAGTGAAATGTGTATACAAATCAAAATCCGGACACTACGCAAATGCCGACTCACAAAACTCCTGACGAACCATTAAGTCATTCGGCAAATTTTAGAAACGTTTGTTATTTATATTTTAATAACAAACTGGGGTGAAATTTGAGTGAAATGTGTTACACAGATCAAATTTTGGACACAACGCAATCACGGAGGCGGGTTAATCAAGCATTTTTTCATCAAATAGGTAACTTTTTTCAATTGCCCAAATAATTTTTACATAGAACTTCCACTCTCCTACCATCTCGTTTATCGTACACTCGTTTACGTTTCAATTACATTGAATTGTATAATTATCGTTGTTTGAATTTCCACTCTGCAATCTGAGAAGAGTGCAATGAGGTATGATGTGCATTAATTATAAATTAAGATCTTTATATGAAACGGCCAATTGTGCAAATAACAAAATTGTATAGTGAAGGCGCAGCATGTATGGACGTATGTATTCTACCGAAATGTAGTTCAGAATCCGCTCTTTAATGTTTCGGATAAATAGCTATACTAAAGCTAAATATATATATTACTATACTTTAAAAATATATGTTATAATTTTGTTATACATATTTTAGAAAACAATATAGTTGACAGTTTTTCGTCAATCGCGCTTGTATATAATAATCGTCTCCTCTCGAGATCTTCAGTTGAATTGAAACAACACACAAAATTGTACATCGTTGGGGGCAAAACTATGCACTGCATAGGTGCCCGTAAAAAGTTAGCTAATTTTTTTTTCTTTCAATTTAATAAAAAAAAAAATTCTTCGCAAAAAAATGAAGTAATTGGCTCATGTGGGGCTAGAAAATTTATTCCATGATAAAAGACAGTGCAGAGAAGTATGCTTAGTTTTGTAAAATTCGTTATTATTGTTGCATTTTTATTGGACTAAACATGTTTTTCAAAAAATTCTTAATTCCTTCCTTCATCGTTCGACATGAGAAGATTCATGATGAAAACGACGTAGATTATTGGAGCAAATAGTTTATTCAGTGTCTTCTTTTTTTAAACGAATAAACAATTTGCGTTAATAGTGTACGTTTTTTTTTCACGAGTCTTCTCATGTATCATTCGCAAAGTTAAAGATTTTTTCTGAATATTCATCGTTCGAGTTGATAAAAAAAGCACAACACGTCAACACAAAACAGTTGGGACAAACAAACTGAAAAAGGGGATAAATGGAAACATCTCTGTTCCCCAGACTCACAACGCATGATAAGAGTTCAAGGGAAAGTTATCTGAGGCAATAAAATGACCCCCGTCTTCCACGAAAGACGTTACAAGGGGGTATTTTTGTTGGACTCCCCACTCCTACAAGGTTGCAATGAGGGGGTCGGGGAGGGGGTCGAAAGAAGTATTTTCGGTGGGAAAAGATGGTTGGCGATTTTTCTCGTCACCTCCTCTCCAAGAACAAAACCCGAATCCCTATTGTCCAGCTTCTGCGAAAATTATCTATGATTTTTATCAAAGCAAGAGATGAAACCTTTTAGATTTTATGGCCAAAGAAGAAAGGCAGTGTCCACGACACCGGAGAGGGGTCCTTGTCGACAACTCGACACCCTAGACAATTATTTTTACGACCTCTTACACTTTGCTTTTGGAAACTTTTTCCTATAGGCACTAGTATGTTTTCTCATTACTTTAGACTCTTTGGTTTTTGGCAGTATGGTATTTTACTCTGTGTTGAATGGTTTAATGTTGATATTTTCCCCCTCTTTGCGAGTTTCATGTCATTCGTGACGTGGTGTGAGTGGCTAACTGCCCGTTTAAGGTAAGAAATTAACAAAAATTCATTTTCAATTAATTCCATTCTTAATTTAATTGTGCTTTCTTAAAAATATAAATTGTGTTTTAATGTGCTATTTTTATAAATCTATATACATAAAAGGCAACTTCCGTTTGTTTGTTTGCTTGTTTGTTTGTATAAGACACGAGATCTAAAGAACCACGCAACAGATTGTCACGAAATTTGGCACAAAAATTCATCTCATCTCCGGAACAAACATAGGCTAAGAATTTTTCGAATCAGACCATTCCTTCTATCGTTTCGAACGTTTTTCTGAAAAAACTACACCACTTTGGCTCAAATCCGATCATTTTTTTACTTTCCTGATGCCATCGGCTGAAAAAATTAAATAAAACTTTTAACAAAAGTAATTAAAATTGAAAATGTTTATTTTATTCTGTTGCCATTAACTTCAAAAACTAAATTCATTATTTGAAAAATAATTGACATGTTTCAAGTGACGTAATTCCGGCAGTCTCCATTCCCGGATTTTATTGTGGGTTTATTTGATGATTTTTTCATTGATTTTTCTGTTGACTGCATGTATGCATATTTAAGCAATAAATTTATCGTTAAGCTATTACTGAACTATGATGCTTAATAAAGGCCGTCGCACTAGAGCTGCATATTAGGGTTTTATGTCTTTATTTTTTCGCCAAATACGTTGCCAAACTCGCCAAATTATTAACTAAAACTCGCCGAATGGGTATTTTTTTTATATAAATAATTTATAAGCTGGTTGGTTGTTCGAAGGTCATTGTGTTAGAGCTGTATAATGGGTGTGTTTGTAGCTATATCTATTTTCTCGCCAAATTATTTCCCAAAACGTGCCAAATGAGCTAAAAGGTTTTATCTATATACATAAAAGGAAACTTTTGTTGTTTGTTTGTTTAAGACACGAGATCTAAAGAACCACGCAACAGATCGTCACGAAATTTGGCACAAAAATTCATCTCATCTCCGGAACAAACATAGGCTAAGAATTTTTCGAATCAGACCATTCCTTTTATCGTTTTCGAACGTTTTTATGTTTCCCATTCAATGCATTGAAGACCTTAGAGGTTTATTGCTCCTTAAACAGCACGTTTTCACGGATTGTTTATTTAGTTTTATTTTACACATTTGTTAAAACGATTTTTAAGTATATTTAGTTTAATTACAGCTAAAAAATTAGAAATAAACATCTAAAACAAAAATCGTTTGCTAGCTTTTTAGCAGTTAGAAAAATATTTAATATTAAAAATAAAAATCGTTTGCTTTAGTATCTTTATCACAGTTTAAAAAAACAAATAAATATAAAAAATGCAAATCGTTTGCTGTTTGCTGGAGTAGCTTTATAACATCTAAACAATTAGATCATGTAATTCACTTTCATTAAGAATATTTTATTTTCTGCACGCAGACCAAGAGTGATCAGTTTAAAGTGAGATTTAAATTTTAACTACTTTGGAAGAACAGATTATACCAATCTTGGTCCTAAACGCATTTTTTTCTGCCATTTTGTACTGCTTATATATTGTATTTATGTCTACAAAGTGTCCAAAAAAGTTACTTAATTTATTGGAGAACTCCCTTGAATTGCGTTAAAATAAATGTTTGAGACCCTTTTAAGATTTAGCTTTTTTCCATTTTTAATTCTTACCGATTATTTTTTACTTAAATATGTATTCTTTTTAATTTGCGCTTCTTATCAAAGGTATTTTTGAAATTAATATTAATCATTACTATATCCAAGTTGGGTAATTAAATGGAAAATTACTGGGTAATCTTCATATCTTATGTAACTAAAATGAAAGAAAAAAAATAGTTAAATTGACTGTTAAATTATTTTTCCACCTCTACCCGTGCAACGTCGGGTATAACAGCTAGTATTTTCATATAAAAGTAGTGTTCAGGTGAGCAATTGTTTAAATTTTTGATCATTCGCGAATTGCGTTTTTCTGTCAGAATATTAGATTTTTTGGTATGATAAATTAATTCCTATTTTATGATTATGATGGCGTAAAAGGTGTAATAAAACAAATTACGTTTAAGACAAATTATGTTACATAATATAAAAATTTGGACTATTGATTTAAATTAGTTTGTAATTTACCTTTTTTTAAAAGAAATTGTCAACACATACTTAGTTTGATTTATAATATCCCATCCTTTTATAATTTTAATATTGTACAAAAGGAGAAAAAAAGTGCCGATGGGAAAAAATATAACTGTTACATTAAAAAAAAGTTAACTATAATTTTTTTTTACTTTTAACAATGGTTATAACATGAGTATTTTCTTTTTATTATTCTGAGTCGTAAATTATACAGGGATTATCAATAAAGTAATTTAAGTTGTGCATTAAAAAGTAGTAGGTAAATGCCGTTTTTTAAAATTCTGACTCCTATAAAAATAGGGGATACTCGGGTGATATTATACTTTCGATTTTTATTTCGTAAAAAAAACATTTTTTAAATACATTTTAGTCATTATATAAACCTCGTGTATATTCCTTGTTGTAGAACTTTTTGCAATAAATAATTATTTAGAAAATGAAAAACTTATTTTAAACCACACCTTTTTTTCTGACATTTGTTTAAAAAATTTGGGTTTTAAGGGTATTAAGTTAGGAATATATTTTGATTAGCGAGTTGGGATTTAAGGAAATCTTCACTCTTGCCTACTACCCGGAGATACGCAAATTAGCTGAAGTGTAAACTTGTTTTCACTGCAAAACATTAAATTGTAAATTTTTAACTGAACATTTAATTTTTTTAAATTGTATTTCTGTAGCAGATGACTATTGATAACTCTTCTATAATTTCAATTTTAAAATTCACGAAAAGTAAAAAAATTATATATATATTTTTAAAAAAATGTGCTATACGTCTGCAGGAGAATCGGAGGATTAACGTAATGTATTTAAAAAAAACCCGATCTTTTAAAGCAAAACACAATTTCAATTTTTAACTTGCAGTTTTGATTGCCTACGTCAGAAATAATATATCTCGCTTTTTGTGTTTGGAATTAATTTTTTATCTTGAGTTATTTAAGTTATTATTTTGTTTTATTTAGTTTAACTCATAATTAAAAAATATAGCGTATGTATATATTTATGTATAATATATAATAAGACATGAAAATGGAAATTAGCTCTTTAACAAAATATTTTAATTAATTTGAATCGATTTTTTGGAAAGTTAAAAATATTGGTGGTTGTGGCAAAGAAACATAATTATGATTTTTTTTGTGTGTGAAGAAGAGAAGGTCGAGTTGATGTCTGTAGAGGAGGGTATTTACTAATGAGTTTGGGGTCTGAACTAAGCTGCATAGGGGCCCATAAATCCTGTCGGCGGCCCTGTCAATAATATTTAAAAATACATCAATTTTTAATGCAATATATTTCTATAAAAATGTCTGGTCTGCCCCATTTTAATTGACTCAGTGAAACTAAAAGAAAACGCCGTTTTCTTCTGGGGAGGACAAG
Source organism: Oedothorax gibbosus (assembly GCA_019343175.1). Lineage (NCBI taxonomy): Eukaryota > Metazoa > Arthropoda > Arachnida > Araneae > Linyphiidae > Oedothorax > Oedothorax gibbosus. Next base: position 16,428,317 of record CM033278.1, read on the forward strand.
AGTTTATTTTTTTGAAAGCAATAAGGACTGAGTAAGGAGATTTTGTTTCATTCACCATAGATTCACTCACTGTTGACTGATATGTAAAATGCTGGTGGTTGTGGCGTATCCTTTGTGGCGTATCCTTTAAAAATGAGTATTTATATAAAAGCTACTTAATTTTTATAAAAAGTAATTAATAATCTTTAATTACTATCAGATTAATTTTAAGTAATTAATAATTTTTAATTACTATACGTTAAATTGAAAGTAATTAAATTTTAATTTTTAAAATACATTTAATTTTTTTTTAACAATTAAATATTTTATTCGGCAAAAGTGGCATACGCCCCCCCTGTCAATTTTTGTTAGCGACGGCCCTGCACGTGGGCCCAGATGGGTTCTTCTATAAAGCTCGGTTTTATTAAAATAGCTATAAATTTTACTAATATTTTTTTCGAAATGCCTCAGTACTGAACAATATCAATTATTACACCGTGAAATTCATGGTATTAATTTTCTTTATCAAATATAATTTCAATTTACGTTGAGGAATTAATTTAGAATAATATACGTATGTATACTTTTTGTGGTACACAATAATTTTTAGTTAACAATGAACCCTATTTTATTTAAGTTATAAACAGTCCATTTGACTAAGAATTAAAACCGAGTTCTAAACTTCTTTATTCAATGTCGTGGGCCTGTTATGGATAGCCCACTGAAATCTATATGGGTTGCCCATAATGTTCTACGTAGATCCACATGGTTTTATTTTTTTTCTCGAAAAAGCGTAAAATATAAAATTTGTAGCATCCAAATACATTAATGTCATTTAATTATTACAAAATAAATATTATGTTACTCGGTATTTTATCGTAATTAGTGCATAATTTGCTAAAATTGAGTACATGGGATTCACATGTTTTGGTGATGGGCTGATGGGGCCCACCAGTGCCCATCTGAACCACGTGTGGCCACGTCGGACCATGTGAATTCCACATTGGTGTGCTACCTGGGACATGTCTCCGGCTGTATTAAATATTTTTTCAAACGGTTTTTTATATAATAAATGTAGTTGACTTACAGGTAATAATCTATAATCATACTATTTGAAATTGATTCGAATATTTTTTGAAAAATTATTTATTGAAAGTTTTAAAAAATATTCTAACCAATTTCAAAAAGTGGGATTATAGCGACCTGTAAGTCAGCTACTTTCATCATTTAAACAAAAAAAAAACATTTGTAAAAATATTTAGTGCTACCGGAGAAATGTGGCTTAGAAAATATTTTTTTTTCTAAATTGGATTAACACTGATGCACTTTGGTTTTGAGACCCACGGTTATTCGGGCTCATTCGCTCTTAATGCACCACCGTACCTGATTTTTCTTCAGTGATGAGAAAATAAGAGACAATGCTCATGGCCATAATAACGCCACCAAATGACACGAAAGGACAGCTGTATCCACCTATCTGTTTAAAAAAAAAGGATTCAAACATAAAAACAGGCATTTTCTTTGATTAAAGTTGCTATATATTTAATTTATAAGTAAACTAAATGTAGTAAAATATAGTTCTAATATTACCGTATACAAAAAACTTCCCAGTGGGGGTCCGGATATCATAGCAATAGTTACAATTGTTTCTGTCAAACCCTAGAACAGAGAAATAGCATAGTTGTGGCATTATAGCAGAGAAAATCGATAAAAGGACTATATTATTTTTACAGATTTTTGATGAGTATGTCACAAAAGTGAAAGGTGTTAAATACCACTTCAATACAAAAAAAAATACTATTTCACTTGTTAATTATATAATACTTCATTTACGCTGCTTTTTTTTAAAAAAAGATTAGAAGGTAAACCTAAAATTGCATAACTCAAAAACATAAAAAAATATTTATGGAACATTTATGAACAAATTCTTAAATAAATAAACTGTAGGGCTTGATAAGCAGTAAAACCACAAAAATTAAATTGTAAGCTAAAATAGAAAGAGTTGTTGACCGTGAACTGAGACTTTCCCTGATAGCGATATCTTTTAGACATTATGTTTCTTTGAAACGTCATTTAATGCTGTAATTTCACACTTACAACAAGATGATTTAGAGCTTGTAAAAGGTAAATATTATCTTTTAGAACACAAATGTTTCGCTTAACTTCCCATTTTTACCTTTTCGTGTTAAAAAAAAAAGATTAGAGACTAAAAAGAAATCTTTAAACACCGATAATTCAATTGAGAGTTTTGTTATTATTGTATGCTTTTTATATTTAAATAAAAAGTTTTAATATGGATTTCTGAGTGCACATACAGAAATATTTTTGCCTTAGACTCGGAAATATTAGGATTAGGGGGACCATACGTTCTAAATTTAGCAGTGCAGTTTAGTTTGTTATACAACTATCTTGCTCCAAATTTAAAGTGGAATTTACCAGCTTTTGATAGATTAGAACATTACACATGCCAGTTTCACAATCCATTTTTTGTTTCAGGACATTTATGACTTGCTGCCTGTGGAAGGTTACACAGCGTTATGTGGAAGGCTCCTCACGTAATCCGAGTTAAGTCGGCTTACTCCGGAATTAACGTGAAACGTTACATCCCAAAATCGTCGTAACATTACACAATTATTTTACGATGTATGGTAAACTGCTTTACAAAATGTTTTATAAAGATAAAGTAACTCTATTGAAAAATATCTTAAGTATTTTACACAACGTTTACCTAAAGCAACGATTTATCGGACAATGATCCCATCCTAATGAAAAAAAATACATAGCTTAATCGGTTATTTGAAATAATACTTATTTTTCAATAGCGTATAACAATAATATCTTTCAACAAACATCAGTAGCTTCGAGTAGAACCCATTATCGTAACTGATTACACATTGCTTTTGTCATTGTGTGCGGTAAATGCCTCCAAAAAAGTAAATATACTTAATGTTTATCTTATTTTGCAAACCTCCACGATGAAATGGTATCCGCATGTCTCACGCAACATAGAATCTTTCCTGCTTTCATTCCTGGTTTTCATTCTCGATTTCTGTGATTGGTGGTGTGATTATGGTACCCTTTCCATTGATTAGATGTAACGTGGACACAGAACATCAATCGATAACTTATTTTCATACCTGTGGAACTATTGCCGCTTAAGGCGGGTCCATATTAATTCTAAACTTTACTCAATAGTTAGATGCAGAGTGGCAAGGTTTTAAAGACCATAGTATTGGAAACTAGGGACGTGTAACATCACACGACTTCCAATTACTACTCAATAAATCAACATATTTAAAGGAAACTATATACCTTGTAAGATAATTTAAATAACTTTAAAATCGAAAAAGTTTAATAGCATAGAGCGCTTGTTCGATTTTCTGAAAAACTTTATTACGACGTCCGACAGAACTGGGAACTCGTATACCAAATTTGAAGTCTGTAGCTCTTTTCGTTTTTTAAAAATATTTTTAAAACCCAATAAGTTCTATGTCAACTTTGCGATTGTGCGATTTCCTCTAAAACTTTATTATGACGTTCGACAGGTACTAGCCGCTCATTCACTAAATTTGAAGTACATTGCTCTTTTAGTTGCTGTAGAGTGGTTTCAGTTATAGTCTAACCGACTTATCATCAATATTCAAAAACCACGTTATTTAGAATCAGCACCCTCTAAAACTATAGTAGAAAACATTTTGCGTCATATCACAATACTTTTATTACCTTATATTTTATATTAGGTAATTGAAAGTAAAAATTTATAAAATAAACTTATTTTAAAAAAAGTTTATTCTTTTGCCTTCTATTTTTGATAATTTACTTTCTATACTGACTGTATATAAGTACATAATTTCCTTAGAAGAAGTAAGGCCGTGGCTTCAAGTCCGGTTATTGATTATTTTTAGAAAAGGTAAATAGTAAAATATCACAAATCCTTTTTTAAAAAATAATTTCAGAATAGTACGCCGGAAAAATGTCAGATCATTGGGTCCGAAAAAGTGCACATATTATTGAAATGTTTTCAATTTCTTCATTGAAACCACCATACCACCTGGGTGAAAAATCTGTGCTTGCTACAAGGAATAAGTTACGTTGATTCAGATTGAGCTTGCACGGTATGCATCACATTGCTTTTTATTTAATAAAAATATAGAAACCCTTTCTTACCACATAGTATCCTGGATTGGCTGGAAAAGTTCTGACCACGACTGCCAATGAACTGGTAAGATAAGCAGCGAACCCTGCTCCTTCGACTGCGCGAACTGCCATACATAACCAGAAGAACATGGCTCCTCCAGGACTACGCTCGAGACAGCTGAGTATCACAGGGAAAAAATTTAATTATTTTCAAAAATTAAATAAAAAAATAAGCCCAATGTAGTAGAAGCTAAAGAAGAAAAACGTGAGAAAACTTCGGCAAAAAAAATTGTGACCTGTAAAACTAGCTGGTAAAAAGTGCTGTCCACGTATTTACAGAGTAACGTTCCAGTTTCATCGAAGTATTACGGTTTATACGTATCTTAAAGTTGGATAACACAACTCAATTATTAAAATAAAGCCACTAACTTATAAGTGTTATGGGTGTCAGACGTGAAGAATAGTCCAAAAAATCCAATTTTTATCAGAACAGTCATTTTTGACTCAAGCCCCATGAACCCAAACTAAAGCAATAATCATAATAATACAAGATCGCAGTTATATACAGGGCCTTAAAACACTCCGTGGTAAATGCATAACTATTTCACTTCCATTCTCAGTTGGTTTGAATTTAAACAAAACACAATAATTATTCAAAAAAAGCCTCTCACTCTTGAGTATAAAGAATATTACAGTAGGCTACCTGTCAATCTTAAATTTGTATTAAATATTAATAGTAAATATTCATTTAATATTGATAAAACAATGTTAACTATTAAACTTAGAAGAGCCTTACCCGAATAAAATTGTAGAGCCCCCAGTCATGAAAAGACCTGCAACAACTATGAATTTCGCACCAATTTTGGTGAGCTACAGAAAACAAATTTATGGAATTTATTTTACAATTCAAATATTAAACCAATTATTTGGTTAAAAAACTGTGTATTCGTTAAGTTATAATTCATAAACACTTTATCTATCTTTCTTCCTCATTCTCTCCCTCTCTCTCAATGTTTGAGCTGCATGTGCATTATAATTGACTATTTTAAAATCTCAGAATTAACAATAAATATAATTCAACAAAATAAATAACAGTTTTAACACGATTCAAGTGCATCCTCTGTACTTTTAAAATCTTCTTTTTATGCCAATATATCAAATTATTCAATTCTCGCCCATGTGTTTTATTTAACCGCGTTTGTATTCTTTCTAACTGCGCATTTGTTCCTAAATGGTTGACCACAGTATTGTGGTGTACATACCAAGTGAAAAAAAACCTTTTTTCGCATTAAAATTGATTTTTACTCATTACTAATAAGCAAAATTTGTCAATATGTTTAGCATTATTTAATTAAGGGAATTGTTATGGTGAACTGCATGTGAGTAAATTTAATAATTTTATAATTTTACTAAATTTAACAATTTTATAATTTTACTAAATTTAACAATTTTATATATTACTAAATTTAACAATTTTATAATTTTACTAAATTTAATAATTTTATAATTTTACTAAATTTAACAATTTGAAATTGTAGGAATCCTTTATAATCATCCGCTACAGAAATATAATTTTAAAAAAATAAAAAATTATTATTTTTATTTCATGCAGTGAAAACTAGTTTACACTTTAGCCGATTTACTTATCCCTCAGTTGGTTAAATCGGAAATGTAATTTTTATCTTCTTGTAAAATTGATACTTACACTCCTTCCAACCAGGACGCTAAAAATGATTTGAGAAAGACTGTACATTCCAAATACAAATGAGTATTGTTCGGCACTGAGGCCTTTCTTTCGTGCCTACAAACAGGTGAAACAAAATGTTAAAGATGTCATCCTTTTGTTAGTTAATAATTCTTAAAATAGACAATTGTAAAAATCACGAAAAATTTTGCACAAAAAATATTCCGTTTAAACTATCAATCTATTATTCAGTATACAGTTCAGAATAATTATTTTGTATATTTACAGTGTTGCACTAAAGTGTAGGCACAACACAAAGTATTAGTTTTATCCTAAAGTAATTGATACACAAGGTAAAATCTTTTTATTATTTATTCATTAAAACATATTATAATCATAATAGACATTAAATACTGAAAAAAATATGTAACAAGTTTTGCACTAAAATAACAAGAATGACTAAAATCTGCTGCCATAAGTTGTAGGCACATTAGGCACATATAATAATAATAATAATAATAATAATAATATATAATATAATAATATATAATATATAATATAATAATATAATATATATATATATAACTAATAAAATATACAATATACGATAACGATGACGATGATGATGATGATGATGATGATGTAATTAAATAAAAAAAAATGTATTTCGTGTATGCTTCTACATTGTTTATTACTTCGAAAACCCCTGTTTCCATAGAAAGTACTAACATTTGTAAGGTATCAGGCTCGATTTCATACTTTGTAACTGGCACTGCTTATCAATCCCTCCACAGGAACAAGAGAATTATGTCCCCAAAACGCTGAAACAACCCCAGAACATCTTCTTGGGCGGATGCTTGGGTACCACGAAAAAAATGACATTTCTCAATTAATTACCACAATACTGTATTGTTTGCCAGTGGCATAAACTACTCTAATAAGGATTTCCCAAACATTTTTTGATGGGTATTAGGTCCGGACTGTAAGCAGTTCAATCAAGAACTGTGATATTACTGGATCTAAACCACTCTTTAGTTAACCTTGGTGTATGTAGGGACTAATTATCTTATCGAGTTTCCAATTTGGACCACCGAAAATCTCCCCATAAAGCAGTAAGTTGTTGTCGGGAGTCGCAGTAGGGTATTCCTCCGAGTTTTGTTTTCCTTTGGTAAAGCTTAAGTAAGTCTGACGGTTGACTACAAAACCTCCCCGCACCATTACCGAACCACCACTTTGACGTCGTCTAAATTGTATCCTGTAATTTTTACGCAGAGCATGCCAGTAGCAAAGCAAGCATACCCTTTGGGACCATCTAGGTCCCATTTTTTTTTTTTCGTCGCTGAAGATCACTTGCAGCCATTCGTCTTTGTAATGTGTTGTTGAGCCTATTGCAGTGGTGCACTTTTATGATGAGAGAGCAAACAAGGCTTGCCCTTCAGTATGGATTTTATCAAGTATCCACATTCCTTGATTCTCCTCCTGATAGTTTCACGTGAGACTAGCCATAATCACGCTTTTAATTTGATGTGAAGAGCAATGTTGGTTTAAAGCCAATTTTCTTATTTATCTGTTATCTCATTTTCTGGAGATTTGAGGTCTTCCAGACCGTGATTTTGGTTGATATTGATATCCACGTGCTAACAATTTATAAACGCCTCTTTTGAAACGCTTTAATTTGGTAAAATATCAAAAACAGATTTACCTCTGGATTTCAATATCCACATTCTTATAATTTCTTCATTAGAAAATTCAGTTGATTTGGGCATGGTTCTAAGCATTGAAAAATACAATCAATCTTTGAAATAAACTTAAAAACCCTTTCCTTTGATGACGCAGACACATTCTATAGTGAATTTGTATAAAACTGAATCTGGTGCCTACACTTTAGTGGCAAGGAAAGTTTTGAAATTTTGAATTTGTTGATGTAAGTCAAATTTATTTCTATTTTTTAAACAATTTTTACTCCTTTTTACCCATGAACGACACATTTGTGAACATTATTAATCTAATCATTAACAACATTATTAATCTACCATTATTAATCTTCCTTATCTAATAAAAATTTTAACTTTAGGTTTTTTTTTAATTCGTTTTATCGTCTAACTTAATTTATAATACATAAATTGTTTAGTAATAGGGTCTAATAAGGTCTTAATTTGTCTTATAATTTGTTTATTTGGATAAACTTAAGAAAAAGCTTACTTCCGCATGGCCAATTGTCTTGCCAATCGTCGTTAATGAGTTCATACGCGTAACTTAGAAAACTGACAAATACGCATTTAAAAAATTCTTGATAATTTTTAATCACTTGAGAAAATGAAAGATTGGATAATTGAACATCAACAAAGACCTAAATGATAAAACAAAATAGTTTCAGTGGTTTAATCGTCCTAAAACCTCATCTACGTAGCGTTTTTGCAAGGGTAAAAAAAACGGCTCCACTGTGTAGTTTGGATTATGGGGCTTTAGTTATTTTAAGTATGGTCTTTCTATATCATATTTCACAAATGCTTTAATTTATAATTATATTCATTCATATCTATATTTAATCACTTTTTTAAAAAAAGGTATCTTCTTTAAAAAAAAAGCGCATAATTTAGATTAAGAAAATTTTAAATATTCAATTATATTATAATAACTAAATTCAAATATATTAAATGTTTTTACTTACCAACTGAGGAAAAAACGGCGCAATGATCGAATAGCAGGCATAATTACAAAATATTCCTGTCCACAATGAGAGCAGAATCAGCATCTTTTTGGAAATAAACATTTTGAAGTTAATATTTTCGTAATAATAAAAAATTAATTATTTAAGGCAACCTGCGGTGGTAGCATCCAACTAAAGCAAGCGAAAATTCTATTCTGAGAACCATGTTACGCATGCGTCCACAACGGCGGAACTTTCTTTGTTGTATCGGTTTCAACCTGTCTTCTTAATTTTCCCTCTAAAGACACAATAGATAAGAATAAATATACGGCGGTCCACTACATAGAACGCTTTGTCTTGTAAATACTGAGATAAAACAGAAAGTACTTGAAAATGCAAGTTCCCGAAGTTTGATGAGGAAACAAACATGGATATCTTTACGTAAAACCATCCAAAATTAGGAAACATAAAGTGTTTTTATTGCAATTGAAATGTGTGGTTTGGAATAACACAGATAAACTCAATTGTAATGTTACTCTAAAAAATCACAAAAGTTCCTGGTTTTTCAAATTTACATAGCTTTTTCGGATATTCAGGATTTCCTCAGAAACATAATTAATTCATTGACCATACTATTTCTTGCACAATTCAATATAATATATGTTGTCAGCAAGCAACCATTGCATCGAGTTATGATTCGTTGGGGTCCGGATGGCCGAGTGGTTTGGACCATTACGATAGCAATCTGCGCGCTGTAACGGGTGCGGGTTCGATTCCCGCGTTCGCCCTGGGTGTATTAAAGTATATTCCTTTCTCTGTGACAGTACAAAATTATTTCTGTGTCTTGTCTTACTTGACGAAGGCTTCATAATGTTTTTATTGCAATTGCGGTGTTGTTGATAATGATAATTGATAATGTTTTTTATTGCATAAGCGGGTCTCTGATCAAGCAGACAAGCCGGAATATATATGTACCTACCCCCCCCCCCTGGTTCGTTTTAATGGATGGGTCCACAGATTGGTGGATCGAATCCGGCAGATACAGCTCAAAGTAGCATTAAGTTGACAAAGAAGTAAAAATGATTAATGCTCCATTTCGGGCAAATTTTTTGCATTCAAATAGAAATTTTTTGACATTTCAGGAAAGTTACTGGCTTTATGTAGGATTGTGTCTAATTTTTTAGGGGAAGTTACTGATACATTCTTAGAACATTATCAGTAAAAATTGGGAAGTTGATTTTTTACAGTGTATAAAGTGAGTAAAATGCTAAAATAAAATAAATATCTTGTTACATAATATTAATTACCCATACTTCATTGAAGCGCAATAAAAGTCAAACAACTCTTAAAATAGCTATAATAATCAATTAATTGTCAGAAAAATTTTGTTCTCAGTATTTTTTTATTTTATAATTTAAGAATTTAAAATATGAATTACTCCATTGCCTTGAAATTGTCATATATGTTTCTCTACACACAAAACAATTAATAAACAATATCAATATTTTTTAAGAAAATGGGGGCAAAGTTGGGGGAACTACATTGCTCAAAAAAATTAGGGGAGCACTTTCTGTACTTTTGTTAACCCTTTCAGTTTCAACTTTTTATTTTTTATTTTAAAAATCTTAACTTTGTGAAATAGATTCATTATGCATCTACAATGAAATGGTAAAAAACGGGAGCACGAAATCTTAATTTTTTAAACTGAAATTTAAGGGGGAAAAATTGGTATCATAACTTTTGAATAAATTATAACAATATTTTTTTCAAAATTTACTTATTAAAAAAATTTAAAATCAATTTTTAAACATCTAAGAATGCAAGCGTGAAAAATTTAGGGTCAATTTATTTCATAAAATTTTTTGGGAGTGAATATTATTATTTTACCATGTTTTTCATATTTTCATTAGTTAAAACAAACATTGTTTAATTCTTCAAAATACATGATTCTACCATTTAACGATAAATAAGTGCGAGCTCAACTTAGTAAGAAAAAAATCGTATGCTGATGATTCCAAATGGAATCATTGGGGGTGAAAGGGTTTAAACCATGCATTCCCCTAATTCTTTTGAGCAGTGTATATTTTGAGCTAGTTTCCACCCTCTAGTCACTCGTCTCTCCCTTCCCTATACCTCCTAACATACATCTCCACTACTCAAAAAGATTACAATTCTCGACTCAATATTAATTGACTGTAGTTTATTGTCTGAATTTATTGACTGTAGTCCTATCTTACTCTGAATTTATTGACTGTATGATAGGACTAAGTCCATTAAAAGTCTTTTCAAAAACGCATTTTATTTAAAATATATTTTAGTGAAAGAAAAAAAAATCTATAAACTATTCCTTGTGCACATTATCTCTTTCAACATTTCATCTCCAAAATAAATACCGACCTATAAATGGCCCATGCAGCCAAAAATGTCCGACGAATAATACCCTTTTAGAGGGTGTGCACGCTAAATATGATCGAAAGTCCCAACACTGCTTACGATATCGCCCTTAACAATTGCGTCGGGTGCCTACACAGGTGTCGACTCGTCACTTGACCGTGGTTCTAAATTACGTCCCCAATACTGCCGTGGGCAGGTAAACTGTAGTAACTAGCCTAATTACTTGGACCACCACCAGCACTCAATTACCCCAACCTATAAGAAAACATGCGGAAAAAAGGCTAATTATTTTTAAAGAACAAGTAGGTTTGTAACAGAATCTGTCACTCGGCCCGCTTCCACACAACATTTGTGTTAAACAGGAAAAAGTCGCCAAACACAATATTAATTCTATTATAAACATTTACAATCTAAATTTGGCTAATTTCATTTATTTTATTTCGAAAATTCAATAATTATTTATTCAATAATTATCGTTTGCAAAAATTAATTTATATTTCAAAGAATAAATATGTAATATTTCTCTCTTTTTAATAGAACCAAAACATTTCATATCAACATACACACAAAGAATCTCTTAGTGAAATATATTTGACGTCATTTCAAACTGATTTATGTCGCAAAAATAAATTTCTTTTAATTTATTATTGTAAAAGAATGAAAAGTTTCTCGAGTGATTGTTGCGAATGGCAATGGTGATTTAATTCTAATAAAAATGGCATCCTATGCTTTTTTAATTTTTTCAGTTTTTTTAATAATTAAAGTAGAGAAAAATAAATTTCTTTTAATTTATTATTTAAAAGAATTAAAGTTTCTCGAGTGATTATTGCGAATGGCAATGGTGATTTAATTCTATTAAAAATGGCTTCCTATGCCTTTTAAATGAGCATTAAATTTTTCAGTTTTTTTAATAATTAAAGTACTTCATATTCGAATTTTTTTCTGAGATTTTCAATATCTTCTAATTTCGATGCGCTGAATTAGAACGTATCACACTTGCCTGTAGCATTTGTAGTTTGGGCTATGAAAGTGGGTGACGGACGGACAGACGGACTGAACGATTATAATACCTTCCACTTTTTACGTTATAAACGTAGTGCGGAAGCTAAAAATGGTCTAATTCATTGTTGCGGTTACTGCAGTTTACCCACCCACGGCAGAATAGCCATCGTGTAGCTCTAGTGCGACGATAATTCAAAAAAAAAAGCCTAACCTCTTTTTACATTTAGAGGTACATGATTAAACCTAAACATAAAATTTTTCTATATTCGAAAATAAATTGCTAGTTATTCATTATACAATACTTTTCCTTATACTTATGGGGTTTTTTTTTTCAGATAGGCTTTTTTGTTATTTGAAGGAAGCCTGATAGTCCATTGTTCCTCTGTAAGGCGTCTGGCTCTTTGAGTTTTAAACAATGAAGTAGCGATCAATTTTCTTTTAAAAAAAACAAGTTGGTTTGTTACAGAATCTGTCACTTAAACCGCTTCCACACAACATTTGTGCTCAACAGTAAACACACTATTTATACACCACAGAAAGAAATTCGCCAAACAGGGCCTTTATCTAGTTCTAATTCAAACTGTTAAACAACAAAAATTTAACTATTTTCATTAATCTACTTTCTCAGATTTAATAATTAGTCCTTATCGTTTGCTAAATTTGTTTGACGTTCGAAGAATAATGATGTAATTTTTTTAATAAATATCTTTTAGTAGCCACAATTCCTATTTTCATTAACTTTCTTTCGAAAATTCGGTTATTATTTATCGTTTGTTAAATTAATTTACATTTCAAAAAATAAATAGTAAAATTAATGCTTGAAAAATAAAAGCGCAACGTTGCATATTTTTTTATGCAAAGTTAGAAATCTCTATGCATCTATCTTCATACATATATAATGAACCATCAAAAGAACTCTATTGTGATATTACAACAATCCAAACTGAATGGGCTTGTTTCACGTGGTACGGAAAGAAAACCAAACCAATGGAATTGCAGAACAGAGAGCGTGACGTCACGAGAAACCAATTGGCTTGTTTTTCGTAATAAGGGAAGAAAACCAAACAACCAATGGAATTGCAGTAAAAAGAGTGTTACATCACATGAAACATTCCCATTATATATCAATTCTATCACATAAATATTTTTTCAAGAGTTTTATTTTTATTAAAGTTTCTCGTATGTTTGACGAAATGGCAACAGTGAAATAAATCTTGAATAAAAATGGAATTTGCATGTTATCTCAATGTAGATTAAATTTTTAGTTATTTAAATTTTAAATAAACTTCTAATTTAAATTTTTTAATGAAATTTGGGATGTAGCCTAGCCTGGTTTTTTGCTTCAAAATGACGTATTCCACTTCTTTGTGAGACTTACGGTTTGTTCTGTGAAAGTGGGGGACAGACAGACGGACGGACTGAACGATTATAATACCTTTTACTTTTTACGTTATAAATATTATACTGTGTGGAAGCTAAAAAGACACAACAAAATTAATTTTTTTTAAAAAAATAAGGGAAATATACTAAGTTTAACTGTGTTTGTATTCTTTGGCATAAAGCAGTGATTTATTTTGAAACACAACTAAACAAGTTTACAAGCGATTATTGTGAATGGCAATGGTGATTTGATTCTAGTAAAAATGGCTTCCTATGTTTTTTTAAATGAGCATTAAATTTTGCAGTTTTTTAACGATTTGAAGTACTTCGAATTCAAATTTTTTTCTGAGATTTGCAATGTCTTCTAATTTCGATGGGCTGAATTTTTTGACGTATCACACTTGCCTGAAGCATTCGTAGTTTGGGATATGAAAGTGGGTGATGTACACACAGACTGACTGAACAAATATAATACCTTCCACTTTTTACGTCATAAACATATAGTGTGGAAGCTAAAATTGACGAAGAAATGTATGCTATAATGCAAATTTCATAACTGGTAGCATACAGGAGTTGGACAAAATCATTGACGCCTAGGTATATTTTTTATTGTAGTTACAGATACAGAATTATCAGCCTTGCGTTAAAATTTCACACAATTAAAACTAAAATTTATTTGATTTTGATCACCTAAATTGTTTTTACGTCTCATATATCTCACTCAATCCCAAATAGGTTTAATGTGCTTTATTTTTGAAATCCCAAAATTTGCCATGCAAGGTATGTATTTTTTTTCACCAGGTATGACAATAACAATACAAACAAAACAAATCAAATTTTAAGGGGGAAAATTATTCGATTCTTTAATTATTAATATTTAAAGTTTTAAAATAGTGTAACCGATTAACAATGTCCATTAACAATGGTTTTCTTATATATATGCTATGCTTATAACTCACTGCGACGCGAAGTCCAAAATCCTTAAGCCGAGTGCATGCGACGAAGTTTGAAGCTTCTGCTTCTCATATAATTCGAATTCGAAACTTCGTCGGCAATGCCGACATCTCTTATTGACATAGTAAAATGCTTCTCAATTTCGAATATGAGAACAATTTTTATAAACCTTATGCAACCCTATCATTTAATTCAGTAATTTGTAATGAAAAGAAGCTTTCGAGATAAAATAAAGCACTATTAAATTTTCGATGAAAGATTTGATGATAATATTTGGATTTCATAATTTTATGCTTCTAATAAATTTTCGGATATATTTGCGTTTAGGTCGAGATAATATGGACTAAAATCTTTTTTTTAAATAGATTTAAATAAAATTCTTAATCATTTTGGCAAAATATAAAATTCATCTTGAAAGTAAGGAGTTAGGGAGTCCCGGTGACTTAGTGGTAGTGCTTCGCATTGCCAAGCCGCAGGTCCATTGTTCGAGTCCCGGAATGGTCGAGGATGGCTCATCCTTTCATCCCTTACGTGGGTCGATAAACTGATGACCAAGTATGCCTGGGAAATAAACTGGGAGTTCCGCGTGAGGCTGACCACCTTACCGGACATATGCCTAGCACCCCAGAGCCCTTGGTCACGTAAGCTGGAATGGGCACGGCAGGCCTTGGTCCACTAACGGGCTGTTGCGCCGAGGAGTTTAGTTCAGTAAGGAGTTCCGAGCCTTTCATTTTTTAGTAATTTAGTGGTTCCATGCAATGTATTTTTGTTAGGTGTTTCATTCTAATCTATAATAATAAAAGAAAGAGTCTGTGTGTCTGTTTGGGCCCGTTCTCATGCAGAGCAAATGCCGGCTATTTGCCGGCTTTCAGGAAAAAAAAGCCCTCTCTAGGGAAAATTGCGGTAACGAAAACGTAACTGGCTCGTAGGTAGTAATGATTTTATGCCACCTCGCCTCTGTATGCATTGCGGTTTGTTGATCAGCGGAATATTTGGCGTCAGTTACTCGGTTATCAAATGCAAAAAAAATGTCAGTAAATTGTTTTAGAATGCTAGAATGCATATAAAGCGAGTATGCCTTTTATTTACTAAGAAGGTTTTGTTAATTTTTCATTATATTGTGTTTTCATATTGCTACACATTTAATCATTCATTTGAAAATATTTATTCTTAAGATGCCTGACAGGAGTTTATTTCATTACTAATCCTTTATTTTCAGAATTTTTGGTTAAAACTAAAAAAATCTTTCAACTTAATTTAAACAAAAATATAATTCATTAAATTTTTTTTCGTTATCGTTATAATTATGAAGTTAATTCTGCGGATATAAAACTAATTTTATTTGTAAGCATTTCTAATTTTTAATAGAAAAATTGTTTTTTAAATATAATTGCCTAAAACGGCGAAGAGAGCAGCATCGTGTATTAACCCACACTGGACGACAAAACGTCACGACACGATATCGGGGTTGAAAAATGTAGCCGTGTATTCGGATCGGATGTTTTCTAACTTTTTAATCTGTTTTCGGGACTTTTTATGATTTCTAATTAGATTTATTTAGTCTTAAATGAAGCCAAATGTAATAATAATTGGATAAAAGTAAAAAATAAGAGCTTATATTAAAAAGAAATTATTGATGGATTAAACATTGGAAGACAGAATAATCTTACATAAAACGCAGTGAAATATCACAGGTAACTCATTTTTATTTTTCTCTTAGTATATTTCTTAAGGAAATCTAATTAAGACGACCTTTTTAGTGCTCAGTGTTGGTCGTAAAAGCATATTTATATTGCTAGAACGTAATATTTACTTTATGATTCTCGTAAAAATAATAACAATCCAAGTAAATCAGACATTTAAATTACTAAAACTATACGTTTTTAAATAGTAATGCATACACACATCCGAAATTGTATGCCTATTTTGTCCAAACTGCTTTTAACCGTATTTTTTTTTATTGTGGTTGATTCCTGTAAGCGGGTGCGGATTCGGTTGGCGACCCTTTTAGTGACATGAATTTTCCAGCTTAACATGAGCTAGTTTCCTGCGAGAATTGCAATGATATTTTTTTGGAAACCCTAAAGTTGCAATTTGTCAGTACTTATTTTCAATTGAAAACAACGCCAAGGACTAACCTCTAGAAATATACTATAAAATGCTGTATGTTGTATGTTTTAAATAACTTATTTTTGCCTGGGTAAAATCCTACTTGCCCTTTTGTGTTTATTATGTATGTTATTTTTATTTTATACAATTCTGGAAAGGGCCGTGATTCCACCAAGCTTCCAACTCGTCAACAAAACTAAAAAAATTCTATTATTACTTGACAATCTTGTAGCTTTTTTCGATGTCTTTAAAGTTTACAACCTTCGGGCTATAAGTTTTGTTAGCCCAAAAAGATTTTGAAGCCTCGCTTAACGGGCACTTTATCAACTGAGAGTACTCACATTTATTTGCTACTTGTTTATTTTTACCTGTTTGAAGAACATGATATTTGAAATTTGTAATCATCAAATGGAATCTGTCTTACTATTGTTTGCCTACATATGTTCTTTTAATATTTTAGGCGAGTTATCCAGAAGTGCACTGAATTAGTGAAAGTATAGTGGAGTAAATAGGCTGGGTAGTGGATTAAACTGCAGTAGACGAAAAATACGGAAATTTTATAAATTCAAGCTTTAAAACCACAGGTAAATTCTCATTATTTTTACTTAGAATTTTTTATTCTTGTAAAACATTTAATTTGCACCCCTATTAGTATTCTGATCAGATCTCTCCTGAACATAATGTATTCAACGATTCCTCATTGTAAAATAAGTTACTTGGATATATTAAATTTGCTGTAAGCTAAAGTATATCTTCTTGTATTACAATTCATTTCCACACACCTAAAATTGTTCAATATATATGAATAACTAATAAGTTTATTGAATTAGTTGTCAAATTATAGCGCCCAGTGTATTTATTGAATTCTTAACACCCCTCTGCATTTTAACCTGCACTGCATTTTAACTTTAATTTCTTTTTTATTTTTATTTTAGTAGTAGATTCCTGGAAGTGGGGGCAATTTCACCTGGTGTTATTTGGGGACTTTTTAGGGAAAACTTAAGTTAGCGGGAAGATGTCGGCTGTTATGTTTTACGAGTACACGTTAATATTTGAAGATGTTCCTGTTAATTTAATATGAAGTTTGGAATTGTGTTAAATAAATAGTGTTGCTGCAATTTTGTTAGTTCCTGTGGTCATATCTCTTATCTCACCAAACAATTACTATTCAAGTATATTTATATTTGTAAATCAACCCATTTAGTCAGTGTGGTATTGGAGTGATTGGAGCTGGGCCTGCAACTGCCTGTGCTGTGTTGAGGCTAAAATTTGAGTTATCTAACAATAAGTTATAAGTCCTTATAAAGATTACCAAAGTTATTATTACCCTTTCTAGAAAATGTTACATCTGTGTTTAAAGCACTCGTGTTGTTTTGACTGTTACTTTTTAAAGAAAACGTATGCCCTTTTGAATAATCACTAACAATTGTATTGCTTATTATTTGTGTCATTTATATATTCCTAGGAAAAGCCATGGTTTTGCAAAGTTTTAAACTCGTCACCAAAAGTACATTTTTAAAATGATGATTCAACAAACTATTTTAATACTGTTTCAATGTAACACACTTCTTAAATCTTGTAAAATAATCTTTGTTTCTTCAACATATCCCAGTTCAGTTACACCATTAATCTACTACATGATAATAACAAATTAAATTGCTAACATTAATGTACTTTCTTTTTATGAAAACTTAACCTTTTTTAAATCAAAAAAGAAATTAATTTTTGTAAAATCAAATCAACAAATAAATATGTATTTTAAGTGTTTTTCTATATCATCATGGTTTTTTTCAGGTGAGTTATCCAGAAGATATCGAGGGTATCTTCTTCCCCAGTTCCAGAGTTCAAAGAATTACTTTTAAATACCACCAATATAGATATTAACAGATCCTTGTTGTTATTTTAATAAAAATTTTATAGTATATTACTTCTTTGTTTCTTCTTTTTAAAAAAAAACAATTTCATGTTTTTTAAGGTGTAATAGGGTGAGAGAGAAGTTGGAGCAATTTTTTTTTAAAACTGAATAGTGTTTGTTTAGTACTGATTTGTATTTAAATACGATTGTGTAAATATTTACTATTCCTAGTATTTCCTGATTCAAGCACCTGCAAGAAAATACAAGCAAAGTGAAAAAATCCCTTTGTAATGGCCATAAAATACCTTATGAAAATTTTTGCTTATCACAACAGCATACACCCAATTGTGCTTTAGTTACACTTGACTTTTTGTTTGTACCTTAGCTAAGTTTTGTACCTTAGCTTTCAAAACAGCAGGCAAAATGCCGCCAATTTCTTAGCACATGTGAACGCGCCATTTGTCTTCGGATCGTAAAAGACCTACTTATACTGCCTCAGTAATTCGAAATTTTTAAGATAGATTCCCTTTAATACCAACGTGTGCACCTGAGGCTTAGTTTTTTCATATTTGTTCCATTTTTAGAGAAATTTCGAATTTTCTGAAAAAAATACACCACTTTCGCTCACAACTGATCACTTTTTCTCTTTCCTGATGCCATCAGCTGAAAATATTAAATAAAACTTTTAACGAATCATTTAAAATTCAAAATGTTTATTTTATTCTTTTGCCATTACTTTCAGAAACTAAATTCATTATTTGAAAAATAATTGACATGTTTCAAGTGACGTAATTCCGCCAGTCTTCACTCCCAGTCCGCCAGTCTTCATTTATAAGCTGGTCGGTTGTTCGAAGGTCATTGTGTTAGAGCTGTATAATGGGTGTGGGTAGCTATATCTATTTTCTCGCCAAATGAGCTAAAAGGTTTTATGTATTTATGAGGGAATTGTGATGACATTTATGAGTGCATTTTATAGCGTATTTTTCATTTTGGAATTTTAAGGCAATGAAATGGGATTTTATAATTTACAACGAGCGGAAACATTAACAATAATAAGTTTATGATCCTATAACAGGGTATATGGTACACATATTAGGAATCTATTTGATTTTTTTTTTATTCCGTGCGAAGAACGGGTATAAATTTGGTAGTAATTCATAAATGTTAGATGTATCGGCACAATATTAATTATTTCCTGTTACAGTTTAAGTCAATCAATAAATTAGTTTTAATGCATTTATTATTGTCATTTGTATGCACATTCTAGGAAATAATGCATTTTAGTAATTAATTTATAGTTGAAGTGTGAAATAAACAATAGGCTTTTAGTATCATAGAAAGCCGGTAGACGAACTACGCTGAAAATTTACAAATTCTTAATTTGAACAAAATCTATCAATGAAATACACAACGACTAAAGTAATATTACGGAACTGATCTATCCAGAACTCCCTTCGTTTCGGAGGCTACCCGTTCGGTCTCGGATGCGCAGAACGAAACGCGATGCTGTGACGATGCCTCCTTTTCCCGCATCGTTGGTGTTGTGCTAGAAACGTGGAATGGGATGAAAATATTTCAGTAGTATGTTCAGTTTTTGGTTAGTAATATTAAAACTCATTTTAACCAATTTAATTGTTGGTTTTCATAACATAGTTTTTTTTTAACTTTTATTACATTTGAATTGGAAATGTTTTGCGATTTTTTAATTCATTTTTTATATTTTTTCATACTAATTAAAGTTTGCCCAAACCTAATAGCCATTGTGCTTACACGAGCGTGATTGTCCATGCCAAGTGACTAGTTCGACAATGGACCTTCAGTTGACTTTCCAATCAATCAAGCTTAGTACTCATTGTGTAGAAGGTGGTCGAATGAAGAGCTGAGTATATTCATGACCTACCGGGCCCGTATACGAAACCGGGTCTACGGAATAAGAGCAAGAAGCGCTGACCACTACGCCAGAGTGATTGCGCGCAATATTTTTTATATTAAGAGTTAAATAACAAATTAAAATTTTCCTTAATATATAAAAAAGCCTTATAATAAAAAAACGTGTTACAGCTAGATTTTTTTTAAATAAAAAAAATAATCATTTTGAGGCAAGCACAGAATCAATAAAGGTCATATAAAAAAGTGCTAATTTTTTTTTTAATAAAAGACAATAATTACTCAAAATATTATATAAATGATAATTTAATAAATAATCTTTACTAGTAAATAAGTTTATTAATAATTTATACCAATCATTATTATATTAGTGTGTATTAAATTGATTTCTAAAAATGTACTTAAAGTACCCCTACTCCATTGTTTGAATAAATTAATCGCAATAAAAGTGTTTCTTAGTTATAAAAATATTAATGCTAATAAAATGAAACCTAATCTATATATATTTTAAAAAAATATATCATCAATAAATGTTTCAAAATGTCAAAATCTAAATTTGTCCACCTAATTTTAAATATTATTTTAAAACTCTGCTGTTGACAAAATAACATTTAAATCAAGCATAAGTTTTTTATAAAAAAAGGATTAATAAAACCCCAACAAAAATACTTTGCACAAATCCCGAACTAAATGCAGAAATTTACAGTCTTGAAAATTTAATTTTAATTCAATTGATTGAAAAGTAGTTTATGTACTTCTACTTTAATTACCTTTTTTATTACTTTTTTCTCTTTATTTGACCAAGACCAAGCCATAGCCTCCTACATAGACCAAGCACACAAACCTGAATATATATGCCTACCAACCAACCAATCTCTTTATTTTCCCTCTCTCCTCCCTGGTTAACATGGCTTTAAATAGCAAAAGTTATTGGATTCTTTACTAGCAACTTTTTTCATGGTAACTTGGCGAGAGTGGAATTTTTAATTGCTTTTTTGGCTTAAATTTGGTTATTTGAAAAGTTGCAAATGATAAATTCGGTTTTTCTCTCTCAAGTTATCATAGCGCAAGATACACCGAATCAGAGTATTCTCGTAGACATTTGAGGCATGCGTTAATAAGCTAAAACACCGTGCGTTACAGTTGAGATGCAGTAACCGTGCGCAATGTTTTCGTTGACGCATGCATGTACAAATTGCGGTTGTTGCATTGATGTCGTAGTCAGGACACGATATGATATCTAAGGCCACTGCGCAGTCCATTCTACTTAATCTCTCTGTGCGCAATGCCACAAAAGATTGTTTTGCCGATGGAGGAACTAACCGCTGAAAATTTACAAATTTTAATTTGAACAAAATCTATCAAAGAAACGTACAACGTCTAAAGTAATATTGTGGGACTGACCTATCCAGAATTTCTTTCATTACGGATGCACAGAATAAGAACTGTTTCATTTTACTCATCGTGTTTCATTACGAAGTAAACATGACTGTGTTGAACCTCAAATTAGAAGAGTACAAATAAACAGCTGCAAGCGTTCCAAACCAAAAACACCAAGACCAATTTGAAATCATAGAGTTAGGTTTGAAATGCAATAAGTACTCTCAACAATCATAGAACTGTAAAATGGAATGTTATCTTGTAAACATTAAATTAGGATTTGTTTGAAGACAATCAGTATGGTTTTATGGTAATTCGATACGACCAAATTAATGGATTAATATGCACTTTTTTCTGTAACAAAAAGTAAACAACTTTTTTTAGTTGACAATATAAATTATTTTGTATTCATAGGTATTATACATTTACATGTTAATTGTAGAAGAGTCATAAAAAAAATCTTGTGATTGTATACCTAATGGAAGAAGATATCAATGTAAAAGGTAAGAAATAGGTGATATCTTTTAACCTTCCTTTGAATTTACGTTCAATTTCTCAGTAACAAATATAGATAAAAGTATTTTTTGGCAATAGATACATCAATTAGATACTTAGGATGTACTAATGAGAATGTTGCAACCTAGCGCTGTAAAACTCCTAGATGTCTCTGCATTATCAGTGTCATGAACAAAAACTTTTTTTATGGTTGATCAGATAAGAGACACTTCAATTACATATCTAGTAGAAAATGTAAATTATTAGTGCTTGCATCGTAACTTTGCAGACTGTAAATAGGAGTTTTCCATGGGGCATGGAGTCTGAAAATCCTTGTCCTTAACGAGCAACGCACCAAAATAATACACCACTCTAAGGTTTAGCATCTGAGTAATATATTTAAAAATGCCTAGTGATACAAATAAGTTTAAAACTGGAAATAAATTAAACAGTTTATTAAGTTAATAGAAAGTTTGGTATGTGGGTCTCAAGGCCCAACTTCACCTTCCTTGAAGGTAGAGTAGAGAGGATACAAATACAAAAATAAAGGACCAATAACAGGCACGAAGCCCAACAAGATTGGTCCTGTTTACAGTCCCCCGACTATATCCCAGTGTCTGTCCAGCTTCTTTTTAAAAATATCAACACTGTCAGAACTCACAACATCCTCTGGCAGACCATTCCACTTATCTACAACTCTAACATAAAAGTAATGTTCCCTCAAATCCCTATTAAAACGTGCTTTTCTCAGTTTTAAACTATGACCTCTAGTCCGGTTATCAGAATAAAAAACAAGCAGGTCAGCATCCAATGACCTAATAAATTTAAAAAGCTGAATCAAATCCCCTCTAACCCTTCTCTCCTCCAACGTGTACATATTTAACTTCTTCAATCGATCTTCATAACTCAAATTCCAAAAACCATCAACCATTTTAGTGGCCCTATGCTGCACCCTTTCAATCACATCTATGTCTTTCCGCAGATATGGAGACCAAAACTGTACGGCATATTCCAAGTGAGGCCTTACCAGCGCTTTGTACAGTGGCAGGATAACGTTACTAGACCTTGAAGAAATACTATTTTTTATATAACCCAATAATTTATTTGCCTTTTTACTAGCAACTGAACACTGGTACCCCATTTTAAAATCATCACAAACCAAAATCCCCAAATCCTTAACTGAATTACTAACCTGAATTTCTGCACCTTTTAAAAAATAATCAAAAATCCTATTATTCTTTCCCATGTGTAAAGCATGACATTTCCCAATATTAAAAGACATCCCCCAATTATCAGCCCAATCTGATAATTTATCCAAATCCCTCTGTAGCTCATCCCTTTGTTCCTCAGAATTCACATTACCCATAATTTTTAAATCATCTGTAAAGATACTAATATGGTTATTTATTCTCCAGCTAATGTCATCAATAAAAACAATGAACAAAATTGGCCCTAGCACAGAGCCCTGAGGGACACCGCTTCCCACGTCAGCCCATTCAGAATATCTACCCTTAATTTGAACTCGTTGCCTCCTATTTGTCAACCAATTTCTTATCCAAATCAAAATTTTCCCACCAATTCCAATCCTCTCCAATTTAATCATGAGTGCCTCATGAGGGACCTTATCGAATGCCTTTTGAAAGTCTATAAAAATTAAATCCACACTATCTTTCCTATCCAAACACTCGGTAACCCTGTTGTAAAATTTTAAAAGATTTGTGTTACAAGATTTTCCTTTTCGAAAACCAAATTGTAGATCTGAAAGATGTTTCCCCCCCTCAAGGAATGCCATGAGATGATGTTTAATAAAAGTTTCAAAAATTTTACATAAGACAGAAGTTAAGCTAACAGGTCTGTAGTTGCTAGGATCCCCCCTTGATCCAGCTTTAAAAAGAGGGGTAATATTTGCTAGCTTCCAATCAAAAGGTACACATCCCGAATCATATGATGAAATGAAAATTGTTTGTTGGATAATAAAAAAATCTCTACAACTTTTGTTTGATGTGCATAACTAAGGTTATCAGACTTCATGAATTTTTGACCCTGTCGGACAAAAAGTCCAGGGTAAAATAATTTTCTGGATTTTTAAAAAGAATTTGTTTGTTGTAATTTGTTGCGTTTTACATACTTGGCTGTTTTGAAATTTTTTTTAATTTAAACTGTTACAGACAATCTGATGAGTATCATTGCAAATAAACAAGATGAAGTAGATACAATAATATTACAGTTTATTTGTTTTATACAGAAAGCGTATTAATTCAGTAATCATATACTTTAATATATACATACTTCGTAATTTTATCTTTTTCATTAAAGTAGTTATTCAAGTTATATATGTAGTGGGTGCCCGTGTAGAGCTTATTTTTTTTCAATTTGCCCTTCAGATGCTACACATTGTATATTTTTTTTTCTTATCTACTGATTCATGAATAGTTTCAAAATGTACCAACAAATGGTAGATATTTAAATGAAATTCACGATTTCTTTTATCTTACATATATGTTCTATTTATTTTACCATGAAGAAACCATATTGGTAATCACCTGCCTGTAGTAGGCTATAAAACTAATCAGCCCATCTGATAAATATTTAGATGCTACAAATATATATTTTTTCTTTTGCACAGTATATCAGTTAACTACCAAAGAGTATAAATTTCTTAAATGCATGCCATATTATGCAATGTTGCCGTTTGAAGTGGAGAGTTGCTATTTAGCACATAGCCATTTAACTATATTTGTCACTACTTTTATGTCATTAGTTATCACAGTATTGGCAATGTATAAAGTAGCCATCCCGGAGATTTTAAAAAAAAAATATTTTAGAATCCCTAAAAACTTAAACAAAATTTTTATTTCTTTTTTTTAGCTACACATAAAAGTTAAATAACAACAAGGCATCCTTAGTGATATTTTTAGTATGTATACATAGTACTATATGTTATATTTGTATTCCCAACTTCCTGTAAAAGAGCTACAATATTTCCTTCCTTGAACATTTCAGAGTCTGATGAAGAGTCCAGAGGTTGTATTAGTTTGACTCACTCCCCCTATGTTGGTGGCAATAAAGTAATGTATTCTTAAAAAAAAAAAAACTTTTTAATAGTATAATTATTTGATATTTTTAGAGTTTCAATTGATGTATAAGTCAAGTATAAGAAATTTGTGGCACACAATCAAGTTATGCATAAATTTGCCTGTTTCTTTTTTTTTTAAACTTTTGCATTGTGTTTATAAAAATAAAAGGGAAAACTTAATAATCACTGTATCTGCTCATATGTTACCACTTTCACAGCAAAATCTAGCAATCCCATGTTAATATGTGATAAATAACATTTAAATTTAATGATAATGAAACTTACTACTGCTATTTCTGTGTTAAATGTTGTGTTTGAAAAGATTTATGCAAATTACTCAAAGTCATAAAAATATCTATTTTCTCTGTGCAATATCAATGTATTTTAATTGTACACCATTTTCAAAAGATGCTAGTTGAATTCAATTACAATTTTATGGAATTGTTGAATTTTTAATTATTATGGTATTGATATTGTACTTTTAGTAGTTACACTTATTATGGGACTACTTTTAGAATAATTTAGTACTTTTAGTATTTAGATTTGTTTTTTTAAAGACTTATTCTATACAGATGAGTTCCAGTCTTAAAGATAGGCTCAAGCGATCCAGAATGCATTCCAGCCCTCTTTCAAGACCCAGCTCTTCTTCCTTTACTACTCCAGTGGCTCCACGATCAATCCCATTTGCAAATTTCAACAGTTCCAAAGAAGATTCATCCTTGTCTGTGAGACAAGACAGTCAAAATACTATGAATGAACCATGTAAAAATGAAGCTGAAAGTGCTTTAAACATAGGATCTGATTTTTTTATATGTGAAAAGGACTCCAAAGTATCTAATGCTTTAGTAATCACAGAAACTTTTCAAGAAACAAGTCTGGAAATAGGTGACAATAGTTCAGAGAATCCTGACGTAGTCCTGGAACACGCCAAAAACACACCAATTACTGAAGTGCATCAAAACATTTTTGATAAACCTTATGGTGAGATAAAAGAAAAGGCTTCTTTAAATCCCATATATAGCCTTAAGACCGATAGTGAAAAAGCGAATCCCAATGCAAATCAAAATTTGTGCTTGTATTCAAAAGAGGATATTGAGAATGCTGGCGATATTGAAGCCTTGCATACAATGTATTCAAACTTGAAAAAACAATCTCATGAACATGAAGAGACATTGAGGAAATTAAAACTTGTCCAACAGCACCATACTAAGGTAATTTTATGCATTTGCATAAATTAAAGTACTATTTCAAATTTTATATGATGTGTTAAGTATCTGCTCAAATTAATATGAAAAATATCTGTGAAAATCTTGATATATTAAACTTGAGGATAAAAGTTTGAGAAGTTTTGAAATTTCTTATTGAATCGTAGATATTTAAAAAAAAAACCTCAAGTTCATCTTCAATTCAAATTTCTTATGTTTAGCATATTTGACATGCAAGTTGAATTAAATTACGTACAAATATATATAAAGAGCTAAATGGAAGAACTTGCTAAGTGACAAAGGTAAAAACGAGAAAATGAGCTTTAAAGTTTTTAGTTTGCACTTAAATCTATTACAACGATACTTGCAAACGGTAAAATATATACTTAAATTTAAGTTTATAAAAAGGGCAACTCGTTATCTTTAAAGGATGGAATAATATGTTCATTGACACAAAAATCTCAATTTTTTTCGAATTGTCACTTGGCGTGTTCTTCCGCTAAGCTCTTCGTACAGTGCGATGCAAAATTTTAAACAATGTTGTCATTTAGCTGTGAAATTTAAAATTTTGATAGTAGATTTACAAAAGCCCGTAAATATATTTAAAAAAATATTTTGAAATGCTATAAGTGAAACATAATTGTTTGATTTGCTATAACAATAATTTTTTTCTTAAAACTAGAAAATTGTATGTTGCAAAAGTTTAGACACAGACACAAGATTATGCTAAATTAAAGTAGATAATGGCCTAATTTCACATTTTATTTTTATTGGTGAATTGTATTTATTTATATGATAAAATAAAAAAAAAACATTATATCTGGTGAACTAAAAAGATTTAATAACAATATTGGTTCAATTTTATCCCAAACAGACAATATTGCCACTTGAATCTTTTATGGTGAAATATTACTGCATATTTGCTTCAAATTTACAATTAAACATCTCTAAATACGAACCGAATGCCTACCAGTCCATCACCTTAAAGTTTTGCCACGAATTCGTGGATTTGGAGACATACATTGGTCGATTTTCTTGATGAAACATGCATTCTTTCCCATATAAAATCACAAAATAGCAACATATTGCTCTTTTTTGCACTTTAGTACAATGCAGAGTTAGTCTTCACTTTAAAAAAATCTTTCTTATCAATGTTAATTCCCTACACACCATTATAAACGTTCTACCTTGATACTAGAGTTTTTGAGTGGAAAAACCGCTGTTTTCAAAAGCTTATTTTTTAATATTCGGTTAAACCGGACGTATTTAAATAGCACTAAAGTGACCGGTTAAATTGCAACCGGTTCAAAGAAACCCCTTTTTCTCAAGAAATTTTGAACTTCAGTATAAAGGAGGAACTTTCGTAATGGGGTGGAGTGAACTTACGTTAAAATTGACTTTTTTTTTTGTCGTTTTTGAAGAGGTGACTATCTCTGCATTGTACTAAAGTGCAAAAAAGAATAACATGTCACTATTTTGTGATTTTATATGGGAAAGACTACATGTTTCCTCAAGAAAATCAACCAATGTCTCTAACTCCACAAATTCGTTGCAAACTTTAAGGTGATGGACTGGTAGGCATTCGGTTCGTATTGAGAGATGTTGAATTGTAAATTTGAAGCAAATATGCAGTAATCTTTCACCATAAAAGATTTAAAGTGCCTATATGGTCTTTTTGGGGTAAAATTGAACCAATTTTGTTATTTAATCTTTTTAGTTCACAGGATATAGTTTTTTCTTATTTTATCATATAAAAAAATACAATTCATCAATTAAAATGCGAAATTAGGCCATTATGTACACTTTAAATTAGCATAATCTCGTACTTGTGTCTAAACTTTTGCAACATACAAATTTCTAGTTGTAGGAAAAAAATTATTGTTATAGCAAACCAAACAATTATGTTTACGGGCTTTTGTAATTCTACTATCACAATTCTAAATTTTACAGCTAAATGACATCATTGTCTAAACTTTTGCATCGCACTGTATGTGTACAAATATGTGTGCGTGTATTCATGTGTGTGTTATTAGATAAATAACACTTAGATTTAATTCGATAATATGTGCAGATCAATCAATTTGGTAGTAAATTATGTTCAAAACTAATTTTCATAATATTTTTAAAGACTAGCAAATTTGAACGGCAAATCATTGAGTTAGTGATACATTGTTTAAAAGCATTCAATAATTACCTAATTTAATTTGTTCAATATTTTGTTTTAAATGACATCTGTTAGTTAGAACTTAATTATGTAATAATGAATTATTTATGTTAAATTGGGTAAATAAACCAATTTGTGTTTGCATTTAATTGGTAAGTTATTTAAGTTTAGTAATAATCTATTAATTAAAAATTGGCATTGGTGGTGCATGAACAATTTTAGTATCTTTTGGCTACTTACTTATTGAAATTACTTATAATTGAACAGTATTGATAAAAGTCAATTAATGTAACTGGATGTTGATATTGTAAAAGTTGTATCTTGTTTCTTCTATCTTGTAAAAAAGTATCTTGTTTTTTTTAATTGAAACATAATCCTTTTTTCTTCTTTTAGAATAATCCAGATGCCCTTAACAGCTTAACTACAAAATGGTTAAGATGTACCCAATTGTCTTTGAAAAGACTTTATGATTTGATGCCAGAACCCCAAAGTATCAGCTTTTCTGATTTTCTTACTTTTTGCCAAGTGGATTTCGAACTTGTAAAATATGATTCCGAAAATGATGTATTTTTATAATTTTTTTTAATCTTTATATTGTATTAAATATTTGTACTTGCAAACTGTCAATTTTTTTACACAAACTTTCTTATTTATTTCAAAATGCACTTTTATCCTCTTGCAAATATAGAAACGTTTGCTTTCATCTGTAACCTTATCCATAATGCATATGATTTTATAAAAAATTGATTGAAAATAGTCCATTAAAATTTTAAAGTATTGTTCATTCTATTTACCAGTTCTTTCATTTTACCCACTTAAAAAATATTATATAAAATATAAAAAAAAGTTGCAGGTTTAGTAGTATTGTACTTTCCTATTTCACATACGTAATTCCAAATTTTTTTTTAGACCTTTTTGAGAACACAAAATGAATAATACAAAATTATTGACTGGATTCAAATAGCATATTTAATATATATATAAATAACTATATTTAAATTATCATAGAGACACGTAAGAACTTGCTAATTTTTTATTATATGTTTTTCTTTTTAAAAATTGTTATCATATCATCTGAAAAATGTTTTGAAATAAAACTTTGTTGTATTCCCAGGCTCCCACTTCAAAAGAGCAAATTTTGTTAAAAATTAGATTTCTCAATAAAAAAAAATTAACTGTTATTTAAATGCTTGATATATGAAAACACTTAGAATTTTCTTTTTTTTTTTTAATGAATAAGGTAAGATATTTGTCAACCGAGAAAGCCTTTGTGTGGTTGCCAGGCTGCCCAGGACGAGACTTGATAATTCACTCTCTTTCTTCTCCTTTACTAAAAAATACAATGAAAAAATTTTATACTTTTTTTATTTTAAATTAATAATATATAAGTTTATCAATCCATAAGACTACTCAAATTTCATTTTTCTTTGCAGGCCCATTTTTGGGACAATAAAAAATTTAAAGCTCAAATTTTGCAGCAAGCCTTGCTACAAAAATTTAATAGCTATAATTTTTTTTAGAAGGAAATAATTTTTGATATGACTGAATCATCTAAATATGTGTGTATAAGTAAATTTTAATATGTTCTTATCCTTATAACCTATGAAACTAGAGCATTTTTATTGTGTTGAAATTAATTAATCTACAAAATAATAAAGTTGAGTGCTAGTCACGAATTAAATTATTATTGTATTCTCCTTTTTATGAGGTAGCTAAAATACTTTGTCGATTTTTTTTGTCCAGAAATATTTTCAAGGCCTTTTCGAATTCTCTTTTTAGTGTAATATTAGTAAAGAATATAGTAAAGAAGTTTCCAAAAACGTCCTCTACATCAAAAATCGCCAAGAGGAGAAAGGTTGCTACATATGGCAGTTTATCGCTACCGTTTCGTTAGAACTATGCAATTGTTGCTAGACCTGAAAATCGGGTAATAGTAGGCTGGCAAACCAAAATAGTGACTAGTGTTCCTTAAACATCGATAGACTATCGATAGCTTCGTACGCAACTCGATAGTTTCAACGGCGGGCGCACTTCGAAGTAAAAAATCGATAGTATACGCTGTAGCGAGACTATCGAACTATCGATACTATCGAAGTGGACGAAGTTTTCTGGCAGCTTGCCAGAACAATCGAACTATCGATACTATCGAAGCGGAAAAAAACTTCGAATGAATTACTTCGAATGAAAACTTCGAATTATTCATTACATCGAGTTGGTGATGCTTCGATTGTTTTGATTTTGATTTTGATGGATGGATGGATGGATTGGTGATGGATGGATGGATGGATTGGTGATGGATGGATGGATGGATTGGTGATGGATGGATGGATTGGTGATGGATGGATGGATGGATTGGTGATGGATGGATGGATGGATTGGTGATGGATGGATAGGTGATGGATGGATTGATGATGGATGGATTGATGATGGATGGATTGATGGATGATGGATGGATTGATGGATGGATTTATGCAAGCATGGATTGATGGATTTATGGATGGATGGATTTATGGATTTTTTGTTGGTTTATTTATTGTTTATTTATTGGTTTATTTGTGGATTTATTTGTGGATTAATTTATGGATTTATATCGATACGGATTTATATCGATATGGATTTATTTATTGATTTATATCGAATCGATATGTGTATCGACACCGATATGTGCATCGATACCGATATGTATATCGCTATGTATATCGACACGTAAATCGATATATCGATATCGATACATATATCGATATGTATATCGATATCGATACATATATCAATATGTATATCGAAATCGATACATATATCGATATCGATACATATATCGATGTTTATACCGATATCGATATAATTATCATATCGATATGTATCATATCGATATGTATCATATCGATATGTATCATATCGATATGTATCATATCGATATGTATCATATCGATATGTATCATATCGATATGTATCATATCAATATGTATATTAATATCGATATCGATATACATATAAATATCAATATACATATTGACAAACACATATTAACAAATCCAATATACATATTAACAAATCCACAATCAAACAAACAAACAAATCCACAAACAACCAAACAAATCCACAAACAAACAAATCCACAAACAAACAAACAAATCCACAAACAAACAAATCCACAAACAAACCAAACAAACAAATCCACAAACAAACCAAACAAACAAATCCACAAACAAACAAATTCATAAACAAACAAACAAATCCACAAACAAACAAATTCACAAACAAACAAACAAACAAATCCACAAACAAACAAACAAACAAATCCACAAACAAACAAATTCATAAACAAACAAACAAATCCACAAACAAACAAACAAATCCACAAACAAACAAATCAACAAATCCACAAACAAACAAATCCACAAACAAACAAATCCAAAAAACAAACAAATCCAACAAACAAACAAACAAACAAATCCAACAAACAAATCCACAAACAAACAAATCCACAAACAAACAAATCCACAAACAAACAAATCCAAAAAACAAACAAATCCAACAAACAAACAAACAAATCCAACAAACAAATCCACAAACAAACAAATCCACAAACAAACAAATCCAACAAACAAACAAATAAATAAATCAAACAAAACAAAACAAAACAAAACAAAACAAAACAAAACAAAACAAAACAAAACAAAACAAAACAAAACAAAACAAATAGCGTAGTTCTAGTGTAACGTTAATTCAATACCAAGCACACCTACATAAGGGAAACAATCGAAGCATCACCAACTCGAAGTTTTCATTCGAAGTAATTCATTCGAAGTTTTTTCCGCTTCGATAGTATCGATAGTTCGATTGTTTTGGCACGCTGCCAGAAAACTTCGTCCACTTCGATAGTATCGATAGTTCGATAGTCTCGCTTCAGCGAATACTATCGATTGTCAACTCGATCTATTCGGCCTACGAATGAACTATTCATTCGAATAGGAAACTATCGATGTTTAAGGAACACTAATAGTGACTCGCATCTATTTCCAAGTCACGTGCATGGGTTTGCCAAAACTACTGCGAGGATTTTAATGTGTTTCGCAGACGATAATTTTTAGCTTTTTGCTGCTATGTTCAGTATATTTGCTTTCATTCGTTTTATATGTTAGATGTTTAATTTTTAAGCAGTTTTTAAAATGTAAACAGAAATTAAAAAGGGATCTGTGATGCTTCACAGGTAAGATTATTTAGATTGGCATATTTATAGTAATTTTATTCCTAAAAACCTATACTTTGAATAGAGTAAATTATTCTATAAGCTCTTTTAAACTTCAGGGATTATTTTCTTGATAAAAAATTTCTGTAAAAATTTTAATTAGACTTCTGCGCCACATGCATTGATCATATCCACGATAAAATAACTATAAAAAAGAATGTTTAGCTTTTTTTTTATTAAAATACTTCAAATCAGTCGAATCGAAACAACGGGATAATGAGATCTAGTTGAGTTTTGGTTGTGTTAAAGCACTTTTATTGGGAAAAAATAGACAGCCGAAACATCAATCATCAAATAAACACAAACTTGGCACACAAACCTGAATATATATATGTCTACCAACCAACACAAACTTCCTCGAATCCTCGCTGTCGTTTCGAATTTCATATTTTCAGGTTCACTCCATTTTACTTGTGCTTCGTAGTCTTTGTCAAAAAATAATAAGAAGAAGAATTTTACAGGAAAACTAGGAACAGGTAAATAGTTTATTTTATTTATAGTAAGGCTTACATCTTCCCGTATTTAAAATGGGACGCCTTTGTTTATTTTTACTCCTTAAAATAACATAAACAATAAACCAAATTTGAGTTCGTTGTAGTCACAATTGTAACGAATTAATTCTATCCTTTCTTGCAGTTTTTTCTAAATATAATGCTAGTTTAATCTAACAGTTCGTTTCCTCTGTTGCGTTTATTTTTGAATCCTGTCGGTGCCATGTGGAATTGGGTCTAGTCTTCCTAGCGTACTTTGATTGATATTTCTTGTAAAAGGCCCAAGCATTTTTAAGTTGTGGTTAATGCCCAAAATACAAAAATACCTGGGCTTTTATGAATTTCTGAGAAAAATTCAAATATTTCTGCGAAATATTGTTATTTGTTATTTTGTCAAACAAGAATAAATTGATAATACTAAACAATCAATATAAAATGTTATTTAAAGTTAAACCTATATATAATCTTATAATCGTTTATTCTTGTCTAATGGATTAAATTCTTATGCAATTTTTTTTGAAGGCAACTCACTTCCCTTTTAAAGTAAAAATAATCCAAACAAGTAATCTTTTCTGCCATTTTGCAAGAATGCTAATAGTTAGCACCCAGTATAGCAAATACTTGACTCGGACACAATTCTGAAACAAAACTTATCATAAAAACACAATGGCCCCAATATCAGGTAGAAGTTGTTGCAGGAAGCAGTTGCATGACAGCTTAAATTTTAGTAATACAACTTCTACTATAACTCAATGGTTTTATTTTTAATTTAGAAAAGAAAATTGCACACAATAATGTATATAGCACCTTTTATAATTTATAAATGCTTTAATATTTATTAAAATTGGTACCAAAGTGAAACTAAAAATATCTGTACATGAATGCCCTTAATTTAGGCATTTAAAAATGCTTTGAGCAAATGACTGTGATATTGCACTATTTATAAATACCCAGCCCACTGGCCCTTAGCACATCCCACATCTATAAGAGGTAATATTAACATTCTTATCAACTTGCTTTGACGTCATATAAAACTACAGTAAACTTCTAATTATTCGTGGAATTTGGTGACACGGCATTATCAGCGTATAAGGGAATTTACAGATAACCCATAAAGAAAATAGTCACAAGATTGCCTTTAACTGCGTTTTTATTTTAGTAAAGTTATGTCTATATATATAAAAGGCAAAGTCCTGACTGACTCGCTTATCAATGCTCAGCCAAAACTACTGAAGATATGGCTTCCAAATTTTAGGAGCTTATTCTTTTTATATTGTAGGCGACATTTAAGAAGGGATTTTTCGAAATTCAAACCCACAAACTTTAAATTGGTGTAGGAGTACAAATTTCTCCATAGGAATAGCATTTTAAGATTAGAATTTTTACTTTTTATTTAAATAAGTAAAATATCAAAAGTCCCCAGCGATCCCATGCCTGCTCATAAATTTATTCAAGGTCAAAAGTCGAAGCAGCAGAAAATTAAAAAGATAATAACAGATAGATATTTCTACCAGTTGTTATTGCAATCGGGAATGTGGCCTCAAGCAAATCTGTATTCATTATTTTTGGGATACCTAAATATCTTTTTTAAAAATAACCTATTTTTTAAAAAGTATCTCCCCTAAGTAGGGCCTGCTAAACTTTTAATAAAGTAATATTTGGTTATGCTGCCACAATTTAAACCAATGTGTTTATACCAATGTTAATTTTTGTTTTGATTACAATTCCATTGGCCACTTCGTGGCCAGCAGGAGGCTACGCCCCCTGCTTTTCTATCGCTCGGGAAATGCTGCACAATTCCCATTGGCCGCTTCACGGCCGGCTCGCTGGTGAACGTAACTTTTCCAACCCAACTTTACACAGGCCTATGCATATTTTAAAATCCAGGTCTGTGTATCTATGACAATTGGGTCGAGCCTCGGTAATATAGAGGCATATTTTCAGCTTCTTTTTCAATAACATATGGTAAAAAAAAAGTTAAACTAACAATTTCCTAATAATCGTAAAACTTACATTTTATTACCAACAAAAATCTTTAAAGTATTTTTTTGCGCTGGCTTTTTTCCCCCCATTGGCCGCTTCACGTATTTAAGCATACAAATAGGCGTATGTATTTTACATTTGCAGGCCACTGTAAAATCGTCATAAATGTTAGTAAAATAAATTGCACCTTGCACACTAACGTTTAAATGTCGTCCAAGTTGCATTGAAAATTAAGTTTTCTTTGTTTTGTAATTTCAGATTTGTAATTAAGATTTCGGTAATTCCATTGTAAATCAAATTTTCTTAAAATATAACACGAAGCCGCAAAGCGTACATGAAGTATGAACGCGTAAAACTCTAAAAGTTTGATGGACATCAAGAAGGTGCAGTGACGTCACTGGCGAGGTGTCATTTGAATGTAAGGAATAGAAATATGTCGGCCGGCACAGCAAAAACAAAAATAATTCGAACAAATAATAAAAATACAAAAACTACGAGAGATTATGAAATAAAAAAAGAAAGCCACCAGCCCGCCGAAGAAAAAAAGTTGATAGCAGATTTAACATGATATTTTTTATCAATTCTGAAAATTAAAAAAACTTCTTAATCTTTGTTATAATTTTTTTTATAATCTATAATGACGTCCTAGTTTGAGTTGAGTGAGTATTTAGGTGTCGGCTCGTCACTTGACTGTGGTTCGAAATTACGACGGCCGTTGCCAATATAGCCCTCTTGTGCGAAGATGGTTAAAACCTAACCTATCATCCAAAATATTTAAACTAAAAAATCTGTATACCTTCTATCTTGCTATGTAATATATTTTAAGGCAAAATTATTTATAATAAAAAAAAATCTAAGAACAGAGCAGAGAGCAACTGTTCTTTAAAAAGAACATAAATATAACGGAGTGACGCCTTTCTTTTTTCCCGTGATATTATGCAAATTATGCAAAAAAAGAACCAAAATTTCATTTTCGTGTGCCTTATTTTAATTTTTAATTAAAAAACTAATTGTAAATTTGAAAAAAAAAGGCATCGAGGGGAGGGGAGAGATACATGAGGGAGACACATTCCAGAAAAATTTTGGACTTGTAACATCAATATTTCATCCTGTTATGGCTCCGTACGCTTTGAAAGAGCTTACTTTTTTTTAATATAGAGAGAAAAGAAATTTCTGCGTGAACGAAAATTAAGTTTAAACACATAAGAGCATGTCGGTTTAATTTGCAAGATTGTTATTTGAATATCATAATTTTATTTGAAATCTTTTGATTTTTTGTGGTGGATCAGATTTCCTCAACTTGATTCTAATTATGTTTCAGAATTTAATTTAATTGATGCTTACAAATGGTAAGAAATGAAGATATTGCTACAAAGTCTCATGACAGTAAAGGCGATAACTATTCTAGATCTGATGGACACTTTTAAGAAATGTCAATTTTCTCTATGTAATGTATAGCGTACATAATTCTTTATGAAACTGGTAATTTGGTACATCTATGATATAATTTCCGATTGAATTTTGGCATTGGCGGTTTTTTGGCGAAGTTCAAAACTTAACGTACAGTAGCTATTCCGTGGCGAGCCAAAACCCGAGTAGGCACCCAATGCAACTTTTAAGAACGACATCCTACGCAGCATCAAGACCATCAGGTCAAAATATTTAATGTGCACTCCCACTACACGGGGTATTATTCGTCGGACATTTTTTGGTTGCATGAGCCATTTATAGGTTGGCAGTTATTTTGGTGATGCCCAGAGCCGAATCTGAGACCTACCGCATGCAGGGAGAAAACTTTTACCGACTGGGCTCCCCAGCCCTATCGAGTGGTCAAATATGGAATGGAATGTTTACCATATTTGGGGTATAGGAGGGCAAATAGAAGCTGGCCATTATATCACAGCTCTTCTGGCAATTTTAACAGGGGCCTATGGGGAACGCTCTTAACTCGTGGAAGGGCCTGGTTACAATCAACCTCTCATATCAGCCCAGTAGCAGAACTTTCTGAATGTGGCTGCAGCATGACGTTTTAAGGAAAAAATTTGGCTGCAGGGAATAAGGACCACATTATCAAAAGATTTACCGTACACCGACAAGCAGCTGTTAAATTAATGCTTAAATTTTTAAGTTTAATTAATAATATAGTAGTACAATCATGACGTATAACACATTCAGGGCGGGAAGCCATTGCACCTGCTGGTGCACTGCACAGCAGAGATCAACCTGGGTAAAAAAAATGCTAAAATGTAGAAGAAAGCTGTAGCAAAATGCTAAAGAAAAATTAGTTGCTTATAAATCAACGTCTCACGCCAATTAAATCACTTAAATTTATACACAAAAAAATCAATCTTTGTGTAGCAGTTAATTAATTTTGTTTAGCAGTATAGCTTAACAACACAATGATAATTATTTTATGAATCACAACATGACAAATTTAAATACTTATTTAATAGTATTCTACTAAATGTATTTGTAATTTAAAAAAAACTAAAAATAAGTACATTTACTTTTATTTATGGTGTTGGATCATCTTCAGATTTGTCTATGAACATGTTTTTGCTGTTCATTTGTTGTATTAAAATCAAGTACAATCTGGTTGTATGAAATCCCCCAACTTTCGGTCTTTCAATACATATCCTTATTAACATGGTTCATACATTTGTAAGAAAAAAAATATTCATGCACTTTTCAGAAAAATTCAAGGACTAGAAATTTACTAGCAACACAAAATCTAAATATATTAAGCGTGTATAAGTTGATTAACTAAAAATATTCTAAAATCAGAAACCCCAGTACTAGCGGAAGTAAAAAAAAGGTTCAAACGCAAACCAAAAGTATTTCAACATTCAAGCTGTTCTTGTGATCACGGACTTCGTGAATTGGAAAGAAAAATTGGAGGGAGAGTTTCAGCACTTTGGCCTCAGAGATACCCCCAATCGGGCTGCAGCATTGCTGTCGTGCTGGGCGGCTTCTGCTACCGGGCTTATCAGAATGGGAGTACCCCACATCATAATGAGAGGAGAATATAATATCCTGATGGTATGCTGCCCTTTGGAGAGGGGATCAATAAAAAAAAGTTTATATAAAAAACGTGGCAGTCCACTCAGCCGAATGAAACTCAGCCGAAACCGCAAAAAGTAGCCAATTTGGTGAAAAAGTGTGGTTGTGCTTGGCGGAGAGATCCCCTTCTGCTGATAAGGGTTTGTGGTTGCTTTTCTCCTACGAAAGCGTTGGCGATAAGAATTCAACCGAAAGGTGCTTGCAAAGCCAAATCGGAACCGAAAGTTGTACAATTGGTGAACGCCCCCTGCTCATGATGTGATTGCGAATACAATGCGATCCCCGTGCAGACCAGGAGTCATAAAAAAGGCCCCATGTTCTAAGAACTCAGACGGGTCCTGTTTCAGGCGACAAATATAACCAGACAACAGGCATTTAAAGGATGGGTAAAAGAAATTTACAAAATAATTTTTAATCGAGCTATATTGAAGGATCAATATTAACATTTTATTTATTAATTAATAATTTACATTTAGCAAAAAACTGAATTGAAGTAGAGAAATAGTTAACTATTATATCACGTTTGATATATATACACATATATTGTTTCAAATTTAAGTTATGTTTCTTTACTTCCGTATCGTTAATTATTACTTTAAAACATCTTATAACTTGGCTGCTGTTTACACTGATAATTGAATTGTTTCTAACTTCTGCATAACTTCTGCTTTGTTCAACTTTTTCAGTCCTCAAAATTCTTTATTTGCTGTAAAAGACAAACTCTCAAATTATATGTTCATTTTGGCTGGAGCATAAAAGTTTGATGATGGGCATTTTTAATATTTAAACAATTCTGTCTATAACAGATTTTGATATCATAATTTAAATAGTATTAAGTTCATATGTCAATATTTCATTTACTTAAAAGCGCCACGCCAGCGTGAAGCTCTGTGTTAAAGCATCATGGCACCGTCGATACCTTTCGCATGTTCTGTATCCGTCTTAGTCATCTTTTTAACGGCCCGTTTTGGAAACACAAAAAATCTCGCCAATAAACGCCGTGTATATGTGACTGGTGCACGTTAAATCTGTTGACATTCAAAGTTCTGACTCCATGTACGACTTCGCTATCTATATGCGTGGAGTTTAGCTTTGCTCAGGTGTAGTCCTCATCACTGTCCCGTGTTTAAAACTTACGGAGTTTGTCGCTCATATCCATTGCGTAGCGTTAGGACGATGTGAATTCCATTATCTCTACGTTTGTAAATCGTTAAACATCAACACATTAAAAATATATATAGTGAGGATCGGGTGGCCTAGTGGTTAAGATTACTGACCATTACGCTAACAGTCTGCGCACTGTACCGGGTGCGGGTTCGATTCCCGCCTTCACCCTGGGTGTAATTTCTAATTGACGAAGGTTTATAAGCGGGTCTCTGATCAAGCACACAAGCCGGAAATACATGTACAAACCATATATGTAGTTTTAGAAGTTTTTATACGTGACGAACGACAGTTGGGATTGGGCTGAATTAACGTTGCACTAAAGCTACAAGAGGACTATTGGACACGCAGGGATGCAGAATATGTCCGATCCGGCGATCCTAGATCGGGGGAAATTTTAGCCATCTGGGGAAATTTTGCGGAAAATATTCAATTATTTTCGATTTTAACAATGTATTACAAAATTCCCTGACCAGCCGTTCGTTTTCTGTTTTAAAACCTACCGTTAATTTTTTTTTTGTTCTAATAAACCAAAATAGCATAACGCTTTTGTCTCCTCAATTCAGCATGTCATCGGGCGTTGATCGCATCCATACGACATTCCCCCCTTTGTGTCAAATAGCGTAGCCATCGCCAGCTATTGTACAGATGGTCGAAACCAGGGTTCGATTTAAGTGGTAGCGCATCGCAATTTGCGATGCAAATTCACCGAAACAGCGATAGAAATAATCAACCGATTCGCTACAACTGCAATGCACCTTTCTTTTAAAAAAAAAAAAAAACGATTTTTACTCTTTCTTCGCACCGTACTATTTTTACGGTGCCCGTAATTAGGTGAAACTAAACTTAAATTTCAATAAAATACAGGTTAAAATAATAGATTTTAATAATGAAGATAAAAATTTCAATCAAAATGGGAAGATGAATTAAGATTAGGTTACACTAAAGATGTCTTCAAATCTCGGCCAGCCAGTGCAATCTCCCATTAGAAGAAGAGTCCAATAATGCTTTCCTGATTTGCTTATTTTGCTGCCTAGTAATTTTTTACAAAATCTACCGATGACGTCACATTACATCAGAATGATTGACATTTCTCTGGCTCTGCGTGATCGGAAGAGTATCTCCTCTCGTTACTTTTGTAGCTCCGGTTCAGGCCAAGTCGGACGACCAGGATATTTTTTCTGATCAAGTGTCCTACTCGCGGCGTCCTTGAGTAGTGATCACAAGAAAAGCATGAATGTTAAAATACTTTTTGTTTTACATTTGAACCTTTTTTCTACTTTGGCATATACTGGGGTTTCTGATTTTAGATATTTTTTTTCTTTTTTAAATGGAGTGTCGGTGAATACACGCTTTATATATTTAGGTTTTATGTTGCTAGTAAATTTCTAGTAATTTAATTTTTCTGGAAAAGTGCTTGAATTTTTTTTTCTTAACAAATAAGACCAAAAGTTGAGGATTTCAATCAAAAAAAGGCAGTCAAGATAATAATTTATTTTTTTTGCAAAACCTGGTGCCTAAATTTCCAGCCTTATGAAACTGCCAAAACTTGAAAGTAATCTACCAAATGAATGAACAGCAAAACATGTTCATAGATAAATCTAATGAATATGACCCCTTCCTCATACACCATAAATAAAATAAAATGTACTTATTTTAAAGTATTTAAAAAGATATATTTAGTAGTATAGTATTATATAATTATTTAAAATTTATTTTGTGGTGATAATAGTTAAAATTTAAATTTTATCGGTCACGCTTACTTCAGCTTTTTTGGTTTTTCAAACCAAGCATTTGGTTTGGATTTCAGCTTTTTTGTTCAACAAGCACTAACATCCCTGTATATCGTAAAATTTTATATACCTAAGGAAATACAGAATTTATTAAGTCTATAACATATAGTAAAATTTTGGGGGAAATTTTCAAACTGATTGGGGGAAATGTTGGGAGTAAAAACATTTTCTGCACCCCTGTGGCCACGGACCTCATATTTAATCAGGGTCAAGTGACGAGGCCGAAACCCGAACTGGCACTTAGGTAGCCGTAACGCGACTTCTTACGCGGCGTCAGAACTTAGGACTACGGCAGATTTAACGTGCACCAGTCTCATATACACGGCGTAATTTAATGAGATTTTTTTTGGCAAAGCACGACCCGTTTATAGGATTTCTAAGGCGAGGACAGAAACTGGAAGGTATTATCATTGCAATGGCAAGGCACCTTAACTGACCGCGCCCTGCCGGCGCCCCACAAAAATTTCACTAAGAACATAAAATTTACTCGACCTTCAAACACATTCTAATTAACAAGCCGATAATATCAAAAGAAGTTGTTTTTAAGGGGTGGGGTGTTAGGAGTTAA
The DNA here is from genome assembly GCA_019343175.1 of Oedothorax gibbosus. Lineage (NCBI taxonomy): Eukaryota > Metazoa > Arthropoda > Arachnida > Araneae > Linyphiidae > Oedothorax > Oedothorax gibbosus. The sequence continues at coordinate 16,469,976 of CM033278.1, forward strand.
GAGATTTTTAATAGAAAAAAAAATATATGTATTTTGAAAATACTCGCATTGAAGCACACTCATGTCTGCTTAATATAAGGTATCATATCATATGTACAAATCACACATCTAAAATCAAACAAGTTTTTTGAAATCTTTACAAAAACGTCATGGTATTTTAATGATATTTGACTAATACTCGGCTTTTATAATTGCCCCATTCTGAATTACATGTTTTTAGAATATATTGCTCACAAAAACCCCATTTCATTTAAACCAAACCATTCCAAATGAATTAAATTTTTTTACTATATGTCAACTATATTTATATGCTTGTTTTCAATGCCTTTACCTAGCTCATGAAAAAAATTACAGAATAATTTTTATATATAGAGCTATATTTAAATAAAGGATTAATATTTAATTTATTATTGAACAAAAAATTGGTTTGGGGATAATTTTAGCCTTTTCAGTGCTCAAAACTTTCTATATTTGTTGTAAATGTTTAACACTCTCAAATTATATGTTCATTTTGGGTCTAACATAAAAGATCGATAATGAACAATTAAAGGCCAAATATAGAAATGACATAGCTTGTATAAATGAAAAAATATATATATGATAATTTTAATTCCTCTAGATTCAAATTTGCAAACATTGATTTATTTCTAAAACATTTACAGTATTTTTTTGCTTGATTCTATCTTTATTTTCATCAATAGACTTCTAATAATCTTTAATAGATGATATGTACTCTTTAATTGTAAAACTAGGTGGCAAAACGCAGTGTCTAATTTTCCACAAATTAATTTTTAAGGTACCACTCGCATATTTCAAGTGACGCTGCATCATTCTTGCTTTTATTCCGGGATTTCAATGGCGATTTCGTGGATTGGTAGTATGGCGGGGTAAGCTCCGCTCATTACATTAGTAAGATGTCACAAGGCGCCAATGCGAGACCATATTTTCATTCATGTGGAACTGTTGTCACTCAAGACGTGAAACATGCTCCATTGACTGTCAAAAAGTCTCAGATTGGCCGAATTTGGCAATACTATGATGTCTTTAAACAGCTGTAGAACATTTTAATTTTTTTTTAACCGATATGCTAAACATATATATTTTTTTTTAGAAAAACAAGTTTAAAATTCCCAAAACCACCACTTTCGAATATATATATATATATATATCACTGATTGTGATTAACTATCAATATGCTACATTTCATAATAGGAGGACAGAATAGGTTTGTATCAAACTATTCGCGAAATAATTCCATTGTAAGGCAGTGAGTTATTTAATAGGTCCTTTCACATGAAATTTCGCTGTTGCGTATTAGTGTATAACTTGAAACAAATAATATTTATTTTTGCAGAAAATAGAAATTATAAGTCTAGCTACTTTTGAAACCAAATCTTAATTAATAATAACCAATACCTTTTAACCCTTTAATGTATGATTTTTAATTTTTGCTTTAAAAACATATTTTTTTATCTTTGATGACCATACAGTATGGGAAAAATATTTGAATAAAATCATTTTACCCTGGAACTTAATTATATAAATTTTTTTAAACTTTGGCATCGCCATAAACTTAGCATTGAGGACGATTTATTAAATTTTGAGAAATTGTATCCTTTTGATTGCATGCAACATAAATGATTTTTTTTTAATTTAAATAATTACCTTATTTACTCTAAACATGAATATAGCTTTTAATGGATGACATATAGCTAAAGTTGCCCAACATCAATAATATTTTTAAGTTATTTTAAAATGGATTAACGTGTATGTTGCTAAATTGCAACAGTATGCACTAGTGGGCTAAACTTGAAGTTTATTATAATCGCTAAAAATAATGCAATTTACTCATTAAAGTATGTTTATTTTGAATTTTTTTTTATCAGAAAGTCACAAAAAAATGGTAGAAATAAGCATTTAGTTATTGGTTTCAGCTTTAGACAATATTATCAGCTACATTATACACTATGGTATACTAGCCGGAGGATATTTGTTGCGAAAAAACAAAATGGCTCTATTTAATAAATAAAATCTTATATTTTATTTTTAACATTTTCGAATCCTCGACAAATAAAATATTGTAATTCGTTTTTCCCCCCGAAGGAACCTTAAAAATACCAAACCAACTTGGTACCAATACAATTGGTAAATTTGGTAAAATAATGAGAATAATAATTTCGAAAATGATAATTAAATACTATTCGAAGAAAATATGGTATATTTTCAGATACTAACATCTTTCTAAATAGAGACAAGGTATTGTGTATCTTTCAGTTAATGTAAAACAATTCATTATTTATCATTAAAAAGTGTGTTTTTTTGTTAAAACGTTGCTTTTGGAAAGGTTAATTTCCAAAAGTTTAGTAGATCACTCCTTCATCATGAAACCCCATGCCTGATCTACACCACACCCTTATTGTTATGAAAAAATAGGTTTACATAAACCTATATATAAATTAATCACGTAAAAGTAAAACTAAATTAAGCATTTAAATTATAGCTGCTCTGCTAATATAAAAACAAATACAGTTGATATTTAGGCGACGAACTTAGCAAAATATAACATATTAGCCCCTAATTCGACATTAATTAAACTTAAAAGATCTATTTGTGCACACACTGGCTACTTTCGATTTTTACAACCAAATCACCTTGCACATACAGCTTTGAATAGTGGACACTGTCCTCCCGCAGAGCCAATCCATCATTGTGACAGTAGCTCTCTTCAGTAAAATTTTTAGCCCCTAAGTGAAAAGCTAGTATCAGCTATCTTCGGAGGGGCCGTATATGTTGGTTGGTTTTCTTAAACACAATTGCCATTTTAGAGCGATAAACCAGCCAAATTGTTAGCCATCTTGAAGGGCAGGATAACGAAAGAAAAATCTAAGTTGAAAACATTATCGCCATAATGGTGAATATGTTGCCTTGAAATTTGGCGAGATTTTGCGGTTTAGGGCGTTCGGCTGAGTTTCATTCGGCTGCGTGGACTGTAACCAAAAAAACAATCACCGTTATTAAGGTTACACTAAAATAGTCTTCCTTAACTAAACAAAAAATGTCAACAAATCAAAAGTAAGCCATTATAAGCAACTTAAGATTTTTATGATTTTACTTTATTGCAAAATACATTTTCTCCAAAACTATCGCTTCAAATTTCTTCTTTTTTTTACATGAACTCAGAAAGTAAATGAGGTTTGAATTTTTATTAGCTGAACTTGATTTTTTGACTTAATGCTAATAGAGCATGTATGTAAAGCTTATGATACAAATCTAAAGTCGTTCATGATCTAACACACTTATTTCTTTCTAGCTTTCAATTTACAGAATTTAAATATCTTAGTAGATATTTTAGTTATGTTTTGTTCAGGCTGTTTTAAGGCAAAATTTTAACTAAAATCATAAAGGAAAATTTTTTAATTTAAATTTTTGTCCATTTTACAACTTTTCAACTTATATTCATCATCATCATATTTGGCATGACAGCTCAGTGTGAGCCAGGGCCTTCTGTTGGAGACTCCTCCAGGACAGCCTACTCTTGGCCTGGGTCTTCCAGTTTTTTACTGTTAGAATATTAAAATCCAACTCTACAGAATCAATCCATCGTAGTTTTGGTCTACCTCGTCTCCGTGTTGTGAGAGGATTGGCAGAAAATACCCTTTTGACTGGGTTTTCTTCTTTCATGCGTATTATATGTGCAGCCCAGTTCATCCTATTTATCAACTTATATTAAGATATCATAAAAGCCATAAGAAGTTGATTTTTCCATTTAAAAAATATAGGCCTTCGAAGGTATACAGCTGCTTAACTAGAGCTGTGGTCATGTTTCATTTTCAGTGAAATATGGTTATTAAACAAAATTGATGTTTTAATAATATCTATATTTTTTATTCAATTTTTTAATAAAAAAATTAATGTAAGGCAAAAAAAAAATTACATTTCAAAAAAGCCATTTCAAGTACCTAAATTAACTCTTGTTCTCAGAAAGTTGTATAACTGAAATAGAGAGAGTGTATTATGATTAAAAAAAAAAAAAAAAACTTTGCAATTGCAATGATTTCACAGAACTATATCAAAATTAACTTTATTCTATATTGTATAGAATAAAACAGCATTAAAATAAAGCAAATTTTTTACCACTACAAGTACAGTAATGAGTAACCAGTGAGTTGTAGATGTAAAAAATAGATTTTCAGAAAATTATTGTTATATTGAGCTGTTAACAATAATAAAAACAAATCGATTATTTATAATTTTTTTATATGCTATTTGATCATCATGCCTTTTACAAGGATTGCAGACCATCTATTTTTTCCCCATAATTGCTGTTACTAGCTACTTTTCCTTATTTTTTTATAGCAGTTAATACATAATTAATTTTATTGCCTGATTATTACTATATAAAAAGTAACATCATAGACTGCATTTCGACCCTTTTTACAACTTTACCCACCTCCTATTAGGTCTTATTATGAACATGCTTATCATATGGTATTATTTGACACCTATCTTAGATAACAAATGTTTTTGTGTCCAATTTCAGGTGACCACTGTTCCACCTATCCACCATGACAACCAGCAATGATATTACGAAGGACCATATCGATGCATATCTCAGCCTGACTGGGATCTTGCAGCCCCTAAATATTGCACCAACTGCCACTGGTGGAGCGGGGTTTAATAACAGAGATGAATTTAAAAAACCACAATCTGCTGTTCCTAGGTATAAAGATGCTCTGAGTTTTGTAATCAAGGATTGGAAAGTTACTTTTAAAAAGTAACTGTTATAGTTACTTAATATGAAGAAAAATTGAAAAATAACTAGTTAGTTACTTAATACAAAAAGTAAAATTAGTTATTTTTAGAAATTTCAAGTTATAAGAAAAATTTAAATTGAACCTTTTTACCGTTTTTCAAAGAGAACAACGATAAAAGAAACAAGGACAAACGGAAAAAAAGTTAAGACTGAAAATTCATTCAAATTGTTCAATGTTCAATTTTAAATAATTAAATTTAAGTTGAACGCTGAATGGCCAAAAATACCCATGAAGAGCGGTGTGAGAAGTAATTACCACTAAAAGCAACTAAGTTACAGTTAGTTTCTGAAAAACCTAACAGTGTTACCTAAAATAAGTAACTGTTACAAGTAACACATTACTAAAATCCCTGTTTGTAATGTTGCTGAACAGGCCTAATCTAGATATTACATGGATAGCAAGCTCGGAAACTCTTTATGGGAAAGTTTTAGCTTGCATGATTGTCTTTGCCTAAAACAAGTTCTAGCTCTAAGCTTGGAGCAATCATTAATTCATCTCGGTTGTAGTGATGTATTTTTTCTCTTTATTTCATAGTGTTGAAAGAAACCTAGTACGTTTGTGATAGTAACTATTACCTAGAATCTATATATAAACATAGAATTTGGTTTTAATTTAAACTTTTAGTCGGCACAGTTGCCTATTATCTTTTACTTTCTTTCACAAAGAAAATTAATATTCTTTATTGTTTGCTAAATTGGTTTGCAGTTCAAAGAATAAATATGATATAATTTTCCTGTCATTTCCCTGAAAACCAGTCGAGAGAAAAGTGTGACCTTCAGACTTTTACATTAAACACAGAGACTATAATATAATACAGAGATTACATATTTGTTTTCTTTCTTCAGGTGGGCCAGTTCAGGAACAGAATACGTTAAAAAATATCTGAACAAAGATAATGAGTCTCAAGTAAATACTTGTTTTATACATTGTTATGCACACATACTTGTCTACTATCTTAAACTTGTAAAATAATCTATGACTTATATTTATACTTTCAAAAATATGAACAAAATATGAGAAAAAAAAGCATTTCGGAAAATTAAATATTTTTAATGGTTTATAATTGAGTTTAATTTCTATATTTTATTTCATTTGAAGTATCCTTTAAATATGTTGCTAATGTTTTATAAGAGGGTCTATCAGTGAAACTGATACTAGAATTAATATTTTTTTGGAGCATTTACTAATAAATAAAATTTATGAAGTTATAGAAAATGTGTTTAGAATATTGACAAGTATTTCTACTGTATTTATTAAAATAAAGATGTATTTGGCAATTCCATATGAAAAAAAAATTAGAGCTACTGATAGTTTTGGCGATGTGACATGGCAATAAAGCCCCTATAATTCCATGAGAAATTAATATGCAAAGGATTGAGTATTTATGATAAATCAAAATAAGGATAAATTAAAATTATAAGATTCAGTATTTTTGGGGTTTTATGGGTATAAATAAAAAATGAGTGTAAAATTTATAGTTATGTTTTTTTACATGAGTGTAAAATTGCTAAATTTTAGAAATTATTTACTCTTTTTATCTTTTAGTTTTCTACCAGTAGCATAGGTGTACCGGCATACTCGACTTCAAGCCTTAACACTTTACTAGATGTCGATGATTCTAGCACTGCTGCTGGGACTGTACCTGCGTTAAATGAGTTGTATTCTGAAACTACTCAAAATATTTACGAAACTTATTTTAATGTCCCAAGGGCTTATGACCAAGATCTGACAATCACTAAGTACAGAGAAGATGTAAATATGTTTTGTTATGGTGCTTTATAAATTTAAGTAACATATTAAAATTTAATCAAGTTTTTTTATTAGTTTTATAATATTGTGTTTTTTAAACTTAAATGTGAAGCTAAAAATGAGATTTTAGGTTATTGTACGTACCTCACAAAATTTTTAAGCTAAATATATGATTTGTGAAATTATTAAAAAATTTAAACTTCAATTTAACCAACTTGTTTCTGTTTTAATCTGCTTTTTAAATTTTTTTTAAAGTAATATTTTATTTAAAATATTCAGCAAATGCTTTATCTAAAGGTACCGTTTAATGCTTAATTTGACTTTTTATTTTATTTTAGATTCTTCAGCAGTTGAATATTAGCCCTGTAGTTATAATTCAAGGCCCCACAGGCTGTGGAAAAACTACGCAAGTTCCCCAGTATATTCTTGATTACCACCAATCACGAGGAACTTATTGCAACATCATCGTAACACAACCCAGAAAAATAGCAGCCATAAGTATTGCAAGAAGAGTTTGCCATGAAAGAAAATGGCAGTTAGGAACCATTGTTGGTTATCAGGTTAGTTTGATTTAAAGTGTGGTCGCTGGTTTTTTATTTTAATTTCAACTATACAATAAATATTCATTAATGTACCATTTATTTATTTTTGTTTTGTTAATAAGTTATTCTAAAACAAAATTTTTTAATAAATATTTCTGTTCAATTGTTGATATACACATTTTTTATTGCTTAATACAACTAAATTTGAACGCAAGCTCATCCAATTTTATGGACTGATCTATTTCTGTTATATTTAATAAATTATAGAAGTGGGTGAATTTTTTTTTATTGAATCAGGGTGTCCAGCCGTCGGGAATTGTACTTGAATTTTTTAGCGCCGGGAAAATCGGGAATTATGCTTGAAATTGTTGAAAATTATGGGAAATTTCGCCAGTTTCTGAGATTTTTGAATTTTAAAAATTTATGAGGATAAGCCTTGCAATCGGCCGATTTTTAAAAAAATCCCCCATTTGTAAATTTCAGATTTACTGATTTTCAAGACAATTACTTTTTTTCGAGAATATCTAATTCCTTCAAAGTTACGAGTTTGGTCTTTTTTTTTTAAGATTAAGAATTTCGCCTGAATTGAAAAGTTATTTGTTATGTAGGTATTTAAGGTTCGCGATTCATTTGCTGTTCGAATCGATACTCGATTTTCCGTTAGTTTGCAGTTAGCCTAGATTTATATTTGGGTGGAATTTGAGGTCGGGATATGCTAATTTTTTTTCCTGTTCGTTTAATTTCAAGATCAATTTTTGAAGATGCACGATTTACACATTTTCATTTTCGCGATTTAAATATTTCGGATTTGCGAGTTCGTTGTTTTTAATGATATTTGATGATTTTTTGATTCACCGATATTCAAGGTTTCACGATTACGCTATCTTCAGTTTTGTTGTAATTGGTCTATTTGTAAAGATCAGTAATTCGTCGACTTCGAAGTTTTGAATTACAGTACAAAACAACCCAAGTTTAAATAATAAATTTTAATAATACAAAAATTTCAATTAAAATTTGAAAATGAATTTAGATTTGATTACACTAAGATGTCTTCGAATATTAGTTACTGGCCAGTACAATCCAATAATGCTACCTGATTTACTTATTTTGCAGCCTAGTAATTTTTACGAAATCCACCGATGAGGTCGCACTGCCTTCTTAAACTAGCTGCCTGTCAGATCCGCGCGGGAGAAAGCTTTGTGTAGGGACCTTTCCTTTCGCCAGAGGGCGGTAACTACGTATTACTGATTTGAGTTTTTTTTGTATAGGATATCGCGCGGTTAGCATTTCGTTTTAATTATTTCAGGAATTTCGTCCATTTATAGATACTAATCGAAGGAGTACATAAGTCAACGACCAAATGTATAATGTTTTCCTTTTTGTTTATTATCTAACTTTTATATTTTAATTTGATTGTTTAATCAAAAGAAAGTCTGTTATAATAGTTGCTAAAGGAAATTGGTCCCTGGCCGAAACGGTGAGGACCCTTTCTGGCTACAGAGGCTATTATTTTTATTTCGTTACGTTTATCCTGTTAATCTTTTCAACAAAATGATGTGGTTATTAAATATTTTAAAATTTGTATTTAATTAGTTTGGTATTTTGTGAGCGCTACGGTCTGTCATTGTTATTATATTTTTATAAACGAGGGCTAATTCGACAGCGACCTATTGCTTAAAGCCTATTCCAAACGGCTAGAAACATCCATGCCAGAGTAGGAATTCTAACCCACAAGCTATGATACCGAGGGCCAGCGCTCTAATTTCTTGGCCATCTTCCGGCTTGCATTTAATTGTAGATTTTTATTTTATAATAATACTAAAGTTAAGGCAGGCTTGGAGGCTTTGATATTGTTAATTTTGTAAATTTGTTTAGGTTGTTAATAACCCTATAAAAATAATCATCGTAAAATGTTTCGTCAATAGGCGCAAGGGTTTAAAAAAAAGTCCATAATATGTGTTTTATTCAAATCCAAGTGAGAATATCGCGACGTGAATAAAGAGAAAATTAGTAGTGAAGTTATAAACTTAGTTGATTTTAATCTATATTTAGATGGTGGGTTATTGACAAATATGTCAATAACTAGACAATATGTCAATAACTAGACAAATATGTCTCAACATTTTGAAATTAATTGTCTTTAAGATAATTGCTTTGTAGTATTACTTCATAATAAAACTAATTTATTTAGTTTTTAAATAGTTAGAATTTTTTTTATGCAATATATTCTCAAAAATTAACACAACACTTTTGAAAGTGTTAATGAACATTAAATATTTTAATCTATCGTTTTTTGTAATCAATATTTAGTGTATAATGTGTAAATTGTATATTTTATTCTTAAACGTAGAAAAATATTTTGGATACGTAAAGTATGTAATATTTCAAAAATTCTGGGTTTAATTAAACTCTAGTTAAATCATTACCATTGGCAAAAATTCTATATTTATAATACAACAAAAAACAAACATGCTTCAGCTAACTTTAAAAGTAAAAAAAGTTAGACAATTTTTTTTTATCCAACAGTGGAGTATTTTTTTTTTAATATATAAAATCATTATGTTTGTGAAACAGTTTTTAAAGCAACTCAATTCTTAAATAATGAAATATAATATTAATTATAAAAATAAACCAAACCAGTTTTATTTAAATTTTTGTTTATAAATACTTCTAGTATATACCAGCTTAAGTATAAACCTCCCCGGATATTTTTAATATTAAACTGCGCCATGTTTAAGCTTAAAACAACGCAAAGAACAGCACATCCTAATTGAAATCAAAGCGAATCCCAGTATCTGTATGTAGCGCCTCTACTGGGGAAAAGGGGAATTTTTCTTGAAACCGGAGATCAAAGTACCGCTCTCCGACGCGACAGGCAGCTAGTTTAAGAAGGCAGTGCTCATAGTGATTGACAGTTTTTTTCCTCTGCGTAATCGGAAGAGCAACGCGTTACTTTTGTAGCTCCGGTTCAGGCCAATCGGACCAACCAGAATATTTTCCTTTGATCAAGTGTTAGTATTGCGACCTCTTGTTATCACAAGAACAGTTTGAATTTTTGTTTACGTTTTAAACTTTTTTTTTCAGAATTTTTTCTACTTCTTCGGCTTATTCTGGGTTTTTGATTTGCGACAGTTTCTTTTTTTTTTTTAAATCGGACTATCCCCGAAATTTAAAAGTGTCCGGATTATGGGTGTCTGGATTAGCGGTTCTGTACTGTATTAGCCAATTTCCGAAAATCCGCAATTTCCGCTATTTCACTGATTTTAAATTTTACGTTTTATAATTCCGGAATTTATGGATTTTCAAGAAGTCGTTAATTGCAATTTCTGTTGATAGATCTTCGGGATTTTAGTGTCTTTTCGTGCTAAATGGTTAGCAAAACGCGGCTTTTCGAAGTTCATGATTTGACGACTTTTAAGGTATTCGCGATTTGCCGATTTCTGTAGGATCGCAATTCAACGATTTCTGAGAATTTACAATTTTCCTGACTTCCTGAAATTTTAGAATTTACCAATCTTTGAGATTTAGTGAATCATTAATTTTAAAAAAAACTGATTTGCCTTCGATTTGCCGATTTTTAAAGGTTGTTCATCAATTGTTCAATTCTGTCTTTTAGGTTAAAATTTAAGGAAATAACTCATTTTGCTAACAGATGTAAAATATTAAATTGAAGTTAGTATTATTAAAGATTATATTTAATGAAATATTTTAAAATAAACTTTTATTTTTTAACATTTTAAAAAGTATCTCGTATAAAAGAGTGAGAATCCTATGTTAAGTGGTGTTGTTTCATTAAAATTGAAGATTGTGACTTAAAATATTAACTAACTTAACCCTACGAATAACGCTTTGACTTGAAAAATTGCCATTAATTTTAATGGTCAGTCTATTTTTAAGTATATAATATAGGTTGTTTTAATTAAATTATTTTTTAGTAAGTTTTGGTAATTTGCCATTAATTTTTCAAGTACATATTTGTCTGAAAGTTGCAAATTAAATTACTTGTAAAAATAGATGTATACATACAATCATGTACTCTGCAACTCATAGGAGACTATAACTAGGTTGACTATTTGTTAGTGCTAAAACAAAAACAATTCATAACTCAAATTTTTCTTTTTTTTCCTAATATTTCTGTTAGCTAGTTGTTAAACATATTTGAAAATGTAGTGGTATAATTGGTTTTGAGAGTGTCCTTGAAAAATTCGGAAATGAGCCTTGAAATCCTTGAAATGTGCTTGAATTTTTACCAACAATTTTGCTGGACACCCTGTGAATGCTTAATTTTATCTCTTAAATTTTACACTTTGTAAATGTTGTAGATAAGTTGTTGAAGTTAAATAATTTTACAAGAATCGCATGCAAGGTAATAAAATGCTAACTAAGTATATAATATTTTAATCAAATAATTATTAAATGAACATATTTTCAGCATAGTTTGCGTTTAATCTTGTTTAACTAATCTGTCAAAGTTGAGTCTTTATGCTTGTGTTTCCAGATGTTTGTAATACAACTCCAAACTCCTAGCAAAATAACGTCTGTTTTCCACTAGGATTGACAATTTTTATCCTGTAACTATTTTAATGTAAAAAAAAAACTTATTTTTTAATGTTTCTCTTTTAGGTTGCCATGGATGCCAAAACTTCCACTGATACACGTTTGAATTATGTAACTACAGGTGTTCTTCTAGAAAAGCTTGTAAATGCTAAGCGTATGGACATGTATACTCATGTCATCATTGACGAAGTACTTATTATTTTACTAATTTATTTTTTTGATTTATACTTTTTATACATATTAAAACGGTACTTATATATACTTAGACAATATGCTATAGGCCTATTCTGTGCAAAATTAACCTTTCTCTAGTGTAAGTCACGTGTGGAAAAAAGTGAGGTACTGCTAGCGTATTCAGGCCGGTCTCGATTTGGCGGCTTAACTTTTGCAGCCAAGAAGCGAAAACGTTATTAATTTGGTAAACATTCCAGTTCAACTTTTAACTCAATGGATGTTTACATCAATCTTGTTGCCAAATCTTGCAAACTAATTTTCTTTTAAGTTTGTTTGGTTGAAAATACAGCGTACAAGAATTATGTAAACAATAGTAAAGCGTGAAACGGGTTTATTTTGAAAATTCCGGTTTTTGTGCGAGTGAGTATTTGTTCGAAACGTGTGTAAGGTTTGGTTTGGTTTTTATAAAATGCACCAAAGCAATTTTTTTTTAATATTGAATTCAATCGACACCAGCAGTTTTCTTAAGGATATCACGGCTTGAGTGGCCACAATCAACGGCCCGGAGAGGGTACCAACGGTTTTTAAAGGATATCACTGCTCAAGTGGCCATAATCGACGGCCCGGATGATTGCCGAGAAGCCTCAATCGGCGGCCCGGAGGGGGTACTAGCGTTTATTTTAAGGATATCACTGCTCGAGTGGCCATAATCGACGGCCCGGAGGATTGCCGAGTAGCCACAATCGACGGCCCGGAGGAGGTACCAGCGGGTTTTTTAAGGATATCACTGCTCGAGTGGCCATAATCGACATCCCGGATGATTGCCAAGAAGCCACAATCGGCGGCTCAGAGGGGGTACCAGCAATTTTTTTAAATCTAACATAATGGACCCCTCATTTATATTATTGACTCTGGAAGGGTGAATGGTTGAGTTGGTTTAAGCTTCCCAATGTTTTGAGGAAATTGTAATAATATAACATTTTTAATTGTGCTCTTTATAAAGGATGAACAATTTGGTCACGTTATAAAGAAAAAAATATTTTTTCAAAAAGTTTATCTTCATTTTTTAAGGAATAAAAATAAATTATATAGACTTCTGAAACTTGTATGGTTAATGACAGTGGTGCCTCATAGCACAACCTTGAATCATAAAAAACCTAATTCTAAATTCCTAATTATTAGCCTACTTTTCTTTTTTTAATTCGAAAGAATTAAAAAAATGAAAAAGTGGGTATTGACATGCGGTCGATGTCTGTCTGTCCGTACCCCCCTTCCAAAATCGGTTCTAATCATCGGATCTTAAAATTCTTTTTTTGTTAGAAAGCTATATATATCAGATACCCAACTTTCATACTTTTTGTCCGCCTGTCTGTATGTCCGGACGGACATAAATCTACTATCTTTCGGCGAATTTCCATTGAATTAGCATTGAAATTCAATTTTGAGTAATTTAAATCACTGTAGGTATTGAAATGCGGTTGATGTCCATCTGTCTGTCTGTTTATATGTCTGTCTGTCTGTCTGTCCGTATCCCTCTTCCAAAATCGGTTCTATCCCTCGGATCTTAAAAATTCTTTTTTTGTTAGAAAGCTATGACCTCAGATACCCAACTTTCATAATTTTGTCCGTCTGTCTGTACGTCCGGACGGACATAAATCTACTATCTTTCGGCGAATTTCCCATTGAATTAGCATTGAAATTCAATTTTGAGTCATTTAAATCACTGTTGCCAAATCAACAATGGCATGAGAAACTTTATTTATTTAAACATATTTGAAGCAAAATAATATTTTCTTGAATCAGTTTGGAATGACGTCATAAAATGTAGCACAGTTTGATTCTTTGATTATTCATTAATTATCTACCAAGAAAGCGGCAAGGCATACTTTTGCATGCAATTATGCTTAGTTTTAATTTACCTTTTTTTATTTTTTAATGCAGTTCGGAGTAGTTTCATTACTTTTGTTATTAATAAATATTTAATTATTCTTCGAACTACAAATAAATCACGAGCAGATGATAAATAATATTTAATTAATTTACGAAAAATATTAAGGAAAATAGTTGATTTTGGCTTTTAGAAGTTTAAATTATAGCTGGGTGCTGTGTTTCGATTTTTTTTTCTAATGTGTATAAATCTAGTGTAGAAACGGCTGTCGATGATATTTACTTTAGGAACCTAGTTTTGTTTCCCGATTAGAACTTCAGTAAGTATTTAAGTAACAGGAAAGTAGGCTATTTTAGTTCTTTATGAACTTCTTGTTTTTTTACTATTGGGATATTATGTTACAAAAATATTTATAAGTGTAAATATTTTTTAAAAAATTGTTGCATAATATAATTGTTACTTTAAGATGTTGTTGTATTTTTTTTAACAGGTGCATGAACGAAATCAGGATATTGATTTTGCCCTTCTTTTGGTGAAAAAATTCCTGAACACCAATTCCCAAAAAGTGAAAGTAAGTTAAATTGTAAGGGGGAATTTATTTAGCAGTCCTCCCCCCCCCTTTCCCCCTTAAATTTCAGTTGAAATCCAAATAAAAAATAAATTTAAGTAGTTCTTTTTACATATATAAAACTGAGCATGTATATGAACTTAGCTCGGTACTATTTTATGAATTTAACCACTCTTTATATTTAACTAAGATTTTTTTTTAAATGAATTTTAGTTTACAAATTATAATATACTTATATGCTTGGAATATACTTCCCATTCATATTAATAAGAAGTCTATTATAATTATCATAGGCACAAATTCTCTCACTTTTGTTAATTGCAATATGTCAATCTCAATTTTAATAGCAATGGTTCTTCAATCTTAAGCCGCCAGGAAAATTAATGTTCTACTTATTTTAATGACAAAATAATATAAATTCCTGATTAATAGTATGTTTATCGATGTGACTAAAGGAAATAATATTTATTTGTGTGTGTAAATTTTTATAAATATTTTTATTCTCAAGGTTGTTTTGATGTCTGCCACCTTTGATTCTTCTGAGTTTGCAGATTATTTTGCTCTTTCTTCGCGTGGCGATGCAGCTCCTATTATCGACATAATTGGAAAAACAAAAGATGTGTCGGAGTATTATGTTACTGAATTAAAAACTCTTTTGAGTAAAGGAGTGAGTTCATTATACTTTACCATTTCCATGCCGTAGTCTGTATTCTCATAGGCCTTAGAAATCTTCTAGGGGCTGTGTGGCGCTATTATGCAGAGAGGCGGCCGCATCAGGCGGCAAGTGAATAAGAGGTGGCATTTTCAAGTTTAAGGAGATACGGTACCCAAAAATGGGTCAAAATATTGATTTTTCAGTTTTCACTTTTTATTATTCACAATGTCTTTCTGAACATTTACTGAAAATTTCATAAGTATATCTTCTGTGAAAAAAAGTTATTAAACAATTTCTAGAGTCATCCCTTGAAGTTTGAACCTGTATTTTGTCTGCTTTCAACCTGTTTTCTCTGTTTCGCGTTTTTCAATTCTTGTGTTTAATAAAGGCCCTAAGGCTTTTTTTGCTAATTAAGTTGGAATTTTGAAATTTTCAGCCTGCGTTCTTATGTAAGTGGTGCACAAAATTGTGCATGGAATAAGGTCTATGTAGATTTTTTTTTTTTAAATGTTGAATTCAGTAATTTGTAATTTTTTAAAAAAAATTTGAGATTTTCTTTTCAGTATAAATATATGTTATATTTTTACTTTAGCTCACATTTTAAAATCCATGCACAGTTATCGAACAAATAGTTCTAAAAATAAACTGTAAAAGTTTGGTGGAGTTATTTTTAAAATTGAAAGAGGAGTAGCTTTTTAAAGAAGTTAAAAACCCTTTTTTTTTAAATAAAAATCTACTTGTAAATATTTTTTTTATTGCTAAGAAATGTTTAGTTAGAGTAAATATTATATAAAAACACTATAATTTGCAAGTTATGTTTGCTAAAAATAATATTTTGGTTACCGTATCCCCTTAACAAATCCAGGGTTACCGCCCTTATGGAAAATCATAAAAAGTTGGACATAGGGTAAATTTTATGATTTACTGCATAAAACAACCGAAAATCATTGTATATGTAAAGATTTTTTGTAAAGTCTTTTCTGATCGTCAGAATTCCTCTACTTTCAGATCGCCGGAATTTGAAATTTTTGGGTTGGAACTTTGAGATGTTCTAATAGCCGAAGTTCAGTGATTTTTGGATCGCTGTGTGTGATTTCCTATAAAAACAGAGTTAAGCAATTATAAATTCGCTGGAAATTCCGGTGGTAGAGGGGATTTTAAAGACTTGCATTACATGAAAATTGTTTACCACACAGCCCTGAATCTACTTACTGTTTAAGATGCTCTCAGAGGGTTGTTAACTTATAACTTGCTTTTAACAAGTCATTAAAAACAAAATTTTACAACTTATTTTATAATAACATTTATTTTTCTCAGGTAAACTATCTATGACTACAAATGGATTTGAATTGTCTATTAGACCTATTAGATATATTCCTTGAACTTATTGGAAACAACCTTCGCTTCCTTTTTAAAAACCTTCAAGGTTTTAGTAGGGCTTAGTTTTTAGTATATATGTGTGTGCGTCTGTGTGCGTGCGCATGTTTTTATTGTATGTGTATGCATGTATACTTAAAATGTGTTAGTATTAGACACTTTTGTACTGTGCCGGATTTTTTTCCTGCAGTACTTTTATTCTGATTTTAAGTGCATCAAAATAACATTTCTGCAGTGTTTTAATGTCTGAGAAACCTGTCAGGATGTTAAAAAAACACTTTAGTTTGCTTTATGTCTTTTGTATTTCTGATTTACCCCATTAGCTTTGAAGCTTATGCTAAAGGAATTATTTTTTAAGGTTCCAGACTATGATCTCGGAAGGCCGTGTATAGATCCAAGTTTATACAATGGAGTTTTAAAACTATTGGTCATATTTGACAAGATTGAAAAGGATGAACAAAAGTAATTTTTTTAATAAGTGTTAATTTTATTTCAAAACAAAGTAGGGTAAGTGTGATAGGGGGTAAGTGTGATAAACAGCTCTTGTAACTTTGGGAATCATTCTAAAAATCTGAAAGTTTGCAATATATAACATTAGACCACTTATACTTAAACTAAAAATAAATATTGACTTTAAATAATAGTTTAAAGATAGTATTAAGCTTTTGAATTTAAGTGCAACTGTCTGGTTTTTTTCAAATTCTAAGTTTTCTTCCAAATTCCATAAGTGTAATATTTTTATAAAAATCCTGTTGTTTTTTTCTTTGTTAGTAAAAAGAATTAAGGTAAAGATATAAAACTGTTTTGGTTTATTATTTCACATGTTGTGAAGTATCAAAGTACAATCACAGTTACCCCTCAAAATATCAGTTGTGGGTAACTGTGATAAGTGACATGGGGTAAGTGTGATAATCCAAAACACCCCATTTACCTTGTGCAAAACATACATAAATATTAAAAAAAAATTACCATATTATTATTAAATTATAAATTATTATAAAAAAATGTATAAAAGGAAAGGGCATTTCATTTCATAATATGCCAGAGGATTTTGAATTAGAAATACCAAAAACTGTCCTTTCTGCTGGATGCTACGTTCTTGTTGCCTTTAAAAAAACGCACGGTAAAGCACTTTTTGGGACAAGTTCAGTCTGAAAATGAGGTGAATCGAGAAGGGATTACTGTAAAATTTCTTAAATATGATAGCATAACAAAGACATTTTCGTGGCCAAATATAGATGACGTGTATATAATTGATGAGGACGATATTGTTTTGAACCTCCCATGTCCAAATATGGACCGAAGAGAGCGTCTGTACTTTTCGCAAGATTTTGAAAATTACAATCTGTAAAAAAAAGCAGTCTAACTAATAATAAAAATTGAATAGCACCATAGGTATTTTGACTTTAAAATTTTGTGTTTCTTTTACATCCTGACTTTAGTTTATTATATCACAACATGAACCAAAAACAAAAATTCTCAATATTTTTGATTTTTCTAATCCGTATATTTCTAATAAGATGTAAAATGCTAATAAATTTATGTTTATATTAAATTGTTAAGAAAAATTTGAAAACACTTATTGCAACTGAAATCACACTTTCCCACATCAAAATCACACTTACCCCTATGTGGGTTAAGTGTGATAAAACAGCAATGGATTTTGAAATGCAAATTTTATTCACTTAAATTTGGAATTCAAACATATAAATTTTTTCCTACATGTCATAGATATGTTTCTTATAATTCACTATCAATTTTAGGATTTGGAATTTACTTGAAGCAGAGAACTAATTTTTTAAAGGAAAAATGCAGAAACCCTATCACACTTACCCCACTTGACCCTATACAGATCTTAATTATTTGAAATTTAAATCAAATTTGTTGACTGTTTATGTATTGTTGAGATATTAAAAAAACCCTCTTGCTTCCCAATACAGTAACATTCTGGGATATGATAGTTGGCACTTTTAAAAAGGTGCAAATTTAAACCTATAAATGTACATTAGTCTTTTTTAAGTGTAGTAAACGACGGAAATATCACCAGCTTCTATTGTTTTTTCTTATTTTTAATTTATGTTCCTTAACTTCCAGTGTGCCAAAAGAAGTCCAATTTGCCCCCAAGAGAGGAGCTGTTTTAATATTTTTACCTGGTAAATTCCATTTTTATTTATAAGTGAACTAAAGTTGTTCAAATTATATTTAGGGAAATATCCTTAAACCACATTAATTTAATGGAAGGGACTCATCCATTGTTATTGGGCTTATTTTGAATTTCCAAAATGAGAAATAATGTGATTTTTTAACGGATAAAAATTTAAGAAAAAAATAATGCGTAATAATAATGGCATAGCCAAACCTCCTTTAAAAATCGGATCCAAATATTCCATATTAAAAAAGCATTTTATGTTTACAGACTTAGTGTCCCTCAATGTTTTGAATTTGAGCAATGATTGTAATAAGAATGAAGACCATATTAATAAACCAAAAACTTAGTTGTAGCTTGTAAAAGAGATGTATAATCTGTTTTCTTGAAAATTTTAATTTGATGAACAAAGTCTGTATTTAGCTTGGAGTTATTTCAAAATATTGATTGCTGAAGTAAAATTGTTAATAAAACGTTTCACTCTCTTTAATTGCATTATGTAAATCTATCTACAATGCTTGTGAGTAATGACTTTATGATTGGCATTAACGTGTTGAAAATTTATTTAGGTTATGAAGAGATTGCTGCCTTGTCTGAGCTACTTAAAACTGAAATGTTTAGTAAAAAGTAAGATTTTTATATAATTATGAAGGAAAACTGAATTATTGTCATCCCTGTATGATAACCACTTCTATTTATAAATTGGTGTATTTGAAATGCAAATATTTATATTATATTTTTTATAAAATATTTTGGCTTCATTTTTATATCCGTAAAGTTTTAGTTAGGAATAAATAAAATAGGATTTTTTTCCTTGATTTGTATTAGATAAATGTAATTGAACCAATTCTTAATCACTGCAATTTTACTTTATAAAATGGATTGTTATATTTTTGAATTCTTTTTTAAAGCTTTTGGATAATTCCTCTACATTCATCAATCACCGTAGAAGAGCAGACAAAAGTTTTTCAAAATGCTCCAAATGACCACCGAAAAGTAAGATTTTTTCATATTTCCCTTTTACTTTAATTTTTCAAAACTGTTTAAAAAATTCAATACTGTTTAACAATTTAGTAATGTGTCAACAATTAAAATGTAGAACTAAAACCTAACAAAAATATTTGGTTATTTTTAAAGTAAATACCAAAGAGTTTGCCAGGTAAATATTGTGATTTTATATAGACATAGTGTAGTTTTCAGTACATATTTGATTCTTTCTTACAAAAACTCATTAAAGTTTAGTTTTATAAAACAGCTTGTTTTTTTAATAAAATAAAACATCTTAGTTATATTAAAAAACCCATCTTGATTTGTTTTCAATAAAAAAAAAATTTAATCATGGATAAATTAATGTCCACTTGTATTTTACTAGATTATAATATCCACCAATATTGCTGAAAGCTCAATTACGGTACCTGACGTGAAATATGGTAAGATTTTTAATTTCTGAAATTATTCAAATTTTCAAACTATTTTATTTATTAACAATTTTCATATTGCTAGCATTAAAAGTAGTATCTATAATAATAAAAATGAAGTTATGTGTGTGTGTCTTATAGATTCATAAACTAGACATTTGTTTGACTCGTAATTTGGCACAAATGTGTAGTTCATACTTAGATTATGATTTTTGAACTTTCAGGTTTCAAAATAGTCTATTTTTAGAGCAAATTCGAATTTTCTGAAAAAACTACACCACTTTGGTTCAAATCCGATCATTTTTTTTACTTTCCTGGTGCCACCGGCTGAAAAAATTAAATAAAACTTTTAACGAAAATATTTAAAATTGAAAATGTTTATTTTATTCTGTTGCCATTACCTTCAGAAACTAAATTCATTATTTGAAAAATAATTGACATGTTTCAAGTGATGTAATTCCGTCCAGTCTCCATTCCAGGATTTTATTGTGGGTTTAGGTGATGGATTTCTTCATTTATGGTTCTGTTGATTGCAAATGTGCATATTTAAGCTATTTCGGTGAATTATGACTATGATGGTTTTTCAAGGCCATCGTACTAGAGCTACATATTAGGGTTTTGTTTTCATTGTTTTGCCAAATACATTGCCAAACTCGCCAAATTCTTACCTAAACGCGCCAAATTATTATTATTTTTTTTTAATTTATAAGCTGGTTTGTTGTTTGAAGGCCATTGTGCTAGAGCTGTATAATAAGAGTGTTTGTAGCTATATCTCTTTTCTCGCCAAATTCTTACCAAAAATGCGCCAAAATGAGCTAAAAGGTTTTATCGTTTATGAGGGAAATTACAATGACTTTTATGCGTGCATTTTATAGCGTATTTTTTTTATTTTGGATTTTTAAGGTAGTATAAGTAACAGGATTTTATACTTTATAATGAGCGGAAACAATAACACAACTTTATTATTCTAGAATGCATTAAATAGCACATATACTTGGATCGATTACAATTTTTTTTTTAGTCCGTGCGGAGAACGGGTATTTATTTGCTAGTTCAAAATATTTTTTTTCAAACAATTTTTGTAATTATATAATTGCAATTTATGTATTTTTGTAAAACTAAAAACTTGTTAATGCCACTGATAAACTCTTTAAAAAAAAAAGATTTTCAGTGATTTTAACAAAGTGTTTGTGTATATTTATTTAGTAAAAATACTTTTTGTTATGTTTTTTATCAATACTTTTATGTTGTAGTAATTGATTTCTGCTTGACAAAGAACTTAGTCACTGATCCTGCAACAAATTATACTTGCCTACAGCTAGAATGGGCCTCAAAGGCCAATTGTATCCAAAGAAAAGGTAATATATTTTTTTAATATTGAAAAATTTGCAATGTATTGGATAACTACAACATTGTTTTTTAATGTTTGCTGTAGCAGGTGTCTGTTAGAAATTCCACTGTGTTCCAATTTTGTGATATTTCAAATAATTGGGAGATATTTTGTATGGTTTAAAATTATCAAATCAGATTTAGTTAAAAATTATAATATTGTATATAAAATTGATATAAACTTATTTGTAATAAATTATTGAATCTGGTGTATTGTATCTTAGTTAATTTATTTCATTCAACTCTCTTTATTTTGGCCCCCATTTTAGGAAGTGAAACTTTTGCACATGGTACAACTCTTTGCATGTGAATCCTGTTAAATTACGAACTAAATCCAAAAATCTGTTACTCAAATTTTGCAGCCAGTAGTATAAATTCTAAACTATTCTTTCAACCAATCCCTGCATAAAAAAGGCAGAACAAATTCATTCCCGGAACAAGACATCACTGTTGCTGTTACTTTCAAGTCCAAAGGACCTTGATATCCTGAACCTTAATCTTTCTTATTGTTATGTAGTTTGTGCTGTTAGTAGAATTAAATTTCTTAAGAACCTACTGATAATCATCATCATAATTTCTCTATAACACCCTTTTAACACACCATATAGGCTTGTATTAACTAAAAAATTACCTCCCCAATTAAAATAAATTATTAAAATACGGCAAGTTTTTGGTTGTAGATGTTCTGTGAAAATTTTTGTATGAATGCCCTGTATTTTCTGGAAATTTCTCAAGAAGACACTAACTTCCTGCAAACTAAAACCCTAATAGTAAAAGATAAAAACATAAATTTTACACTTCTGAAGAATTCTTTAGCACTAAAAAATTATTTAGTACTTTCTAAACATAAAAAAAATTAAATATATACAGCTTGGTTGCTCTATTATGAAAATTCTGTATTAACTTTAACTACAATGAAATTAATATTTTCTATGCCTGAAAAATGTTTTATCAAATACTTTTTTCAAATAAAAGTTTATTGTAACAGGCAGAGCTGGTCGAGTTGACATAGGAAAAGTTTACAGAATGGTCCCTAGAAACTTTTACGATCAACTTCCTGAGTATGGTATCCCGGAAATAAAAGTAAGTTTTAAAATCCCAGGCAATTACATTAATAAAATAAAATTGGAGCAAATGCACATTACATTGGAGTATTTTTTAAAAAAAAGGTTGAAACTTTTCTTAAGAATAAAAATTCTCCATAATATTTGGAGTCTAAAGTGAACAAATGTGCGATTTTAAAAATGCTGAGTTCCGTGACAGTGTTTCTTTATATTACGGTCGTCTGAGTTTTTAAAAAAAGTTTTGGATCGCCAGAGTTTCTTTATTTGACGATCTCCACAATTTGGGGATTTTACAAAATTCATCGAAGTTTTGCAATTTATAGATCACTGGGGTTGTGCGATTATAGGACAGCCAAATTTTCGCTACTATATGATCACAGCAATGGGTTGACAAATTTAGGATTTGTAATTGCAGTGGAGATTTGTAATTTTAAAATAATTATTTTTGGCGATTATTGTCTAAACACAATTTTTAAAAAGTTAGTATTGTCACTTTTGTAAAACTAGTTGCGGTAACTATGACTAAATTTATTTTGTTGTGGCAAAATTGAAAGATCTGGGTTTATTTGAAACTAGAAACTGTTCATTTTGAACCCTGATTTGGAGATTGAGCTTTTTACAGGTAAATTAATGAAATTATGAATTGGGAAGAGCTTTTAATTTTAGAAATTGAACGCTACACCGGTTGACATAAACACTGTTTTATGTGTTTAATTTTTTCCCAACTAACTCTTTTATTTTCATTGCAGCATTGTTTTTTTAATACTAACACAAAAACATTTTTTTTTAAATATTGATACTTAATAAAATATACAGGAACTATAATTTTAATGTTGTCTTGTTTGGAAAACATGCCAAAAAGCTTGCATGTCAGCAGTAGTCATATACAGCTGATTTACTAGGGTTTCGAATGCTGAGGATATACTAACTTATCAAGAGTAATTTTTTTGTCCCTTTAAATAACATAAATAATTTCAACAAAGTATTTTATTTCAGAGATGTCCATTGACCAATACTATTCTTCATATAAAAAAGCTGAATCTGTGTGATCCGCAAGAGATGTTAGCATTTGCTTTAGATCCCCCTGATCTGTCAGACATAGGAAGTGCTGTACTTCAATTGAAAGAAGTGAGTAGCCATTCCAGGGTTTGTACGCCTCCTGAAAAACTCCTAAATTTCATGTTTTTTTCTAAGGGCCCTTATAACTCCTGAAATTTGTCTCATATCCTCATATTTTTTTCCCCTCCTGAATTTTTTTTTGCCAACACGAACGTTTTTCTCCTGTACTTTATGCAGAATAAGTGTACTGCACATATGCAGTAGAAAAATAGTTTGGACATTGAAAAACTAGTTAATGTCCTAGAAGGCACTGCACAACTCTTTAGGAGATGTTTTGTTCTGTTTCATCATTTGAAGTGCTTTGAAGGCACTAGACTAATACGATAATAAACATATTCAATTTTATTCGTTGTTACCTCCTGAAATTACATTGGTACACTCCTGAATTTCACTATCATATATAAAGTCTGAACCCTGGCCATTCTTTATCTCTCATAGTAAAACTAATGACAGTGTAGAAGAAATGATTTTCAAAGTGTTTCTTATAGTTTTGGTTATGAAGAGTTAGTGATTTTTAAATTTAAGTCTGACTTGGTTTTGACGAGGTGCATACTAACTATCAATTTCGTTTTTGCCGACAGAGCATTGCAGATAAAAAAAATACTATAATTATTTTAAAAAGCTGAATTAGAATTGAGTAATATTATTATTTTTATTGTAATTATTGAAGGTGATAAATGTTGAAATACATTATTGTGTTTTGTCGTATCAGAGGATTCTATATGCAAGTTGATAGAACTGTTTTAGTTGCAAGTTAATTATGTTTCTGCAAGGTAAAAGTTTTCAAAATTATAAAACTGATTGATAGGCATCTGATAAGACCTTAGTATTATATTTATTCTTCGGAAAGAACTTTAATTTTTTGTTGTTGTGTAAAAGGCTTATAACAAGAAGTTTGAAATTATTTTTGTGCAATTAGTCATTGAACAGTTTGATCCTAGGTTCATTTCACTATTTTAAAGTAAAATAGTTTTCAATTAATTTTTTATAAAAATAAAGCAGAGGCATATAAAATAAATGCATTTTTCTAGTTTTATAGCTATAATTATGATGTTCACACCGAAATTGTTACTTTTAAAACTACTTTTATATTTTATTTTAAAACTTTTTAATGTCAACCCTACATTTAGAATTAAACATCCTTTTTTTTTGCTTGTTTTAAAATGATTTTCACATAATTTTTTTTTATGAAGTGTTAAATTTAAAAGCATCTATTGAAGGTTATACCTTAATAGTTAATATAATTTATATTTCAGGCCTTAGCTCTAACTTCCAAAGTTGGTGATCCATTTGATGGAGATCTTACTTTCATTGGTCGAGTTATGGCAAATTTACCCTTAGATATAAAGCTAAGCAAGCTGATCATTTTTGGATACACATTCCACTGCCTTGAAGAATGCATAATAATAGGTATGCAGTATTGTTTTTGTAACACTAGTGAAACAAAATCTTTTTCCCACCCAATTTAATTTACTGACAATTTATCTTTTTTAAGATGTAAATATATTTAATGTTTTGTTAATTTATTTACAGCTGCAAGTTTATCTTTACAAAGCTTCTTTGCGAAACCTTTTCACATGGATCTTGACGCATACAGGTTTATTTTTATTTTCTACTGATCTACTAAAAAATCCTTTATTCTCTTGGTTGTTAGCCATATGGTAGTTCAGTTATATCATAATTTATTTGGCATAAAGCAACCATTATCATCAAGCAACATATCAAAGCTTATTATCGTAAAGCAACTTTTTTTTTTATCCACACACAAGAGCAAGTTTATAACCAAAGTTTGGGGTACCCATTTTAAAATGCACACATAATCTTGCAGAATATCCTGTTTGATTACATTCCAATCTTCTCAACTGAAAATTCTTTTCTTGAGACTTGGGCATGCCAAGACTTGTACAATTCAGTTAGGACCATAATTAAAATTCTTTAAACACAGAATCTGTTTGGTCTTACTCAATTTGGGCTTTTTTTTTTAAATCGGACCTTTTTTAAGTTCTTTTGTATTTATTAATAGGTATTAACTTAACCTAAATCTTTAATACCATATAATATGCATAAGTATTGTTTATTCAACTCTACATTCTTACTATCACTTGTATGCTAGGCTCTTCAATTCCAAAACAGATACTTAAACGTGTAAAGTTAAACAATCTTTCATTTTGGATATGATTGCACTTTGTTTAGATACATTGAGAAAACTAACCTGTATAAATCTGAATATCACAAATTTTTCTCATTCATGAACTTATTTGTAATGTATTTTATAGATCTAAACTTTCTTGGGCTAATGGTACTTTCAGTGACTGTTTGTGTCACTTGAATGCCTTCAATGTAAGTAAAATTTTCCACTTATAAGTAAGTCACATAGATTATTTAATAAGTTAAAAAATATATATAAGTAACAAATAGGATTGTAGTTAAGTAAAATATAAACTAATAATTAAAGATTAAACAAATTAAAAAAGAAACACAAAGTAAAGTTTTCTGGCTCAGAATTGTGTCCCAGATAGTGAATACTGTACTAAAAATCAACATCTGAAGGGTTGAGGAAGGAACGCCATTTTGACCATCATCTTGGATTTACCATTAAAATGAAAAATTACTAACATTGTTCTAATTATTTCAAAATATTCTCAAATTAAATTGTTTTAACCAACCATATTTAAAACATTAGTTGTTGTTGAAGAATGAAAAGTCACCAACTTGGATTGACCATGAACTTATACAAAATTTCAAATTGTTCGAATAACTTATAATTAATCTCAAAATACTATAAATTAACCCAGATCAAATGCAACAATTTTCAAAATAACCAAATGGAAACTTCAATTTTAGCAACTCTTTAGTTTTTTTTGACGTGCCTCAAAGTCTGGTGTCAAAAGATAACCAAACTTACCTGGAGTTGCGGCTAAAACTTTTGTTGGAAGTTCCATTTTAAACGAGGTAGTTGACTGTGCCGAAAGGTGTTAACAACCAACACTGGTTATTTGTAAAACTTATTTATCTGAGTTTCATTTATTTACATGATATTTTGGCTTTAAAGTCTGTATTTCAATGTAGCATTCATTTACTGTCTTTACCACATTCCTGTCTTGTATAACAGTTCTTTGGAATTTTTTTTAATTAATGGTGTCTGTTGTATTACATCTAGGGTCTTTGCAAACAAATAGCACCAAATATAACCTTAATTTGTTGTTTTATTAAGTGATTGTTAATAAATGTTTGTTTTTAAAGGTATTTTGTGTAAATTTTGTTCACTTTAGATGTGGAAGCAGCTCTCTATTCAAGGTCAGTTCAAAAGACCCGGTGGTTTGGGAGAACAAAATTGGGCTCAGAAGCACTTCATTCAACTTAGAAGAATAAAAGAAGTAAATATAGTTTTAAATATAGCTAGTAAAAATGTGCACTATTAAAAATTAGTACTAGTAAAAAATAATTGAAGATAAATTTATCAAGTTATATCCTTAAATGTATCGGAAAAGGAAATTAAATTGTTTTTAATAGGTCTAAGAAATTAAAAATGTCGGTTTGATTAAGCTTTCCTTTCTGCTGTTCTTACTAAACATAAAATATTGCTTGTTATAGTTAAATACAGTAGAACCTCGATTATCCGATCTAATTAATTGGGACCGGAAATAAGTCGGATAATTAAAATTCCAGGTAATAGGGAATTTTCATTGAATACACTAAAACTTATGGTACAGAGGAGCGCTGAAATTTTATGGTTCCACGATGATTTTGCAGTACAGTAGAGTCCCGCTTATCCGAAAGGTACGGGACCGGAGCACTTTCGTTTAAGTGAGATTCCATAGGAATTTTCGGATAATCGGGAATCTTCTACTTCACGCCTAGAAAAACGCTGCCGAAGAGAAAATTTGACGTCATAGAGTGTTCGCTTTGTTCTTATTGGCTAAAACCCTATGAAGCGCTGCCGTAAGTCCCCTCTCCCCGCCAAACTGGTATTAAATGGAATAGTCCACCTCCGATTTCAGCGCTTTTAAATGCGACTTTTTCTTCGTTTACATTGCGCATGCTTATTTGTCAACAAGTAAAATAAAACGAAATGAGCGGAATAAAAAGAAAGCTAAACGTTGTGACTTTAGAAAAGAAGCTGGATGATTTGAAAAGAATAGCCAGAGGACAATCCTTAAAGTCGATTTGCGAAGATTTAAATGTGGGAAGATCGACTCTTTCTGACTGGGTGAAACACTGTGACCAGATTGAGACATTTTGCACGAAAATGGACACTAATGTCGGGTTAGCTGGCAGAAGTACCATGAAGCCAGCTGAAAACAGTAAACTAGATGAAGCTTTGTTTTATTGGTTTACAGAGATGCGTGATAAAGGATCTCCTCTGAGTGGCCCCATTCTTCAAGAAAAAGCAAAATCTCTGAATTTGCTACTGGGAGGAGATCCAAATTTCTCCGCAAGCGTAGGGTGGTTTCATCTATGGAAAAAACGACATTCGTCAAATCCGCATTTGTGCCGAGAAGCTTTCTGCGATTCCTGCTGAGGTGAAAGGTTTTCAAGAAAAGTTTTTCAAGGTTGTTGAAGAAGAGTTAACTCCTGATCAGATTTATAATTGTGATGAAACCGGTTTGAATTTCAAAATGTTGCCAAAGCGCACACTAGCTTCGATTATAGAGAAACAAGCTCCCGGGTTTAAGACTGCAAAAGAAAGATTTACGCTTTTGGTTACAGCCAATGCATCTGGTTCGCATAAACTTCCGCTAGTCTTAATTAGGAAATCAGCCAAACCCAGAGCTTTTAAGAATCTCAACATGAAATCGTTTCCTGTGAAATACTGTTCTAAAAAAAACTCGTGGATGACAAGTGAAATTTTTTCCTTGAATGGTTTAAGAATGAATTTGTTCCAGAAGTTAAACGTTTTCTCAAGAAAAACAAGCTTCCACAAAAGACGATTCTCACACTGGATAACGCACCGTGTCACCCATCAGAAGATGAGCTAGAAAAAGATGGAATCAGGGGGATCTTTTTGGCCACCAAACGTAACTTTACTAATTCAGCCAATGGACCAAGGAGTTATAGAAAACATCAAGAGGCAATATAGGAAACGGCTTCTTCAATTTTTGATTGAAGGACTGGACGATGGAACTGAGGTTCTTCAACACATGAAACGTTTAAACATGAAGACAGTTGGATATTGGGCTGCATCGTCATGGGATGAAGTAAAAAAGAATCTCTAGTGAGAGCGTGGAGAAAACTATGGCCGACGTTGAGTCACTTGTGTTTGCAACAAGCAATGTCGTTCACACTGAGGACAGCACCCCCGACTTAGACAACGAAGTGTTCTTAAATCTTTTCAAATCCCTTCCTTTTGATATAAAGGGTGATGAAGTCGAAGAATGGCTCGGTTCAAAAACAGGATGAACTGGGTCTGTCTGATGAAGAAATAGTCACGGCGGTAACCAGGGACGAAAACGAACCCGATCCAGACAATAAAGATGAGCCTGGATCTAGCAAGTTAAGAAGCAGTATTTCGCATACAGAAGCTACGAAAATTTTAGATCAGGCCCTCAGGTATATAGGATCGTAAGATAAAGCCACTACTTCAGACGTTCTCTTGATTAAAAGATGGCGGGACAGGTCTGCTTCAAAACGAAGCAAAATTGAGCAGCAAAAAAATTACTGCATATTTTGATAAATAAATCCTATGTAAGTGCGAACTTATTTTTTGTGTATTTCTTTATTATCCATTAATGCATACATTTCATATTTCAGCAAAAAAAAAATTCGGAACCTTTTCGGTTAAGCCGAATTTTGGATAACCGGGACTCTACTGTACTACACATTGAATTTTAGTGCTAAGTTATCGCTGAGACTTCCTGGCAAAAAAGAAAGTGCTAATTTTTTGTTTTATAGTACAGATATGGAGTTTCACTATTTTTGAAGATTCCCGGAATTCCCAAAAATTTAAGATTGCCATTAATTTGCTTTTACTTTTTTTAATTGCCGAAGTTTTGCTGTCATGACATCATCGCCGTCAGCCGATTTCCTAAAACCCAATGATTTCCTGAGTTGAGAATCCTCACTTTAGAATCGTCGATTTCTGAAGCTGGTTTCTTTTTGAACAACCAAAAATTGACTTAGTTGAAAGAATTTTTTTATCTTGACTTAAGAACGGTCGGTTAACAGAGTTCCGGATAAAAGAGGGACGGATAATCGAGGTTCTACTGTAGCAATATTTTATGGGAATTAGCTTTTTGTCAGATGCTGCACTGACATATTTTTAAAAATTTATCTTGCAGTGTTTTTTTTTTTAAATGTCTCGTAGAATATTTGTGTATGGGGCTTGTATGTGAATGGTTCAATTCCCCCTGCCCACCCAGTGAAACAACAACAAAAAATACTGCATTGTACCCTATTTAAAGCCTCCTCTAGGACAACAAATGCGAAAATTCGATATTTTAACCTATGAAGCTGAATTTTTATTAAATGCATTTTTTAAATTTTTTAAACTTAATGACCCAACTGCATCAAAGGGTTAGAGCATATCTTTGCTTATTTTGTCCAAAATCATAGCACAATACCAAAGAATTCACCAGGGGGCGAGGTGTCTGATTTGGAATACCACCTGTGACTGCGCAAGCTTCCAACCAAATATGCTTTTTTTCTGCTTAGTGATAAAGTAATCTTACACATTATATTTTGTATTATTTTCACATCTTTGCATCAGTTGGAAATCCTACTTCTACTATTTTTTTTATTGAAAGCTACGACTTCAAAAACTATCTTTTGTACTCTTCTATCTATCTTTACTCTTTTCCATCTATGTGTCCTAACTTCAGTTCTAATAGCCTGATTAAAAAATGTGTACAAGATATGATATCAGATAATATATTTTATCCTTTTAGCTTCCACACTATGTAAAAAGTGGAAGGTATTATAATCCTTCAGTCCGTCTGTCTGTCCGTCCGTCACCCACTTTCATAGGCCAAACTACAAATACTACGGACAAGTGTGATACGTCAAAAAATTCAGCGCATCAAAATTAGAATACATTG
Source organism: Oedothorax gibbosus (assembly GCA_019343175.1). Lineage (NCBI taxonomy): Eukaryota > Metazoa > Arthropoda > Arachnida > Araneae > Linyphiidae > Oedothorax > Oedothorax gibbosus. The sequence continues at coordinate 16,500,470 of CM033278.1, forward strand.
AAAATTTCAGAAAGAATTCGAATTCGAAGTACTTCAATTATTTAAAAAAACTGCAAAATTTAATGCTTATTTAAAAGTATAGGAAGCCATTTTTATTAGAATTAAATCACCATTGCCATCACAAAATCGCTCGAGAAACTTTAATTCTTTTAGACAATAAATTAAAATTAATTTATTTTTGTGACAGCGATCAGTTTGAAATGACGTCAAATATATTTCACTACGAGATTCTTTGTACGTTGATATGAAATGTTTTAATTCTATTTAAAAGTGAGGAATATTACATATTCCTTAAAATATAGAGTAATTTTTGCAAAAGATAAGTAAAAATTATTGAATTTTCGAAATAAAATTTAAATGAAACTAGCCAAATTTATTTATTCAATATTTTCACTGTTGCCATTTTGTTAAACGTACGAGAAACTTTATTTAAAATTAAAACTTTTGAAATAATTTTTATTTATGTGATATAATTCAGTTTAGATTATTGTAATATCACAACAGAGTTCTTTTGATGGTTCTTTTTATATGTATGAAAAAAGATGCATAACGAATTCTAACTTTGCATAAAGAATATGCAAAGTTTCGCTTTTATTTTTAACGCATCAATTTTATTAATTTATTTTTCGAACTGTAAACTGGTGGTTACTAAAATATATTTATTAAAAAATATATCATTATTCTTTGAACTTCAAAAAAAAATTAGCAAACGATAAAGATTAAATCTGCAAAAGAAGATTAAAGAAATTAGTTAATTTTGGAATTACAACTAGCTAAAGGCACTGTTTGGTGAATTTCTTTCTGTGGTGTATAAATAGTGTATCTGTCTATCCATGCTATAAGAACTTTGGTGAGTGAAATGTTAAAGTGACAGGAAAGTAGGTTTTTTAGTTTTTTCAAAACTTCTTTTTTTTTCAGGATTTGCTTTGAAAGATTACAAACTTATTGATTGTGCTACTAATTATAAAGCGGTTATTAACAAACACATACTATTTTAAGATTAATTCAATAAAGACCCCTTAAAACACATAAATGTATAACATAGATTTATATTAATATAGATACATGTTACGCCTAGATTTTTGTTAAAATTTCTTTTTTCTTAAATATTTTCAGGTTGACTTATTGGTGACTGATATCAAGAAACGATTGGAAAGACTTCAATTTTTTGTTGATCAAAAAAACCGCTTTGGGAATGATGAGTCTAATATCCCAATTATCAAAGTAATTTTTTTAGTTTTCTTCTTCCATAATCATAAAAGATAAATTTATTTTAATAACTGTTATTTTATGTTCCAACAAAACCATTTTAATTCACTATAAAAATATTCAGAATTATTAAAAGTTTAATTTTGGTTATCACTTTACTTGTAAACAAGAAAATATAATTAACATTATCAAAAGAATCTAGTGAGGTTGTAGAGAATTGATTAATAAAAGCTTAAACTTACCACCCATAAATTACAATGTAAGAAAAGGTCATCACACAAAATAAAAAACATTGTATTTTTATTGGCAATTTTAAAAAAATGTCATTAAATATAAAGGATGGTAAAATTAGGAAAACTAATTATTTTAGAATTAATGTAAATAAGTTTCAATTTTATAATTTTATCACTGTTTATTAACCCTCTGAGGGATAAGCAAATTGATTAAAGTGTAAACTTGTTTTCACTGCATGAGATTTAAATTTAAAAAAAATTAATTGAACATTTAATTTCTTAATTTTAAGAAAAATATATTTCTGTAGGAGTTGGTTGTAAATGACTCCTCCATGCTTTAAATTTTAAAATTTAATAAAATTTATTATTTTTCAAAGATTATGTGTGTTCTCCAGGTGACATGGTTTATAGGTCTGTATCCCTCAGAGCGTTAAGAATTCATAATTAGTGTAACATATATTAAAAAATTTAAATACATCTTTTTGAAAGTGTCCCTAAAACAAAAATGGATTCGGTCAATATTCAAGATTCAACTCGCATATATTGTAAATTTCATGGCAGTTTTTTTTTTTTTTTAATTCATAGTCATGATCTTTTTATTCTGTAGTGGTTTTTAGATAGCAAAAATATTATTTTATAGTTGTCTAATATTATTGCAGATGGTGATTGCAGGTGCATTCTTTCCTTATTATTTTGTTCAAGATCAATTAGATGAGAAAAAAATTAATCGGGATATTAACGAAAATGATCCTCATTCTACAGTCGTGGTAAGTAAAAAGAAGGAAAAACATATGTGAACTATTACAGCAGAAAATCTTTAAAATCTCTATTTATTATATCTCTTTACTACTTCTAATGGTCTTCAAGGTGCCTATATTTAATTTTGAGTTGCAATTTATTGTAAATTTAATAATGAAATTTGGAATTTTAATTGAAACATAACGTTATGTCATAAATAAACAGAATTTATCAAGTAAAGTTGTCGGCATTTCAAATACATTATTTTAGTTTCCATGCTTTTGTGTGCTAAGTAAATTACTTGGTGTTTGTTGACTGTAATTTAGTCAGCAATCCAAATAATTACTAAACATTCTTCAATAATTATTGGAGAAAGGCAAATTGTTGTTTCATTACTATATGCAATTTTAATTGTATATAGTGAAGCAACAGATAGCAATTTGTATAAAAATATGTTAATAACTTATATTTAATTTTTTTGTGTTTTTTTAGGGTGATACTTTTTAATTTTGATTTTATTCTAAAAAATGTTTTTAAAAAGTTTCTTTTCCAATATTTGAATTTGATTGCTATTTCCTCAGATTGCTTTTTTTTGTAGGTCAAAATACTTAAAATAAGAGACGAAGGGCTTAAAGTCTTCTTTATTTACACAAAATTGCATTCTCTGAGCTGTTAAAAATAATTACAATTTTTTTTTAAAGGTAGAGGGCCTTCCAAACTATGGTATTTTGTATGCTGCTACTATAAAAGACATTTTTAGTCGATGTAGTAACGTTATGAATTTTGTATTTGAAGGCTCAAAGTAAGTTTCCCATTAACTTATCAATTTCTTTGTTACATGTATAAATTTTATACTAATAAAATTTTTAAAAAAATTATCTAATATAATACTCTATAAAATTGCCTACTTTTAATTATGTCGCATTTAATGAGTGACTATATCAAAGAAAATAGATTATTTGCTACATTTATAAGAATAACTATCCTTCCGATATAATGCATACAAAATTTAAATATGAATAACTAGTAATAATCTAAACAAAAGGTCTGGTTGCAAAAAATATTCTCCAAAGTATAACTAAGATATAAGGTCTGGTCCATTTATTGACGACTTCATTCTATTGAATTTCTGATTATCAAAGGTCGCCAGTGAACAGATAGGACCCTACATCTTAGTAATACATTTAGTAAAGTTTGTGAATGCCAATAGTAGCTTGATACTTAACTAAAACCTAATTTTCGTGGAGCTGAATTTTTTACTATTGTTATAGTAAATTTTCCCTTTTCAAAACTTTATTTTCTAAACCATCATATACATCTTTAAACTTTAAGATTAGTTTACCGTATTCCAAATTCTTATTTTAGGGCTTATATACTGTTTCCAAGAAATGCAGCTAGTACAACTACTGTGCTCCACCCAGTATATCTTGCAGTCAAAATGGGGTATAGTGCTTGAATGTTTTTATTTCTCAATACTATAATGCAGGGATTGGAAAGTTACTTTTAAAAAGTAACTCAGTTACAGTTACTTAATATGAAAAGTAACGCGTTACAGTTACTTAATACGAAAAGTAACGATTCACAGTTACTTTTTGAAATTTCAAGTTGTAAGAAAAATTGAAATTTAGCCAGCTTATCATTTTTCAAAGAAAACCAAGATTAACGAAACATAAGCACGAACAAAATGCTGAAATTAAAATTAATAATTTTTTTATTTAATTTCAATCCCGGTTCAATCCAAGAAATAGGTGTGAACGTGCCCTCTCTCTCTCTCCCCCCAAACACACACTTTATTGTTGATCATTGTTGTAGAACCCATTCAGGTTCAGGCAACACAAAGGGGTTTGCACTGGTCGAAACTTGCCGAACGACAACCTGCTTGACATTCAGCGTGATTTATTTCAAAACCCTTCTTTTCGGTAGAAGCCTGTAATTACGGGTCTTATAATGTGATACTTGGAAAGGTAAACAGACAAGGAGTAACACTCGTACTTTAACAATTCTGGCTGAAAGCAGTCGTCACGCCTTTAGCAGCCAAAATGGACAATGCATTTTGCTTTTTCCCTTCCAAGAAAGGCTCATTTTTCGGGAATGCGAAAGTTTGGAAATATGTTCCCTTCTTAGGAGTGGAATTTCCAAATAAGCATCAGACAGCCTTCCGAAAGTAACGGAAAAGTAACGCAATTTTTCGTTACTTCGTTACTGCTAAAAGTAACTAAGTTACAGTTACTTTCTGAAAAATGTAACGGCGTTACCCGTTGTTACCTAAAAAAAGTAAATGTTACAAGTAACGCGTTACTCCAATCCCTGCTATAATGTGTAACTTCTGTAGTACCTTTTAAATATTGTGTGTGTTACATAATAAATTCTATATATATTTTGTCAATTGTTTCAGAGACGTAACTCTATAAGTTTAGCCATTTGTAAGTTTTAAATTCATGCTTTATGAATTTTAATCTCCCTTACTCCCATTGAATGCAAATTGATGTTTAGTTTGTTTTTAAACATTATTAAACAATAAAACTTTCCTCGATAATAAGATAGTAAAATAAGATTTAAAACTGGAAAACTAAATTAGATTTTAACTCTTTAAAGACGCATATAAATACCCTATACCTATTAATAGGGCACTGAATATTAATAGATTACTTTCTGAAAGCTACTTTTTCATGGTTTATGAAATAATCTGGCCTTTACCTGTAAGTTAATGACTTTCATCTGATTTGTTTTAATTTCATAATATTTAAATTTAATTTCTTCGCTTTTTTTTGTAAAAAATGGTTTTCGACAAGTATACAAACTACTCTGTAAAACAAACAAAAACACAATGAATGTAATTTTTGTAAAAAAATTTTTATAGAAAATTGAGAATGCCAATGGAACTATCAGTCTTTAGTGAGGAAGAAGCAGAAAGAAAATTTAAGCAACTCATGGCCACTAAACAAGTTGCGAATAATAAGACACTGGCTCCCAACAGGTAAAGTAAATTGAGGATTCGACATTGCTTTTTTTATATAAATGATTCTAAGCATGACTTATTTTTAAATTCTTTTGAAAACATCCCTTCCTAATTCCACTTAGTTCTTTTGGGCTATAGAAAGTAACAATAAAGACCTGTAGTTAGATTCCTTATTATGAAAATATCTTGCACATCAGTTTATTAGAATTTCATGCAAAGATTTGAGAAATATTAAAAAAAAAACTAATAAATAAAAACCATAAAATAAAATTTGTTTTTTTTTAGATCCTTTTAATAAATTTTATTTAATCTAAAACTAACAAAAATGTATGTTTGTATGCTATAATAGCTGAAAAATAGTATTTCTTGGTTTTAAGATTCTTAAACATTCATAATCAATAAAATTTCTAGGCATGTATTTTTTATCAACATGCCTGATCAGGCAAGTGTATTTTTAGAGATTTTTCTACCTCTGGTGTGAAATAAGTCTTTTGATCTGTGTTGGAAAAAGACATATGAAATATGCACTTTTTTTCTTGACATCCACATGGTCTGACAGCTTGTGATATGTTCTATCGCGCAGTGTTCATTTTTGTACGAAATATTACTTAAATATATGAAGTTTCTTACTGGAAGTAAAAAAATCTGGTTTTAACTGTATATTATGCAAATTGTACAATCAAAATAATAAGGTAGTTAAAAACCATAGTTGGCTTCATTGTGTAATTGCTTTGTAACTGAGTTCGATCAAAATATTTTTTAAGTTAAGTGGTCTTTATAAACTTTGCATTTCTTTTTTTTTTTTAATTTAACATTTAGGATAACAGTGAACTTTAACAAAAGTGAACCAATTCCAAGGCAACCTCTTCCTCCATTAAGTAAGACGACAGAAGTTATTTTCATCACTCATGTAAGTTGTATTATATATATTTATTTAAATGTGTAATATTTTTTTCTAATCAAATATAAATCGTACCATAATAGCACAATCTCATTTTTCAGGTTGTTGATTGCGGGCATTTTTGGGCTCGTTATACATCAGACAATACTATTTTAGCATACAATTATCTAGAAACAACAATCCAGCAAGAAAAACGTAGAGGTTTAAAGGTAAAAACAAGTTTGACAAAATAATGTCCCAATTTGCCTTTGAATTTCCTTACCACTGATTGAAAGGGCAGAAAAAGTATATTTAGTAAGAAGTTATTATCAAGGTAACTTTAGACCATACTGCCGCTTTAAAAATAACTGTATCTGCAAATTGAGTTGTGGGAAAATGAAGAAAACTTGTTTCATAAAAAAATATATATAACATAGATTCATAAGTGTGATTGATTTAACTATGAAGTGTTTTAGGTCGTAATGAGATAGATTATCCCTTTTTATGCTATTATTTATTCCCCTGTGATAATTCCAACATAAAAAGTAGAAAATCACCAGTGATTTTTTCGATTTTTATGTGTAAAACAAGCAAAAAAATTAAATATTTTATATTTACAGAAACATACAAATTACAAATTTTAAATAAAAATTATACAGTATATTTCAAACAATTTTATTTAGGTAAAGCCTGTTTGATACTAATGATGTCAAATTTTTTTAAATTCATTTTCTCAACTGGATTGCTACTCATATTTTAAAGGAGTTTTTAAAAATATATTTTATAAAAATTCTGAAAAGTATGACTATTTTAATTCTAAATACACTGTCAAACTTGGTTACAAAGCATAAATATTCGGTCCCTTGAATTCCCCATAGACCTCAATGTTATAGTACCTTGTTTATAATGACAAATTTTAATTATTTAACTACTTGATAAGAAACGCAAAAAATTATACGTTTATTTGATATCCAAAATGCCATTTTAAAGAAGAAAAGTTGTTTTAACGATTTAAATTTAATTTTATATTCACCAAATTAAGCGAAAAGTCACCAAATTTGAAATTTATTTTCCACCTGAAAAAATCCTTGACCGGAGAAAGAGTAATTTAGTTATTACTAAGAGCACACAGGCTTAAAATCTATTCAATGGCTGTCATTTTATAACTTTCAGGCCTCGCAGCGCTCCTATATTTCCTATAATTCCTATAAATTTGAAAATGTTTCTATAATTCCTATATTTTAGACCCTTAATTTCGTTTTTTTCCTCTTTTCATCATTACGATCTTTACATTAAAACTGTTACTGTGATCACGACTCACGGACTTAATCGGCAGAAAATTCTCTGGTTGGTTTGACTTTACCTGAACCTCAGCTACACAAGTAAAATGAGACACCCTTCCGATCAACCGGAGGCAAAAATCTGCCCACCATTATAAGGCGTTGCGACGTCATCGGTGGATTTCGTCAAAATTACTAGGCTAGGCTGCAAAATAAGTAAATCAAGAAGCATTGGACTGCATATTTTTGGTCAGGTGTTGATGATGCTCTTCTAATGGGGGGGGGGGGGGTCCGCTGGCCGATATTTGAGGATATCTTAGTGCAATCTAACCTTTATTCATCTTCAAATTTTAATTATATTTTTTATCTTTATTATTAAAATTTAGTATTAAAACTTGTTCTTCATTGAAATTTAAGTTTAGTTTTCATTGATATAGACCGAGATTGGAGGAAACTATTTTTTCGGTGGGGCTTTAACGTTGTGTAAATTTTGAGGTGCCGTCGTGTAAAAGCCAACCCTTTTTTACAAGTCGCTATTGTTTTGTGATAAATTTCTCGACCGAGATATACAAGTATGAGTGCGGTATTTATTGACTATATAAAACGAACGGCCGATTAAGGAATTTTGTAATTCATTGTTAAAATCGAAATCAACTGAATATTTTCTATCAAAATTTCCCCAAATTGATAAAATTTTCATACGATATAGGATCTACGGATCAGGCGTATTCTGCACCCGTGTGATTGTCTATTTTTCCTTTTGTATGATACTCGGAGGTTTTCCAGATTATGGGATGAGTTTTTATGTATTTGGATCGTTAGATATTAGGATCAAAAGAGTTTTCGAATATTAGGATCGTCAGAGTTTCCGGATACAGTTAGAACCTTTAATCCGGTCATCGCGGGACTTGACCATTTCCGGATTAAGGAATTTTCCAGATTAGGGGTTAACTAACCAGTATTTCCACAATTCTGAAAATTAGAATGAGTTATGGGGAACTACGTGTCTGCGAATCGCGTTACAAGCACCCTAGCATATAAATATCCAGGCAGAGAAATATAGTGCAAAGGAAGAGAAAATTCGGACAAAAAAAACGCCTAAAAAATTGTAGCCAGCTCTTATACTCAGGGTCCTCAAATGTTTCACAACATTAACACCCCTGAAAAAACTTTTTCCTCCATTATCGGTCTATATTAATGAAAACTAAGCTTAAATTTCAATAAACTAGCTTAAATAATAAGTTCTAACAATAAAGTTAAAAATTTTAACTAAAAGTTGAATATGAATTATAATTAGACTATACTAAGATGGTTTCAAAAATTGGTTACCGGCTAGTGCAATCCAACAATGGTTCCTGATTTACTTATATTGCTGCCTAGTAATTTTCACGAAATCCACCGATGGAGTCACAATGCCTCATAATGATTGACAGTTTTTGCCTCTGCGTGAACGGAAGAGCGTCTTCTTACTTATGTAGCTCCGGTTCACGCCAATCGGACCAACCAGAATAATTTCTTTTGATCAAGTGTTCGTGACCTTGTGATCACAAGTACAGCTTGATTGTTTAAATATTATTTTTGTTTACGTTTGAAACTTTTCTTCAAATTATTTCTACTTTGATCTATTCTGGGGTTTTCTGATTTTAGAAGGGTTAGGTTAAAAAAAAAAAAACGGAGTATCGGAAATTGTTTGCACTACCGTCGAAATTCAAAAGTGTCCGGATTATAGGTGCCCAGATTAGCGGTTTTGTAATTGTTTATGGATCGCAGGAGTTTTTTTTTTTTAAATAAAAGATAGCTATAGTTTTTTTTAATGATGTAGGATCATTTTAGTTACCGATAGTAACCTAGTGAAATTTATTGGAAATTAAGGGTATTTCAGGTCCTTTGAAAGGCAGCAAGCCCTATCGGATCGCTGGAGTTATATCATATATTAGGTCCGATCCCTATCGGATATCGGTTAAATAAAGCTAATAAATCTTATATATTGTGCTTTTATGTATAATTTTTTTATCATAGTTAAAATAATTGGCTCATTGCCATTCATTTTATCCATATATTTACTCCACGAAAATTTATATATCGACTTGAAAATATTCCTATAAATCCCTATATTTTCTTTAAAAATTCCTATAAAATTCCTATATTTTCTTTAAAAATTCCTATATTTTCTTTAAAAATTCCTATATTTCCTATTATATTTTTGATAAAAGTCATCGCGAGCTTAATTTGTTAATATGAGTACATAATATGTATTTTACATGATTTTCTACACTTAATGTTCAATCTTGTTTATAACGTTACTCGTTTATAACATCATAAATATCTAGGTCCCTTGAATAATGCATAATGCTATAACCAGGTTATACTGTATATATGTTTTTAATATAGTGTCTAAACGATCTCTAACTTTTTAGCTTCCACACTATGTTTATAACATAAAAAATGGAAGGTATTATAATCGTTCAGTCTGTCTGTGTCCATCCGTCTGTCACCCACTTTCATAGCCAAACTACAAATGCCACAGGCAAGTGTGATGCGTCAAAAAGTTCAGTGCATCAAAATTAGAAGGAAAAAATTTGAATTCGAAGTACTTTAATCATTTAAAAAACTGCAAAATTTAATGCTCATTTAAAAAGCTTAAAAAGCCATTTTTATTAGAATTAAATCACCATTGCCATTCACAATAATCACTCGAGAAATTTTAATTCTTTTAAATAATATACTAAAAGAAATTTATTTTTGCGACATCAATCAGTTTAAAATGGCGTCAAATATATTTCACTCAGAGATTCTTTGTATGTTGATATGAAATGTTTTGGTTCTATTTAAAAGAGAGGAATATTACATATTTATTCTTTGAAATATAAACTAATTTTTGCAAACAATAATTATTGAAGAAATAATTATGTTGTTGTTGCTTCCCATCTGGTCTGACGGAGTCGGACCAGTTCAATAAATCCGTTGGCATTTAGGAAGTCCGAAACCAAAAGGGGAGAAGAATGTATGTCAGCCCAGTCCAGTCCTAGGCAGTTTAGGATATGATCAGGTGATGCCTGGTTTTGCTGGCACTTAGGGCAAGGAGGGAAGATCTTTTGATTAGCAGAAAACTTAAGACTTTTCAGGTGTCCGCTGGCTAGTCTGGACAAGCAGGTGTTGGTCTGTCTGTCACCAGGAAGAGAAAGAGAGTCCTGGCCTTTTTGCTTTGTACCAGTAGTGAGTAGGAGGTTGAAGCCAATTTTGTTTGTTTTGGGCCTTTTGCGTTGCGAATAATTCAAGGTATGTGAGCTCTGAGGTGGAGGGGACTGAGTTATCTAGTCCCTGCTTTGCTAGAGTGTCTGCCAACTCATTACCGTGGATGTCGACATGGGATGGGATCCATTGGAAGTGGACATCATGCTGTTAGGAAAGGTGTACAACTTTTTGCAAGATCGAAAAACTGTTTTTATCTCCAATGAGAGCCCAATGTTTTAGGTGTTGAATCGAGCTACGGCTGTCTGATAGAATCCAAATATTCCATAGTTCCTTTCACTCATGATTGTCTCTAGTCCTCTGTCAATAGCAATAAGCTCGCTTCGAAAAACTGAACGAAAAACCGGGTTTCGTTGTTGAATGGAGTAGTTCTCTCTAGGTGTTTCAATAAACACTCCGCTGCCTGTTCATCCATTTTACTGCCATCAGTAAATATTTTGATGTCATTTGGAGGGATTTTATTGATGATTTCTAGGGACAACTGTTTAAGGAAGTCTGGTAGACAGTCTTTCTTATTAGGAGGGAGGTTTTCATGGAAACTAACATTGGAAAGACAAAAATTGAGAGTGCAATGAAGAAAATGAGGTTCTACATTTTCTGTGATTAACTGTTGAGGATTAACTTGACTAAAAGGACAATTTTTCTTTAATCTTTGATAGAAATAATTATTGAATTTTTGAAAGAACATAAATGAAACTATCCAAATTTAGCATGTAAATGTTTATAATATAATTAATATTGTGTTTGGCGACTTTTTACCTGTTCAACACAAATGTTGTGTGAAAGTGATCTGAGTGATAGATTCTGTTACAAACCTACTTTTTCCTTCTTCTAGCCTCTTCCCTCCAGATCATCCCCTCAGATTGACAGATTGTATCTTGCTCCATACTATGAAGGCCAAAATGAAGCTGATTATTACAGAGCCCAACTGCTTGACGTACGAGGGGAAAGGGCTAAGGTTAGGATTGTTCATTAATATCTTATTTATTTAGTAGCCAAATCTAATTTAGTTACTTTCATTGCTACTTCTTTAAAAAAGTATTTTAAATTATCTTGCTTGGATATGAAAATAATATTTAATTTCTTTCATTTAATTGTGTTATGATATGAATAAATTGACATTAGTGTACTATATTTACAAAAGTGAAATAAAGATAAAAGCTTAAACTACAGTTAAAGAAATTTCTGTATCTGAAAAGATTTTTTTTTTTAAAATTCAACAACTGTTAAAGTTATATTAATTTGAGTTATTGTCGCACTACACAAGGGCTTTTTCCAAACTGTTAAGAATTTAAAACTACAGAAAAACAGATTTCAATAATATGTAAATAACATAATCTGAGAACACATGCTTCGGCAAAACAATGTGTCAAAATAGTTAAAATTCTTTTTTTGTTAGTTTAAAAGTGCCCAAGAGTATCTCACCGGTGATTTAAAAGTACCAAGTAGTAGTTTTTTATTTATGTTTTTGTTATTTTAGGTATTTTTTGTTGATTATGGCAACACTGAGTTTATAAAAGTTTCTGAACTTAGAGAAATTAATGATGAGTCCACTCCTGATGTGAGGAAAACAGAAGCTCTTGTAAGTTTTGTATTAAAAAATTTAATATTTATTAAATGTTGTAATTTTATGTTTTTAAAGTAGCATGTATGTTTTAATAACGTATTTTATATAAAAAGTAAAAAATTTCTATGTAGCTTGTTCAGAGCATATTTTTTTCAATTTATGTATTTAATTTTTTTTATTATGAGTTATATATTAAAATTAGTTATTAATTTACTTCACAATATGTAATTTATGTTTTTAAGGAGTACTTTAACATTTTCCTTTATCTGTAATATAATTAATAATATTTTTAGGCTTTTGAATGCCAACTAGCTGAAATTAAACCTTCGTCAATCAAAAGTTCTAAAGGAGATTGGAGTCTAGCTGCTAATTCATGGTTTAAAGCAAATGTGAATGGACTTAAGTTAACAGCCAAGGTATGAAATCTTCAATGTTATTTTCATTGAAAGTTTTTAAATTGTTGAATTGAATCTTAAAGTTTTGTATTTTCTTTCACTTTCTAATTAAACTTGAGTCACTTTAATTTTCCATTGAAAAATATCTGTTAGTTCATTGAATATAATAAATAATTTTAAACAATTTTAGCATTTCTAATTTTGTAAAGTTAATAATTAGTACAAAATAAATGTTTGGCAACCTTATTTATGTGAAATATATCTTTAAAAGAAAATAGAGTAAAACGTTAACTGAAAATAAATGTTTAAAAGTGTTTGTATTTTATTTGTACATTTTAAAGATAGTATCCAAAATTACAATCTATTACTGTTTATCGGTTAATTTTTTAATTTCTTTAGATATACTCTGTAGTCCAGGGTGTTATTCGGATTGAACTATTTAAAAGAGACCAGCATGGAATCAATATAAATCTCAATAAGGAATTAATTAAAAAAGGTTTTGCTGAACCATCTGAAGAAAACTTGCTTTCCAGGGTAAGCAGTGTTTATTAATATTTTTTTTGTAATTTGATAACCAGTCTTAAACCTCTGAGGGATACACAATTTGGTTAAATAGGGGTAATCTTGTTTTCACTGCATGAGTTTAAAATTTTAATGGGAAATTTAATTTCTTTAAATTGTTTTAAATTTTATTTCTGTATCAAATGATAATAAATGACTGCTCCGTACTTAATTTTAAAAAATTGTAAAATTATAAAATGTAATTATGAATAAATAAATTAATAATATATAATTTTAATTATGTACATTGTTGGAAAACCTCATAGTCAGGTGACGGGTTTATACCTTTGTATCCCACAGATTGTTAAAAGCAAACATTTACAATTATTAAAGCAGTGCACTAAAAAAACAAATTTCCTTTTTTTTTCCCCTTGCATAATATTTGCTATAACAAAAAAATAAAATATTAATTTTTGTTTATTTTCAACTTTTCAAACTCCACTGTGGCTCTTTTTTATGTTTAACATAATGATGAGGAATTTCAGCATTTTTTTTTATGGGTTTTAGTTGTATTTTTAAAAATAGTTAGTCTAAAATCAAATTAGCTATAGAAAAAAAATTATTAACCAAGTTATAAAGTAAACAAAAACATCTTAAAATAATGCAATCACAAACGGCTTCCCAGGCACCCCGTCACTGATTTCGTCATGAGCTTTTGCGCTGAAGAATGTTGGATTTCTGTATATGCTTGGATTTTTATGTATATTAATAGTAAATTATGGCATTTAAAACCTGTTAACTGTAAACTCGTAGAGGGCAGATAGAAAGCACAGGGCCACATAACAACTTAGGCACAAGCTACATCATCAGCTGTTCGTTTTTAGCTTCCACACTACGTTTATAACGTAAAAAGTGGAAGGTTTTATAATTCGTTTCAGTCATACTGTCTGTTGTCCGTGTCTGTCCACTTCACAGAAGAACACAAGTCCCACGACAGTGGATACGTCATTTTAAGCAAAAATCAGATTAGGCTACATTACAATTCATAAAAAATTTAAATAGAAGTTTTTGAAATTTAAAAACTAAATTTTTTATCTACAGTGAATAACATGCAATTCATATTTTTTCATATTCACTGTTGTCATCCACAATCCCCAGACAAGTGGGATACGTCATTTGAGCAAAAAATCAGATTAGGTACATGCAATTTCATTAAAATTTAACTAGAAGCTTATTTAAAATTTAATAAAAAATTTAATCTACATTGAATAACATGAATTCATTTTATTCATATTTCACTGTTGCCATTTCGTTAAACGTACGAGAAACTTTTGTTAAATAAAAATACACTTTGAAAAAATATTATTATGTGATATAATTCGGTTGTTGTGATTATCACAATAGAGTTCTTTAATGGTTCTAATTGTATGTAGAAAGCTGCATAGAGATTCTAACTTAACAAAAAAATATGCTAAGTTTCGCTTTTATTTTAAGCATCAATTGTACAATTATAAATTTTGAACTGTAAATTATTTACAATTATAAATAGTGATTTTCGAAAGAAATGTAAATGGGAAATTGGGCGACAAAAAATATAAATATATTAATTTATATGTATTACATCATTATTCTTCAACTTCAAACAAATTAGCAAACGTAAGTCTAATTTTAATCTGAAGAAGATTAATGAAAATAGTTAATTTCGGCGTTTAAAGTTTGAATTACATAGCAAAGGCCTGTTTTTATTAATTAAATCACATTTGCCATTCGCAACAATCGCTCGAGAAACTTAAATTCTTTTAGAACAATAAATTAAAACAATTTATTATTGCAAAATCGATCAGTGAAATGACGTCAAATATTTTCACTAGGATCCTTGTATGGTGATTGAATTTTCATTCTATTTAAAGCGAGAATAGACATTTTATTCTTTAAATATAAATTAATTTTTGCAAACGATAATAATAATTATTGAATTTCAAATAAAATAATGAATAGCCAATTTAGCTTGTAAATGTTAATATAGAATAATGTTGTGTTTGGCGCGTTTTTCCTGTTAAACACAAATATGTGGAAGCGAGTTAAGTGACAGATTCTGTTACAAACCTACTTTTTGGACTTAAGTTCGCTGATTTTGAGTCGCTGTTACATATTGTGCAGAATGAAGAAATACTTTGGATTTTGGAGTTTCTCAACACTTATTTAATTTTTAAAAAAAAACGAATGTAGAACTTAGTCATTATGAGTAATTTCTTCTCATCATTATATTAAATCCTGTTTTATAACAGTTTGGCTGTAACTTATTTTTCAAGATAAAATTCCTTAAATTTGAAGAAAATCTCTTACATTATTATTGTTTAAAAAAATTTCAGGTTATAATAATAATTCGATTAATTTTTTTGATAGCAAAATAATGAGATCCGAGTGAAAGCTTGTGATTACTTTCGATTTAATGAAAGTGAATATGACAATGCAACAAGAGATGATGTGGAAGTCGTCTGGAAAGATGCTGGGGAATGCAAGCAAACTGCTTGTAAGGTAATGTCTTATTTAATTTATATTTTGCTTCTTTAACCCTTTCACTCCCACAAGGTTCGTATGCCTCCTTAAATTCCTGAAAACTCCTGAAATTTAATTTTTTTTCTAAGGGCCCTTATAACTCCTGAAATATGTGTCTCATCTGATATTTTTCCCCTCTCCTGATAAAATTTATGGCAAGAATTGTTTTTTCTCCTTTTTCTGCCGTTTTTCTCTCGTACTTTATTCGGAGTAAGTCTACTGCCATGTACAGTAGAAAAATAGTTTGGACATCGTGATAATAGTTAATGTTTAGAATGCACCCCACAACTCTTTAGAGATTTTTTCCCCCTTCTGATTCATCATTTGAAGTGCAATGAAGTAACTAGACTAATACAATACTAAACATATTCAATTTTATTCCTCGTTATCTCCTGAATTTACATTGCTGCACTCCTGAAAGACTCCTTAGAAACTCCTGAATTTCACTATCATAGAGTATGAACCCTGCTCCCCCAATGATTCCATTTGGAATCACCAAACTTGTGATTGTTTTTCTCTCTAAGTAAAATTCACACTTATTCAAAATAAATTTTAATAAATTCTCCATTTTTCCCATAAAGTTATATTTTCTTTTTGTATCCTTAGATGGAAGAATCATGTTTTTTGTTAAGAATTAAATAATGTTTGTTGTAGTTAAATGAAAATATGAAAAACATGGTAGAAATAAAATTCATTCTGAAACAATTTTATTAAATAAATTGGCCCTAAATTCTTCCTGCTTGCATGTTTAAATGTTTTAAAATTGAATTTTAACTATTTTTAACAAATAAAGTTTTGAAAAATTATTGTTATAATTTATTCAAAATTTATGACTCCAACTTTTTTTCCTCTTTAATTTTAGTAAAAAAAATTTAGATTTTTTTCCCCTGTTTTTCATTATTTCATTCTGGAGACACATTGAGTATATTACATTAATTTTATATTTTTACAATAAAAAAATAAAAGGTAAGGGATCATGGGTGAAAGTACTCCGTATCTATACGGATTTCCTTATTTTTTTAATTTTCAAATACGGAACCGTGTCGGAAATATTTTTCTGAAAAGCCCTGCTGCCATATAGGTAAGAAGATAGTTTCTGAAGTCGATGCCTGCTGCACCAGCAATCGAATTTACACTGGGCACAATTGAAAACTTGACTCATGGGTCGACGTCAAGTGAACACCAACCTTGTTTTTAGCCATTTTCTTCCGCAGCGGTAACAATTGCCGGAATTTCAAAGAGGTTAGAAATTAGCAAATGATTACAGAACAAAACCTTCAATCCGGACATCGAGGGACTTAAGCTTTTCCGGATTTGGTAATTGCCCAGATTATGGGTTAACTACCTAATGGACAATTTCCACATTTTATTTTTATGTTTTTATTCGACGTAAATAGGTGAGACAAAATACTTGCTGAAAAATTTTTGCTCTCCGATGCGTAGTTATTTTTAAAATTTGAGTTCAAAGTTAGGCTTTTAAAAAGCGCGCGAAAATCAGTAGGTTCCGCGGGGAATCGACTGTGACGTACATGTACATAACACGTGACCAAAACTCCTCAGTTGCATATAGTGATAGGCGGGATATTTCACAAATCGTTTTGCAAAACTTTCGATTTTCGTTTTTATTAATGCAGTAAGTTTGTATTTATTATTTAATAATGGCATATTGCTATAATGCTAACTGCTTAGTTCCCGAGTGTCGTAATACGATTACAACTGCTCCAGAAAAGATATATTTTCACTTACCATTCTTACCAACAGAATCAGGTACCATGCGTGAAAAAGACCAGTATTAATAGGATTATGGCCGACTTAATATCTTTAAAGTATAAATTTATATGTAACACATGGCAAAAAGAGCCATAAAGGCCAATAATAGATAAATTTTTTTAAGTAGTCTATCTAGATAACATGTCAAATGTAGCACTTGGGATAGCTCAAAACATTGTTAATAATTTTACTTACAGACTCACGTTTAGTTTACTATTTGGAAATCGTATTTTCAAATATTTCTTTATTCCATGATTAAAAGTTGAGCAAACAAATATGTCCCTTTACACGTTTGACGAACCATTCATTTGGGAAATTCGAAGACGACTTTTGCTTTCTACAGTAGTACCTTATTCATATTATTAATGTAGACCTTAGCTAAAAGAGTAATACTAAAACCCTACGATAATTATGATATTTAAACTGACAAGAAAGTTGTGTTTGTAAAAACGATATTTGGTTATGAATGACTGGGAATAGAACATCTTCAACAGCACAAATACTATTAACTTATAAATAATTCAATTCGAAAGATAAAACAAGAAAGAAATAACTAACTTTTAACTTTTACTTCACGTATTCCGGCATTTATGAAGATATTCCGGGCAATTTTGTTTTCTCTAAAAAAAACCATCAGTATTCAACATAGGGTAGTATTGTAGGGCGCATTGAAAGCCTAAATACTCGTTTGGGGAACGGGAAAATTGTTTTTCTCTACATAAACATCAGTTCTAGCCGTTTGTAATGAGCGTTCAAAAAATTAGAAATTTAAATAATTCATGAAAACTTTAAAAAGTAACTATCCAGGACAACTTCAAAACGATGAGTTTCCTGGGTGAAATAAAAAAAAGCTTAGAAAAAAACATTTGTACTTCTGCCGAGAGAGGGGATTTGAACCCGGGACCTATTGGTTAAGAATCGCTTATGCTACCACTAAGCTACGACGTCCGTGAAGGATTGAGCTCAAACTGCTAATAAAGCTCAGTCCTGCGCAGTTACTATACCCGTATGTGTAATGCATGTACGGTGCCCGTGCACATAGACACTCTGTACTTTTTTACTGTAGCTCACATTTTAAATTCCATGCACAGTTCTCGAACTAATAGTTCTAAAAACAAACTATAAAAGTTTGGTGGAGTTATTCTCAAAATTGAAAGAGGGGTAGGGTTTTAAAAAGTTCAAAATTTTGACTTAAAAAAAATTAAAAACTACTTGTAAATATTTGTTGTTATCGCTGGAAAATGTTTATTTAGGGTAAACATTATATAAAAACACTATAATTTAAAAGTTTATGTTTTATTACTAAAAATAATGTTTTGAGTACCATATCCCCTTAAAATATATTTTTTAAGTTATTATTTTTTTAAAAATAACTTATGATTAAATGAATATTGAAAGAAAATAAACAAGAATAGAAAATTAACGCAAAAGATAAGAAAGTTATTAAGAAGAGAAAGTTATTAAGATAAGAAATTTCTGACAAAAATGACGCCTTAAAAAAGAGGGTCAGCTTTTACACAAAAACCTCAAATTTTCCACAACATTAACTCTTCCGGAAAAAAAATTCCTCCATTCTAAGTCTATATCAATAAAAACCTAAACTAAAATTTCAATAAACGTTCAAGTTTAATTAATAAATTTTAAGAATAATAATAAAAATTTAATTAAAATTTGAAGATGAATTAAGATTAGCTTACTCTAAGAAGTTTTCGAATATCGGTTACAGACCAGTGCAATCCAATATTGCTTCCTGATTCACTTATTTTGCTGCCTAGTAATCTTCCGATGAGGTTGCATTGCCTCATAATGATTGACAGTTTTTTTTGCCTCTGCATGATCAGAATGGCGGCTTGTTACTTTTGTAGCTCCAGTTTAGGCCACTCAGATCAACCAAAATATGTTCTTTTGATCAATTGTTCGTGACCGTGTGATTGGAAGTACAGCTTGATTGTTAAAAGATTTTTTTATTATTTAACGATCTTGTATGGTAACAGATCTCTATACAATTCCAATGGGGAAACTTTGGCTCCTGGTTTTAAATAAAGTATACGATATGTACTCACAAAAACTTACCAAGAAATACAGAAGAAAGTTATTACGCCATTCAAATAATCAATAAGTATAATTTTAATTAGTTATTATTAAAACAAAATTGTAATTATTCACAAACAAAATGGCAGCACTAATGGCATGTAAATATCTAAACAAATTTTTTTGTTTAAATTATGGCTAATTAATATCTTTAAAATTAATTTATACTTATTAACTATTTTAATAGTAAAATAACTTTCTTCCGTATTTTTTGTAAGTTTTCGTGAGTACCTACATATTGTATACTTTATTTAAAAACAGGGGCCAAAGTTTCCCCATTGGGAATGTATAGAGATCTGTTACCATACAAGACCCTTAAGTTTGAAACTTTGTTTGTTGGGTATTTTTCCTACTTGGGCCTATACTGGGGGTTCTGATTTTAGACGGTTAGATTTTTAAAAAAATGGAGGGAATTGCATTCCGCTATTACAATCTGCTGCATCGAAATGTTAGTATTTTCTATTCATAATTAAATATTTTGCCTTCTTAAATGACAAGCTTAACATTGAAATAGTTTTTTTTAGAGTGAATTATATGAATATCAATTGGATGCAGAAAGATTGAAATTTGGTATTCCGCCATTGCCATCTGCCGCTTCTCCCTCAACTTCACCCTGTGTTTCACAAAGATATAATTTGGCTTTCTTTCATATTAATTTTTTCAGATATTAGTATGTTGAAAATGTTGAGATGGTTCCCGACGATAAACATTAAAAAAAATTCAGAAATTTTGAGGTTGGCAAGTCTGTTTTATACTATTTCTATATTTTTATCCCCCCTATTTCTATTTTATCTCCCGCCTTCAAAAAAAGTTTTCAGTATTTGGGATTTTCCATCTTTCACCCATGGTTGGGACTGAAAGGATTAAATAAATGCTTATAAAGCTTGCCAGATTAGTTTTTATGCAATATTAGATATCATAGAATTTGCTAATTCTTAACAATGGCTTTCTGGTTTAAGAAGAGCCTATATCTTTTTTTAATTGTCAAACTTAAACGGATTTGTAATACCTATCATATTTTAAGTGCCAAACTCGTTTTGAAATTTAATTTAAAGTTGATCCTCAAATATGGGTCATATAAATTTGTACCTAGTACTTAAAAAATCAAGATCGAATTCTGTGACATGAAGATTTTGAGCTGGACGATTTGACGGGGGATGATTCAATACTTATTTTAGCGTTACTTATTTATGACGTCATAACCGTCGCTTTTCCTTGAATGGCGCTAGAACCTAGGTTTTATTGTATTTAGAAAACAAAAATCGGAACAAAGTGAAGAATTAAAATAAGAACAAAAATGAAAAAAAAACATATACCAACTTTAATATGTGAGAGGCACTAGCATAAGACAATTTTAGTAAAGTATGACAAATTCTTAAAAACCATCATTTACATGACCAAGATAGTCAAAATAATCGATTAGCTGTTTAAAAAAAATCTGTTACTTGATTTGCACAAGTCAAAAAAATTCGTGACTCGCAACACTCAATCCACAGTTTAAAAAAAGGAGAAAACAAATAAAAACAAAAAAAATTACAGAAAATAGTTAAAACTTAAAAGAAATAAACCTGACTGAAAATGTTGTCGAAAACTAAACTTTCAAGATTGAATCTAAACTTGAAAGATGGCTATTAATCTGGCATGCAATTTGTTTAGACAACTTTTTGGTTTTGATTCGTGTTTGAAAAGTTTGTTTTCAACATTTTCCCCCCCGTCAGGTTTGTTTCTTTTAAAGATTGAATTATTTTTTGTGATTTGTATTTTTGTTCTACTGTAAATTGAGTGTTGAGAGTCATGTTAAAATTCTCTGCCTTGTGCAAATTGATTAACAAAAACATTTATTTTGCAACTTACCAAAATTATTTTGACTCTCCTGATGACGTAAATGATGGTTTTAAGCATTTTCATGCATATTTTTCTTACTGTTATGTATTCATAAAATTGTTTTGTATTTCTAGGCCCGTTTGAAAGGACCCTTCAGTCCTCTTGAAGTGAACTACTCTGGATTGACATACCTTGATAGTCACAAGTAAGCTACATGTCACTTACTACTTTTAAAGAAAGTTATGTCTAAATTATCAAATTTTTGGCGTTATCTTTTACAAGTGTAGGGTTCCAATGATAGGGTGCGTCTATAAATTATGTGATGCATTAAGGGGGGAATATTACCAAATCTCACATAGGGTTTAGGGGGTCTCACAAAAAATTATAAATATCACATAAATTTCACCCGCAAAGGAGCGATGCAAAATTGTGGGAAAGTCTAGTTAATTTCAAGGAAAATATGTTACTCGACTTCAGTTTGGCAAAAACTTATATGATAATATTTATCATACCTTTTTGAACCATATTTAAAAATTTTGGAGCTTTAGAAAACTATTTAAAATTCACTAAAAAGGAAATCAAATAAAAAAAATGCAAATTTTGAGAAATATTGTGTGAGGTTATGGGGGAGGAGGTCGAGCCAAATATCATGAAATCTCACCAGGGATGGGGGGTCCAAAAAATTTATTATTACTAATTGCCGGGTTGCCACGGTCCTTGAAAACCTTAAAAAGTGTTTGGGAAAAAAACTGATTTTCAAGGTCTTGAAAGTGTTTGAAAAACATTTTCAAACTTGAAAAGTACTTAATTTTTTGGGCCAACAAATTTATCTGGAAGTGACCATTTTTTCCTTTCTCCCTCCCGATTCCATTACTCTGTGCTTAGAGATAACTTGGTTGTGTTTTCTTTAATTGTGTATTCAAATATAAACAGAAGTCTTCAAATGTCATCTTCTAAGGCTATTGCAAATGTTAATTTTGGCTGCATTAAAAACACCTTTTCAATGTAAATGAGTTCCTATTTTACTTTTTGATTTATTGTTTATGTCTAATCCAAGAAGGCAGAGCAAGTGATTTTAGATGGATTTTTTAATAATTAAATGGTTATTTTATAACACATATTTAAGTTCATTTGAAAGTTAGAGAGCTCTTATTCGTTTTCTAAATGTATTTTCAAAAACTATCTTGAAATTTAGGTGTTGCATGTTCGAATATACAGTCCTTGAAAATGGAGAAATATATCCTTGAAAAGTCCTCAAATAGTCCTTGATTTTTTTTTAATCAAAAAGTGTGGCAACCTTGTAATTGTATATATTACCAAAAAGTTACATAAAATTCCAAGGGTAGCAATTTTTTTCCTGAAATTATGTTTCAAACAATGAAGTTTTGTATGAATTTTATTTTAAATTCACTATATGTAAAGAATGCTATGATTCGATCGGCCAAATGGGAAATGTCTGTTTTACACACACAAAAACACATTAACTGTCATATGCAGAAAATTTATCAATGCACAAACCTATTTTTTACATACACCAAGCATATTGGGCAATAGATTTTTTGAACCCTGTTATAGGTTTAATTAGAGAGTAATTGTTTGCAGTGCCGGATTTAAAGACACAGGGCCCCTAGGCACTTGACATTTGGGGTCCCCCACCATCTCAAAGCTATTTTGGAAATTTAGCATATTAAATACACTAGTACTGAACATATAATTTGTAATCTACTTTAATAAACATCAGAATAATACAGTATGTTTACCATAGTTATTCTATAAAAATTCTAAAATCACACGGCGAACTTTCTTCTGTGAAAAGGTTTTTTGGAGTTTGGCGATTTCAAATTTTTTAGGCGATTTCTTGGCAATTTTATCTTTTTAAGTGCCCCCTTCCTGACTGGGCCCCTAGGCCCGGGCTTTGTATGCCTAGGCCGAAATCCGGCACTGATTGTTTGTGTGTGTTTGTTTCAATATTTTTTTTTACTTATGCCTCTTTCACTCCAAACTGGAGCATAATCCTCCGTCATGGTCTCCCACCTCACCCGGTTGGTAATAATGGTCTTTATCTCTTTCCATGGTTTGTTTAGTTCTTTGACTTCATTGTTGATTGCTCGCTGCCACGTTGTGTTCTGCTTTCCTCATTTTCTCTTGCCTTGTGGATTCCACTCCAACGCTTCATTTACTTTGAGTTTTTCCGGCTGCGATAAAACATGTCCAATCTATCGCCATTTTTGTTTTCTTATTTTATATTCTATTTGTTTTTTATTACAGTAGAATCCCGCTTATCCTAAAGGTATGGGACCAGAGCATTTTCGGTTAATCGAGATTCCATAGGAATTTTCGGATAATCAGGAATCATCCACTTCACGCCTAGAAAAACGTTGGCGAAGAGAAAATGTGCCGTTCATTTGATACATAGAAGCGCAAGATGAAAGCCACTACTTCAGACGTTCTCGTATTTAAAAAAAAATGGCGGGACAGGTCTGCTTTTAAACAAACCAAAATTGAGCAGCAAAATAAATTACTGCTTTTTTTTTAGAAATAAATCCAACTTTGTAAGTACGTGCTACTTATTTTTTGGGGTATTTCTTTATTTACGTGTTTTTGGGTACATTGCATATTTTAGCAAAAAAAAAATTCTGAGCCTTTCGGTTAAGCTGAATTTCGGATAATTGGGATTCGGATAAGCGGGACTCTACTGTACATGTTTTTTTTTTCAGGAGAGTAAAAGTTGAGCGAGACAGCGTGAATTCTGTGTCCTTCAATTCTGATCCTCAAGATTCCTACACTAACATGTTAGTGGCCGCACATGTGGGAGCCGGCAGAGACAGTCTCCAGCTGATGGCAAGAAATACCACGCTCATGCCAAAACTCAGAGGACTCCCTTCTCTTGTCTGTCTCTTGTTCAGTCCCTTTGTTGAATTCAGGTACTACTTTGCATATATAAATAAAAATATACTGCTATTTTATGTAACCTGACCAGATTTGTTTCAGTGATTAACTTTGCAATGATGAAATCATCATTAAATTTTCATAAATCATATTTTAGTTACATTGTTTTTTGTTTAAAAAAAATAAGAAAAATTCAACAGAGACTGTTTGCACATTTTTT
This sequence comes from Oedothorax gibbosus, assembly GCA_019343175.1. NCBI lineage: Eukaryota > Metazoa > Arthropoda > Arachnida > Araneae > Linyphiidae > Oedothorax > Oedothorax gibbosus. Next base: position 16,524,837 of record CM033278.1, read on the forward strand.
TTAGCTAGATAGTTAAGTCACAAACTAAACCGTTCTGCGAAATTCAGTATGTCTGGTCACCCTAGTTTTACTATGTTTATGCTGTTCTACAGATTTATTTTGGCTTTGAGGAAATTTGGCATACAATACCTTTGTGCAAATACGAAGATTGTAGGGTATTTTTTGTAAATAAAAAAAATTTGAATCACTTAACCACCCAACTGACTGCAGCTCATGGTCATTACCATTTTAAATTTAATTTTGTTGAATTATTTACATAATTATTACACTAAAGCACAATTTTTTTTATTAATATTTATGTAACATTAATAAGAAAATTAGTGTTTAGATTTTTAGAGTAAAACTTCTATTGCAATTAATCGTTAACATTACTGCCTTGGATAATTAAAATTTGCTTCAGCTAAAAGTTCACCGTTAATTCGGGCAACTCTGTATGTTAAAAGTAACATGGGCCAAGCATTCAACCCAATAACTAATTCACTACTTGACTAATGTCAAATGTGTTATATGCTTTCAATATAAGGCAGTATTGCCTTAACAATGACTTTGTGAATACCATTAACACCTTCATTTCCAAATAAAATTGTTGACTTTGTTTTAAAATTTGTTTTTCCTGACATTTAATTTGTCCCACATAAATTGTTCAGGAATATCATGTTTTCTTGCCAATCATCGTTCTTCATTTTTTTTTTTAGCGTGAGCTAAGTGCAAGGTATTATTATGTAGTAAACTGAGCCAAAATTACTTTAATTGACAGAAATGTTTTCATAAAAAGTTGAAAATCTATAAACATCTAAATTCTGTCTAATCCAAATAAACATTTGTTTTCCATTTTTTCTTATTAGAACCGATGAAGCCAAAAAATCCTACATTGGCGCTCTTTGTGGCCTAGGCTATGATGAAAAGGGTTATGCTATTTATGCTGATCATGACCTTGAAATTGCTTTCGATGTAAAAATATCCAGGGAGGATATATCAGTGGTAAGTATGTGTTTCAAACATTTTGACCTCTATATCATCCTAAAAGTTATATAGCTATGTAAGATATTGATGAAGTTACTGACATTTTATTATTATATATTCATTTATAGATTAATGGCATCAGAATGGGTTTCAACATTCTTTTGAACAGTGATAGTGATGTGTTGCAATATCCGTCAAGTTCAGTTTCCATCCTTCATGAAACTACTCGAAAGACCATCATTGAGTAAGAATTCAAGTTTCACTGTTCAGATGCTTAAAAAAGTTTAAGTTAATACTGTATGAATTGTAATTTAAATGAATAAGAATAATTTGATGCCAGGATTATTTAACCCTCTGTGTTCAACTGTTACATTAATTCCTGAAGTCAAGTCAAACTATCTTTGCTCTAGAAAGGCCAGTAACATTATCCACATAAAAAATATATAATAAAGGAGACAAGTGGTGTTTTAATGAGAAAAATAAAATCAACAACAAAAATTAAAATTGTGCAACTGGCTTTAACGATTGACCTGACGATGGGCAGTAGTGACAATATAACAAAAGATTTATCCTCCTAAGACCCCAGAAAAAGGCTACACGTATATTATTCATATACACATATTTTTCAAGCAAGTATAATTAAAAAGTATGTTTTCCTAGTAATTTCGAAAAAATTAATGTTCAGTATTTGCTGAGAGGCACATCAATTTTTAGGAAAATAGAGTTCTTAAGACCTAAAAATATTGGTGCTGTGAATGCTAAACAAAGCTGATTGTCTTTTTGTAATTAATGGTTCATTCTAAAACAGTTTTTAATGCAAAATGCCTTTGAACTGTACTGTTGAAACTACTGCTTTTTTTTTGCAAGAACTCTAAAACAGTATTGACAGTTGTATGTACAACTTCATTTTTTATATCAGTGAACAACTGATACTTCTGATCAAAGGCTGCAAGGTGATTTTCATATCTTCTATCAAGCCATTCTCATTCTCAGTTCTTATAGTTTGAAATAAATTATGTAGTTACATTACAGGGTGGATGTGGGGTCTCTGGAGGATATACAAAATTTTTGCTCAAGGAAAATTTATTTTGATATTTTTTGTGGTCTTTGTTGGCATATAAGACTGTTTTACTGTTAAAAATCCTGTTTTTTTTTCAAGAACTCTGAAACGGTGTTGATTGTTGTATGTACAACTTCATGGAAACTTCATATGGAAAATAAAAATGTTTGGGGGGGGGGGAAGCATGTTCTTCCACTAAGCTCTTTAATTATCAATATTTAAAAAATATATTCAATGTTTCTCATTGTTCAATGTTTCAGCTTGCTTCAAAAGAAAAGAGAGCCAAAAGAGCTTGAATTTTTCCGCAAACCTTATCAGTGGAATCAGCAATCATCTAGGCTATTGGAACCTGGGGGCCCAGTGGATGCAGATTGTCCACATATTTTGCCTCTACTCAAAGTACCTCCACTTGCAGAGCACACTCAAGCTGAAAAAGTAAAAATCAAGGAACATCTTAAAGAACTGTATCGCATCATACAGAATGAACCACAGTGAGTTACTAAAATTTTGTTCTTTGTTAAATTCTGTTTTTAGTTTTATATCCTCCAAACAAGATTTCTGACTGACTGATAGTGAGGGGCTGGGGAACCCCGTCCAGTCGGTTTGGCGTTCACCTTGCATGCGAAAAGTTCCAGGTTTGGGTCCGGGCATCATCAAAATAACTACCGACCTATAAACAGCCCGTGCAGCAAAAAAGTCCAACAAATAATACCCAGTGAGTGTAGACAGAGTGAACGTTAAATATGCTTCAAAGTCCCAACGCTGCATGTGATGTTGCCCTTATCAGTTGCATTAGGTGCCGGCTCGTCACTTGACTGTGATTCTAAATAACGATGGACATCGCCAATAGCCATCGTGTAGCTTTAGTGTGACAATAATTCAAACTTAATTGACCGATAGTGAAGGTAGTAGTTGTCGTTTCAAAACCACATAAGTCTAGGTTTGACCTAAACTACTTCTCTTTTTATGCTTAGCAAAGTGAACTACATCCTGTGTGTTGGTGTTTTAGCACAAAAGTGTTCAGTTTAATGAAGACTTATCTGATTTTAAAATTACACGACTCAATTGTCAACTTCCAAATGCTTAAGTTGGATAAAATATCGTAAAGAAGTTAATTTTAACTATGCTAAGCTGAATTTTTTGCCAAGAAATTTCAAGTTAAAAAAAATTGTAACCATTAGATCAAGGCGAAATTTCACTTAAAGCGTTCAAAATATTTAATTACTTATTACCTGAACTATTGATTATTACCTTGTAATCTCACTGCATTTCAAGCTTTATTCAGAAAAAAATAGTTGAATCTGGAAGCTAAACACTGCACTGCATTGACCTAAATGTTTTATGACAATTTTGTTTTATGAGGAATTAAATTGGAATTCTTCCAGACATATCCATTTTCTGTTTTTATGTAACAATCATTGTGACAATGTTTTTTTCTTTTTAGTACTAAAGCTTTGAGAAATATCGAATGCCAGCTGTGTTCCTTCAAAATCGCATCTACTCGTGAGCTGGCAGTGCATTTGGATTCAGATAAACATATGAGTAAAGAAGATAAATTTCGACAAAGAGGCAACTATTGAGTGCCATTAGACTTTACCTGCGGAGCTCATTTGTAATTATCATTATGAGATTGAATTTAATTTAGAATGGTGTACTTCATTATTTGAACTTATATTTGCTACCATAAGTCGTGGTGTTTGTATAAATATGGAAGTGTATAAATGCTTAATTATACAAAATCAAAGTTTGTTTGTCATTTAATAACCGATTTTTTAAGAAAAGAGTATCTATATTTACAGTCCCTGGACAAATTATTAGACGCACTGCAAGATTTCATGTAAAATATTAATTACCAGACAAAATTACCGGGATTAATTACCCAAATACAAATATGTAGTCAACAACAATTCTTTTAAATAAAAATCAATAATATTGTAGTTTAAAAAAAACATTGTTGCATAAAAACTCTTAAGAAACATAAAATTACTAAAAAAAATACAGTGTGTCTAATAATTTGTCCAGGGACTGTATATAAATGAAGACATCCTGACTGACTTATTCAAGCATCAACGCCCAGCCAAAACTATTGGAGGTACAGATTCCAAATATTAGGTCCTTATTCTTTTTGCCCTAAAGGCGTAATTTAAGAAGCGATTTTTCGAAATTCGGACCCAAATGGGTGTAGGAGGACCAAACGAGAGCCGATTTCTCCATAGGAATATCATTATGCATTGTTATAAACTTTTAATTTATGCTTTTTGTTTTCTAATTTGAAAGAAATTTCAGAGCAAGCAAAAATTAAGTATAAACTTGTGAAAGCATGCAGGTTTAATTTGTAGGTCTGTTATTTGAATATCATTATTTCATTTTATTTATTGATTTAATATCTTTAATTGATATTTTTTATGGTGGATCAGATTTCCTCAACTCGATTCTAATTAGATTTTCGAATTTAATTTAATTTATGTTTACAAAGAAGGTAAGATAGGAAGTTATGGAGTAAGATTCCAACATATATAAGAAGTTTGTACCTTTCCAACTTTTCCAGATTATACATGTCTGTTTCGTTTTCTTTTGTCATGCCTACAATACATATTTGATGTCTGCGGAAGTCCGGGAATTATTATTTACACCTGTTGTAGAGAATTGGGCGATATATTTGTTACAATACCTTATGACAGGTAACATGTTCGTGCGAATTATCAGCAGCAGATGAAATGTTCAACTTTTTTTTTATCCTTAATTGTATCCTGGGTCAATTTTTCTCCGTTTAATGAACTGGCCAATTTTAACCGGGGGTTATGGGGAAGCCCTTAAACTCCTGGAAGGGCCTGGATACAATTAGACATCCACTTTTTTTTTATTAATGCTGATATTAGAACGGGAGATTATAATATCCTGAAGGGGTGCTGACTAGTGGGGAGAGGATTAATTGGCATAAAATAAAAGTTGGTACACCTATGATATGACTGGTCTGTTCATTGGCAACTTTTAGCAAGATTAAAAATTTATGGTAAGGTTGTTATATCTATCGAGTTGTATAACAGAACACCTATGATAGAATGCCAGCCGATTTGTGTTATGTTGCCAAGCGAAAATCCCTAAATGTGGTGAACATTCCACTTTATATTTCATGTGACTCAATTGGTAGAATTAATTTAAATTACACACCAAACATTGCAAACCTTACAGTTAAATTCGATAAGATACTAATTAAATAAGTTGTAAAATTTTAAAGCTTACCAAAAGTCGCCAAAAAACAGAACGGCCATTATATCATAGCCGTCAGGGCTGGGCGGTAACACGTTACAGGTAACACGTTACAAGTAACGTGTTACTTGTAGGGATGCATCGAATATTCAGTATTCGGCCCCTTTAGCCGAATAGCTTAACTATTCGGCCGAATAGTGAAATTTAAAAATTTCCAAATTTCTTCAAGTTATCTTATAAAACGTCGAAAAATTCCCATCGAAAAACAGGACTTGTTTTCTTTTATAATAGACTCAAATTCTTAAGTTTTAGTTATTTAATATTGAATCAAGCTTTTCTCAAGTTATATTAAATAAACATGTCTCTTTAAGTTAACAGTTATAATGAGTGGGCTTTTAAAAAAAACAATAATTGCTATATATATCACAATTGCAATTTTTTCACTAAATGATAATAAAAAAAAATATTTTAATTGTATAATAATATTTGTAAGCCATGGTTTTATTATTTTTTTCTGGTTTTCATACTTCCATTTTCGTGTTGTGATTTTACCAATTTATTACACTTTCTAAAAGGCTTGTTTTAATAACAAACGAGTACTACTTTATTCTGTGTTGCTTCAATTAAAAATTTGTTAATTATATTGTATTAAAATTATTAATTATATTGTATTAAAATTATTAATTATATTGTATTAAAATTATTAATTATTATTGTATTAAAATTATTAATTATATTGTATTAAAATTATTGTGTGATTGTGTACTTATATGTTTATGTTTAATTGAAATTAATGAATAATAAATACAACTTACTTCGATCCGATAAAAAATGAAAATTTGTTTCGGTAGGCCGAATACTCGGTATTCTAAGCCGAATACCGAGTATTCGGCTTAGACTTTGGCCGAATATTCGGTATTCGGCCAAATTTGGTATTCGGTGCATCCCTACTTGTAATAATTACTTTTTACAGTAATCTTATAGGTAATTCGTTACATTTGAGAACCCAGTAATTTTACAGGTAATTCGTTACATTATTTTCGAAAAAGTAATCTTTGTTACAGTTGCGCGTTACTTTCATTAATTTTATCATTAACACTCTAATAAATGTCCAAAACAAAAAAAATGCTTTAAAAAACGCTTACGTACTCTTTGCTAAGAGGAGAAATATTGTTAACAAAAAATGAAACGTTCCCTACTGATTGCAGTGATTAAACACTCATCTAGCAGCACATGGATGATTTTTTTGAGAATGTAAAAACTAGACATCCTTCCGCCGATTTTGAATTGTCTACATCTTTCCAAAGTAACGACCATAATGTGACTCTATTCTGTACTCTACTAACAATTAAAAGTATGTTCATAAAATATAATACCCCCTTATCAGCCAGTACGGCTGTTGAAAGGTTAGTTCTAGTGGTTTATGTCTCCGGACCCAATCGTAGCTTTTTAAGCAACAAAAATTATGAGATGCAGCTTTTGTTGTACCCCAATAAGTAGATTTTCTGCTAACTCTTTAATAAAGTCAATTTTAGAAAAAAAATCATTTATTCATTTATACTTTATTTTTCAAAACATTTGTAAATATGAAATTTTGTCGTAAAAAGTAATTGTAATTTGTTACTTTTGGAAATTAGTAATTTTACAGGTAATTAGTTACTTTTTACGAATTGTAATTGTAACGAGTTACATTTAAACAAGTAACGTCCCAGCCCTGATAGCTGTACCAAAAACAAATCACCACTGCTAAGAGTACACCCCTGCAACGCCAGGTTTATAAAGCTAGTAGTAAATATATAGTATATTCTATATATAAGTAGAACAACCTTAAGATTGCAGATTGTGCTGATAATCACAAAATAAGTTTCACAATGTAATTAACAGTATTTTCTTTATGGTTTTGTTATAAAATGTGATAAGCTAGGGTTTATCTACTATAAGAAACTTAATATACACAAAATAACAAATTGTATTTATTGAGAAACAAAATTATATATATAAACAATTGATTGCACTTGTTTTTGTGGGCATAACACCAGGTTTGCAAGAAATTGTATTTAATTCCCTTCACTATGCCATAATCAAACAATTGTAGATTTATTATTTAAAAAAAGTATTTGGTAAACAATATGAATTTGGGTTTCAATTGTAATATATAACCTTAGTAATTCAAAACGGAATATAATTCAAAACTTTTCTTCTTATATATCAATTCCAAAGATGTAAAAAAAATTCTCTCTCTAATTAAAACTAAATATCAAGTATAACTTTATACTGTACTCTTGCAAAATTGCTCTATGGTTTCATCTTGAGCAATTATTAAGTTTCCTACACGTTTTTCACAAATCAATTCCCATGATTTTTTTTAAATATGCAAAGTGATTGCAGTCACATATCACAGATGTTACAATCAAACTTTAAAATAAAAAAAAGTCAGAAATTGGATAGAAACTTTCTAAAATGTACACAACACTGGATAGATAAGGCAGTTCGGGCGGAGATTCTGAAGGCACTGTGGCAGCATACTGGATAATGGATCCCCTTGTTATTTGCGGTTCCTTTCTTTTCGACTACTCACTGTGGTATATGTTGAGCTTTGGCTTGATACTTGTGTACCTTGTACTAGCTGCTGTAACAAAAATAAGCAATTTTGATAATTTTGCAAAATCTATAGCGAGTTATTTCTTGAATTACATACCCCCAAGATATTACTGTGTTATGATGTTGCTTTTAAAAGGGATCCTGCTTGGGCATCAACTCATCCCTTATCACTTTATCCTGTCATCATCTTCATTTATCCTATACCTAGTTTATTAAGCTACATTAAATAATAATTGGACAAAAATCGCAGGCATTTTTCTTCATAGCAAGTTTCCTTGCAAATAGTATATGTACTGTTTTTTAAAATATTGCAACATTGTAAATCTTCATCAGTCTATTTTGAACATATGTTTAATTCGGCATGATCAAAAACACGGTTTGATCGTTTTTATATTTGTGAACATTTTAAGGGTGCGATTAGGAATGCTACCAACTAAAGAGTACTTTCTGATATTTGTGTGCCATAGGGGTTAAAATTCCTTGTAATTTAATGGAGTTATGATAAGTAGTAGAATAGTACAAGCATTGATTCATTTCTTATGTAATGGACACATGAAATTTCTTGATGAGGATTCTGATATGAGGGATAAGGATTTAAGGTATATAAATGTTAAAATATGGTTTTCAATGAAAACTTCAAAAGTGTATGATAAAATTGCATACTAACCTGTTGTGCTGGCGTTAAAGAGAGTGACACTGGTATAGTAATAAATTGTTGTTGGGAACCACCTGTAAAATACACAGTACATTGAGTTGCAGCATAACTTGTGAGTTAGAATGTAATATAATATTTAGTTACAATTTAAAGAATACATTTAAAAATATTTTTCTTTTATGTGACAGTAAAACATTTTTGTAATGTGCATAGTTTTTGATTTATTCAATTTATGTAATGTTAACGATATATAAGAGTTCAAATGCTGTCATAAAATTGTAACATTCAAGGTGAGTTTCAATGCACTTTAGAAATATAAAATAGTTCTGTGATAAGTAAATTCAATTGAATTATATTATTAAAAAAATACCTATTTCAATAACATTTTCATTATGTCACTATAAAACATTTTTTGTAGGCAGTTTTTGAATTATTTAATTTATGCATCATTACTATACGTTTAAGTTCAATTTTTTTCAGTATATTTTAACACTCAAGATAATTTTCAAAGCAGTTTAGAAATAAATAAATTAAAAATAATTCTATGATTGTGATTGCTAAATTAAAATGAATTATGTATGATAAAATACCTTGTTCTTGTCCTAGATTTAGCACAACTCCTTCAGGTAAATTGGTAGGTGTTGCGTAGACTAACCCTTGGCTTGTGTGATATAGAACAGCATTGTTGTTGGCTTGGAGGATAGTTTGGGGAAGAACCACACTTCCTGGAAAAGCATCGAAAAAATTTAGTTTTAAGAGTCTTCAGCTGATTTTAAAGTGAAGAGTACAGGGGAAAAACTCCTTCATTGCATAGGAATCTGTCTGCATCAGGACTCTTTAAGATAGCGTGGCATTGCCTAAACTAGTATGAGGAAATCGGTTTCTTACTTGGTTCTTCTTTCGTGGCAACCCTATTCACCCATGCTTGTACTGCTAGAGAAGAAGCAAGGGAGAAACCAGTTTCCTGTCGCTAACCTCCGCCAAGCAGATCTGGTTACGGGAAGATTCCTGAGCAATCAAGGGGTTCTTCCAATTGACTCTTTAATTTTATTGCTTTACATGTCTCTAAACACTTAGGTCTATTTTTTTGTAACAATGTAACCTGACATAAATACTTGATTTAACATTAATTTACATTGAATAAATTTTTACCAGAAACTACGGATACATTTGGTGATGAGCTTTGAACGACAGATATGGAGTTATGACTAGATGATGAATCAGATGCAATTGATGTTTGGTTCTTGGTCGTACCTGTAAAAGAAAGTATGCTATAACAACAATTCTACTGAATCGGAATTACAGTAAGTATGATGTCTAGCCTAAGCAAATTTGTTTCAGTGATTAACTTTTCGACTAGGAAATCTCATCATTAAATTTTTATAAATCATCTTTTACTTATGTTGTGTTTGATTGCAAAAATTATGGGAAAATAAAACAAACTATGTGTATACTTTTTATAGCTATATACTTGAGTACGAAACTGAACTGTAATGCAAAATGCAGTATGCCTGGTCACCCTAAGGATGTCTTCGAAAGAAAAGTCAGAGTCACAGGTGTGGGGCATTCAGTCCAATAAGGAATTAAAATCCATATCAAAGATTAAATATCAGTCCTAAAATTATAATAAAGGTGTCAGCTGCCTTCTGATTAAATGATTTTCCTCTTTACCATGATGAACGTGGCCATATTCTAGTGGTAATTAATATGTTAATTCCATGCATGATAAACCCTTGACACCTCAATTACGTTATTTTCTCTTTATCATGTTAAGTGATTCAGTTAGCTCACACAATAATTTATCATTTTTAAAAACACATTAAGAGTTGCAACTGATTCCACAGAAATAAAAGCTGAAGTCTTTACTCTGATTAGTTCACAATGCTGTCTAACTGTCTGTGATTGGTCCCAGCATCAGAGTTTACTTATATTGAAACTGTGATCATGACTTGAAGCCCTCATTTTATGTAATATCTCAAAAACTGTAAAAATGATTTGTTCACTATGGTTTATGTTGAACACATCTTTTTTTTCCCAACAGGGCTGCTTTATTGGCGGCTAAGCCTTTGCACACTCGGCATATTCCCCAGAACTGAGAGCACCATCTAGGCAACTCTCGCTACCAATTTTGACACCCAGATTACAATGAATCTGAGCTCTACTGTGGACTTTAAAGTATGCTGAGATTTAATATTGTCGAGAGAACCTAACAAGCCTATGGGTACTCAAGGGATCTTTTGCATGTCACATAATCATATGACACGCGTGCCCAAGGTTTTCCCCTCCAAAAAATCTGACGGCTGAGCTGGAACTTGAACCCTTAAACTTGGGCTTATGAGGCAGACACATAATACCACTGAGCCACTACATATCCATTCATGAGCCATACAGCATTCCTATTTCTACCGCTTCTTACCAGAAGTAAGTATGGTCGTGAACCCTCCACTGGGCAGAGTTGTGCTTGGAGGGGGGGCAGACGTCGGTGTGAAGGGGGGTGCCCTGCTTGTCCTCTGCTGGTGGCTGGGGGCGAAAGACACCATGGAGGGGGTGAGGAGGGTAGGGGTGGATGAGGGGGAGATCTCCTGGCTGTACATGGGCTCCGGGCTGTCAGACATCTGGAAGAGAAGCAATGAATCAGATTTTTGTTCTGTAAGGAAGTTGTTTAAGGCATTCCAAAATGGTTCTTTGATGGGTCAATCACAAAAAGTGCTTATCAAAATTCATTTTAAAATGAGTTTTTTTTATGCTTTACTCAGATATTTATAATGAAAAATTCTTGTCTAATATTTGTAATAAACTGGAATAAACAGACATCTGGAAGAGAAGCAACGAATCAGATTTTTGTTCTGTAAGGAAGTTGTTTAAGGCATTCCAAAATGGTTCTTTGATGGGTTAATCACAAAAAGTGCTTATCAAAATTTCATTTTAAAGTGAGTTTTTTTTTGTATAATTTACTCAGATATTTAAAATGAAAAATTCTTGTTTACTATTTGTAAAACAATTACCTTTAATACACATGTAAGCATTGCATATTTTTAATTTTTGTTTTTAAAATATATGCATAAGGTATAACATCAGAGACCTATCACATTGTCATATCATAAATACACATAAAATTTATTCACATGGAAAGGGTATAATTTATAAAAATAACAAAGGATATATGGCAACTAGTTTTTTTCTCAATACTATTCTTTTAGGCAAATTTGGGGTCCAACTTGAAGTCGCGGCCCTGAGTATCGGAAATCAGGCTCTGGCTTCAGTATAACTTATTTAAATTAGGGTGACAACACAGGAGTATGTGGTTTGCAAGCAGAACTTTTTCAGCTTTTAACCACAAAATGGTTCTGACAGCAAACCATGGCCTTGCATGTTGGCATCGTCAGACACAAATCATTTTCGTTAGTTTTAGATGCACTATCTAGTTTGTGCATCTACCAAGTTGCAATAAAATTAAGTTTTTTTGTAGTAAAAGTAGCATTACTTGAAAAAAAAAAGATTTGGAAGATAATTTGACTTTTTATTTGTATAAAAAATCAATATGATAGTCTATAATTTCTCATGCTCATTAATAGAGAGTTGAAGAAAAATATTTTAGTAGATTTTTAAAATAGTTACAAAACATAAATACCATAAGAGTCCCATTCATACCACTTACCCATTGTAAACGAAAGTTCGGTGTTTTTTTTTGCTTGAATTTAGATTCTTTCCTATCTTATCCTTGTCTACCATGGATATAAATTTTGATTGTGAAGCTACTCTGTTAGAGAACCACTTATTTCAAGTTATACACATAAATGAATCAGACAATCAGTCAATCATCCCACTCTTATTTTGTATAAATACAAAGAATAACTAATAATTATTAGTTTTGAAATATATTTTTTTTCGATTTAGTTCAGATGTATGATAAAAAGTTTACAATTTTACGAAAAAATACATTCACATTTCTAGCTTGATTTAAAAAATAAAAAAAAGAATAAACATCTTACCGAATAAATTGAAAAAGCGTAATTGAGAATTCAAAGAAAAACCCCTATACTTCCCTATGCAAAAAAATCACGTTTGTAGAAAAACTTAAAAATTAACAGGTAAACAAACAAAAAACTCGAATATTGTAGTTCGACGATTCCGAAACGTGAAATATACGAAACGGTTATTCTACGTTCCTGTTATTTTTATCAAATATCCATTACGAGGGTTGTAAATAACAATCAATTTAACAAGTAGATATTTTTAAAAAATACGTCACACCTTTAAGATTGTCCCCTCTTGCTCATTTTGAAGAAAGCCGACTGTAACATCACTAATCATCTACATTTATTCCATTAAGTTTCTCGTAAAAGCCTCATTAAAATGAGCCGCTCATGTTCACCGAAATACAGAAGTAGGGGGCATCCATAAATTACTAGAAGTGTTTAGGGGCACGGGGTCGAGCCGAATATCATCAAATATGACGTAGGGGGGGAGAGGAGGTTTCGTCAAATATCACGTAATTTTTTCCCGTAAAAAATCATAGTAAAATAGCGAGAAAATATAGTTAAATTCCAGTAAAATATGTTTATCGACTTAAATCTGGCAAAATCTTACATGATATTTATCGCATGATATATTAATCAAGCTATAGACATGTGAATATATTTCTTCGTAAAATTAAAAACTTTTTATCAAAGATTCTGAGCTAAATTCCGCAAAATATTAGAGCTTTAAAAAAAACTATTTTAAAATTCCGAGTTAAATATCATGAAATATCACCAGGAGGAGGGGGGTCAATGGGCTACCCCTTATAGTTTAATTGACTGGAACATATCGTGTAACGCATTCGGAGCATTATCATGTGCACCCAGGGCCTGTTCTAGCAAAACTCAGACTATAAGCTGAACATATTTTGGGGCCCCTTTACGGAAAGTGTTTTGTATGATTTCCAGTAATGATGTTGCTATATGACCTATGTATCAAATTTTTGATACAATTTTATTGGCTTCCTTATAAACATCGATCGAAACAATTACGTTAGGTCAATTTCTCAGTCAAAGTCGAGCAGAAACAAAGTTTAGTATTAGAATTAGTATTTATAATTTTTTAATTGTATTATCAATCTTCTGCTATGGTCGGTACGGGTTTTGTTTCCCCTTGGCCATCAATGTGTGTTTTGTATATGTAGCTTGTAAATCTTAAAATAAAAGTTTAAAGTTTCAATTTGTTTAAATTTACTGATATTTTGCTGATTTATAGCATTTAGCCCTGTGTGCACCGTATGATTAAGATTGTTCCTTATTGTCACAGTCAAGGGATATAAAATTTTGTAGATTCATCCCCGTGTTATATTTCCCACAACATGCACTGACGCGCGTCAGTTAGCGATAAGCAAGCTCTTGAGCAGCATAAAATCCAGTAAAGGCGCTTTGTCTTCTAAATACAGCTCAGGTGGGATGACCTCTGCCCGGAACGGAGTAAAACTTCGCGACTTCCAAATTTAGATCTCAACCCGCCTCACTTCTTCCAAATCAGCATCTTTTTTTTTTCATCCCTTACCTGGGCCTCTTTTTTGGATCAGCAGGAGCAAAAAACAATTTGGGGGTCGTAAGTTATAATTGTATGGTAAAAAATACCATACTATTAACCTTTTTTAGTGCCGTTTCTTAGGGAATAAGGTGTTTTATTTCCTAAAATTACTAAAATCAATGGAATAATTGGGGAAATCAAGAATATCGTCCTCTTGGAATTACGGAACTGTTCTAGCTCAGAAAAAAAATTAAATAATTTTAATTTCAAATTAAATAATCCAATATTCACATGTAAAGCAAGAAAATCCTAAATTTTGCTACTTTCAACTTCATTTTTTATGCAATCTGCTCCTATAAAAAAAACTGTCACAATCTTGGCCACAAACACATTTTTATCCATTTCGTTTCTCTGGGTGAAAACATATTTTAACAATTAAAGTGGAAAGGAAGAGTCACTTAGTGACAATTAGAGCCCTCCATCCCTACTGTAGGGCTCTTAAGTGACAATCAGTGCCACCTGATGCCCCCGTGTTGAAAGGACTGAAGCATATTAAATACGTAATGGAACACATTTTTGGTGCCGTGTATAAAATGGTGATCATTGGTTGCCCTGTTTGGTGCAAACCTCTTACTTGACAACGCTTCCAGACTTTTTTTTCGAAGAAATTTCGTGACTCTTTTTCATATTGTATTGTATCCGGAGACGGATACGAGAAAAACAATTGTAACAAACGGGAGATAATTAAAGAAATTAGGTTTACAGAGCTGGGAGTATATATATATAAGTCTGATGCACTGTAGAAGTAAAACATTTAGTAATAAGTTTTGATGAAAATAACAGGCTGAAAAGAATAGGGGAAAACTTTTATGTATGTTTTAAAGTATATTTCACTACTTAGAATCGAAGAGCTCCGTATGCAACTAGTATTAATTATTGTATAGTCTAGTATTTATTAAGGGGGGCTATTAATCAATCATTATTTAATAATCTAGGGCTCCTTCAACAAATTAAATGTTTGTTGAAGGAGCTCAGTGGTTGTAGGACATTTTCTAATGGACATACAGGAAGCCGTAGCGCACAGTTTGCTAGGAATTGGAGAGGAACGAATAAATCTAGTGCGATACAAATTTTGAACAATCAAATAACTTTTTATTGCACTTGGGAATAAAATCATGCAGCCAAACAGGCGAAAATTAAAGAAATCTGGTTTAACTCTGCTAGGCGTATACATTTATATATACGACCGTTCTATGTGCCAGTAGCACTGTAGAGGTTAGTTGGGAAAAAGAAAAATTTGCTTAAAGACATTGCATTCATTTAAAAAAAAAATTACATTAACTTGACAAATTATTATATATTAGTCATATAACCTCCAAGTCCCTAATGTTGATTCGGCATTAAATATTTATGCCCGATTTCAATCCATCATCAAAATCATGCTGTGTGCGTTTCATAACGTATCTGGTTTCTTTTCGTCCGATAATTCGCCACGTTATCGGATTCATTCGCCCCTTATCTTCGTCTAAGCAAACAATTCCGCAAGGTATAAAGCACTCTTCATTAGATTCCAGCAGATAAACAGACAACAGGTGACGTGCCTTCCAACGTATATCTAGAGAGAAAAGATTGGAAAATCCCTTGCTGATGCAGGGAAAGTAACTCTTTGATTTCACAATTGAGTCGCTTAATGTTAAGGGCGAATGAGCTCGATCGACCCCGGGTCTCCAAACTAAAGTGCCTCAGTGTTAATCCAATGGGGGAAAAAATATTTTCTATGCCACATTTCCCCGGCTGTATTTACGTTTCTTTTTTTCTTTTTTTTTAAAGAAAAATGTTGAGAACTTACGGGTCTCTATAATCCAACTTTTTGAAATGGCTTCGAATATTTTATGTAGAATTATTTATTGAAAATTAAAAAATTATAGTCGAACCAATTTCAAAAAGTGGGATTGTCGGGCGAATGGATCTTTTAAAATCGATTTTTGTACTGCTATTTAACTCATTAACAGCGATTGGTAAGAAAATGTGTCATGAGAAAATAAGCTATCTGCTTAAGTTTATCGACATAAACAAAATACAAAACAAATGAAGACTCCAGTACTGAACAACTTATGTCAGACACATTAAGTTATACGTTTTTAAATTCTTTATTAGGGAAGGAAGGTGTTATAATGGAATTGTACAAATTTGAAGTATATATGTTAAATATTTATCCTGGATGATAATTTAAACTTCTAACTGTAAAGTAGCCTTGAAATCTTTATAACGCTTAAAATAATGAAGAATTACGAGATAAGGGTTATTTATTGGAAGTTTAGTTTGAATTAATCGTAGCACTATAGAGATACACGATTGCCATTGGCGACTGGCGTCGTAATTTAGAACCACAGTCAAGTAACAAGCCGACACCTGAGTAGGCACCCAACGCATCTTTTAAGGGCAACATCGTATGAAGCGTCGGGACTTTGGAGCATATTTAACGTGCACTTCCTCTACACGGGGTATTATTCGTCGGAAATTTTTGGCTGCACGGGCCGTTTATAAGCAACTGTTAAAAGGTATTTTTACTCAGAGTTATTTAAAAAGTGTCATTTTAAAACCCATTTGTGGGATATTTTGGAACAGTTAATGACTTCTTTGTAGGTAACTCTAGGAAATGTCAAAAAACACTACGCAAGCAAAAATTATTTTTAAAAAATAAGTATTTTTGAATTAAAAAAAAAATCATTTCTGGGAGTTTTCAAGCAACAGGATCTAACAGGGAGGTAAACAGCAGGAATTTGGCAACCGATGCCACATGCCGTGCCTAAATTGGGCACAAGGCGTGGCTACGACAACCAACCAATCGCAAAGCTCGGATTTCTACCGGGAATAGAATTTTCATGTCGCGCGGTGTTGTTTTTTTGGCATGGGTTCTGTGCAGTCAGGGAAAGATTGTCACCGAAAGTGAAATTAGGTATGCGATATTGATGTTCTTCATAGGGGCCAGTTACACTCATTTTCTGTACCCAGGGCCTGATCTGGAAAAATTCAGACTATAGGCACAACAGTCTGTCTATACCCCACCCCACAAATAATTCTTAAAAAAAAAATTCGCAAAAAGTTCAATTCAAAAAAAGGTTTTAGAAAATAAAATTTTAGTAATTTTCCGGAATAAATTCTTTTTTTTAAGTAACAATGTAAAAGAGAGACCATTTCTAAACATAAGGTTACAAAATTCAAATTTCGTCATTGATTGGAAATAAATAAATTAATATTTTCAGGCCAAAAAAGTAAAAGTCAACTGACCCCTTGGCCTCTCTAGATCAGACTCTGCACTAGTGGGAACACTAAAATATCGCGTATCCTTTGTTAATACATAAAGCGAAAAAATTAATTAAATTCTGTGAATTTTCACGGTCTTGAGGGCAAGTGTGGTGCCGTGGGTTAAGGCGTTAGGTTAATATCACAAATTCTGTCCTCGTCTCAGCCATCCTACAAAACGGATCGTGATGGACAAAAAAAAATCCCGCCAATAAATAACTCCGGGAATATGGGATGGGGCACGTTAAATCTGCCATTTACTGATGCCGGGTACTATGTCTCGATAAAATTGCATTAGATGCCAGTTCAGTTGTCGACCTCATCCCTTGACCTGTCACCGACAACCCTCGTATGGATCTAGTGCAGGGCCCGAGCTCCCTCTTTAAAAATATAAAAAAAGGGCTATCACCTATTGATTTTTCATATTGGATTAGCAATATAACAATGGACATAACAATTTTGTTATTGCAAAAAAATTCCTTTGTCTTGGTTAATGTAACCTTTAATTTGATAAAAGATGGTTGCCTTTGCTCTGGCTTCTGGAAGGCATGCAGGCTTCACATGCACTTAAGTCTTGATCGGGCCCTGATCTAATACGACGTTAATTTAACAACTCTAATTCACGATCTTTGAAAGATGAAATAAATGTCCATCAAGAAGAAGCGCATGGTAAAAAATACTCAATCCCTTCATCTTCCGCATCCCAGAGCGGAGTTAAAACGAGAGTCTTTATTTTGAGCGCATTTTTGCCGTGTGTGCCGAGATAGGAGTTTGTGGCTGCGTCACTTTCTCCTTTTAGAGCAGCTGAGGTTTCTTCTCTTGCCCGTGGGTGGGAGAAAGAAAGGTCTTGGCTGGCTTATCCCTTTCGCAGGTAGACAAGTGTCAGCTGGAGGAAAATGCATGGTTTTTCCGAGTTCAATTATGATTTGTGCCGCTAATTACCCAAATGTGACTCTGGTGTGACGTACATCCAACTAAACCAAACCGTGTTAAATTTAAGGAAATTGTCTCGTAATATTGCTCACATTTAAATATTAAAGCGTCATTATAAATTAAAAAATGCTTAAATGTCAATAAAATATACGCCTGTTTTTTAAAATAAAAAAAATAGAACGCCTTGGTGCCTCTTTCGAAATAAATAATACAAACAATGAAATAATTTCATTATAACATATATTATAACGTCATTTCAAACTGATTAATATCACAAAAATAAATTTCCGTTAAATTTTTACTTAAAATTAATAAAGTTTCTCGTGCAATTGTTGTGAGTGGCAATGATGACTTCATTCCATTAAAAAATGGCCTTATGCTTTTTAAATGAGTATTAAATTTTGCATTTTTTAAATATTGAAGTACTTCGAATTCGATTTTTCTGAGATTTTCAATGTCTTCTCGTTTCCATGCGCTGATTTGTTTTACGTACCACACTTGTCTATAGCAATTGTGGTTTGAGTTATAAAAAAAAAGGTCAACGGACAGACAAACGGGCACAACCTTTATAAAATCTTTTTTATATTATTATCGCTTGTGAAAGCTAAAAGCTATTTAAAACATGACTTAACGAAGTCAGTATTCAATGTACAATAGAAAACATTCTTTTTTTAAAAAAACCTTTATAATAAATAAAAATAGCTGTATATAATAGCGCATATGCGCAACTTAAAACTTGCTCATTTTTAAATACATATTTATAGAGAAGGGTCCCTTTGGGGCATATAGAATTTTGTGAAGGGTCGTAGAATGACCAAAACTTCCTTTTTAACAGACTACCGCTCAATTAAATAACATCCTACGAATCGAAATATTCGAGAAAGGGGGCGCCTATAAATTACGTGATGCGTTTAGGGGGAGGGGGGTCAAGCCGAATATCACCAAATCACACCAAATAAAAAAATGAATTTTGAAAAATCTCACGTTAGATTACGGTGGGTCAAGTAAAATATCACGAAATTTCACAAATGGGGGGAGGGGGGAAGGGTAAAAAATAGTCAAAATCGCATCACGTGATTAATGGACGCCCCCAAATGTCTTGAACAACAACAACAAAAAACTTCACCTATGCACGTCTAATTTAATTGAAACTAGTTATATAATAACCATTAAAAAAACAACAAAACACGCAAGTACTTCGATAAACATAACACTTTTATTACATTGCTTATAATGCAACAGAACAAGTGAAAATCACTTCACTGCAGATATTAATCACGCCTGCCAAATGAAGGATAGAGTTGCAAAACTCACATTCGCCAAAGTATAACTAAGATATAGGGTCCAACCTGTATATTGGCGACTTCTCACCCAATTGAATTTATGATTGTCTAAAGTTTGCCAATGAACTACCGGACCCTATATCTTACTTACACTTAGGATAATGTGAGTTTTGCAACTAAACTCTTTATATACCTAATCATGCACCATCAAAATAACATGATACGGCAGTAGTTTGGTATAAATGTAAAAGAGATATGAGCAAAAAAAGGAGATTCATTTTTCTGTACTCCAAAACAAAATTCGCAGCTGACCACAAAAGTACTTTTGTTGCATTTAAGCTAAACAAGTAGGTTTGTAACAGAATCTGTCACTCAGCCCGCTTCCACACAACATTTGTGTTCAATAAGAAAAAAAGTCGCCAAACACAATATTAATTCTATTAGAAACATTTACACGCTAAATTTGTCTAGTTCTATTTATTTTATTTCGAAAATTCAATATTATTTCTTCAATAATTATTATCGTTTGAAAAAATTAATTTATATTTCAAAGAATAAATATTTAATATTCTTCTCTTTTAAATAAAAGCAAAATATTTCATATCAACATATAAAGAATCTCGAAGTGAAATATATTTGACGTCATTTCAAACTGATCGATGTCGCAAAAATAAATTTATTTTAATTTATTGTCTAAAAGAATGAAAGTTTCTCGAGCGACTGTTGCGAATGGCAATGGTGATTTAATTCTAATAAAAATGGCTTCATATGCTCTTTAAATGAGCATTAAATTTTGCAGTTTTTTAAATAATTGAAGTACTTCGAAATCGAATTCTACTCTGAAATTTTCAATGTATTCTAATTTCGATGCGTTGAATTTTTTGACGCATCACACTTGTCCGTAGCATTTGTAGTTTGGGCTATGTAAGTGGGTGACGGACAGACAGACGGACTGAACGATTATAATACCGTCCACTTTTTACGTTATAAACGTAGTGTGGAAGTTAAAAATACAGATTAATATTTTTTATAGAATTACGTATCTGTAAAATAGTAGCTGTAGGGTGTCGTTAATCCCACCAAATTAAAACTAGTTCCAGTCATGTCACACCAATGTAACAATGAGCCTAAGGAAATCCGCCTCTAGTGGAAAATCATTAGGGATAACGGATAATCGAATATCCAGCGGGACGGACCCGTGACCACATCCAAAGCCCATTATGCCTCATTTCAGAGAGGAGTGGCCGTCAACAAAAATAATTTACTAGACGCACCTTTAACATCATCTGGATGGGAAGGAGGCATAACTGTTGGGTTCTTTTATAAAAAGGGTTAGATTGATACCTAACTACATAATGACAAGATTATGAAACATTTTCAGGGGGCCTCGTGTCCGATTGTCGTCAGAGCGTCGATTTCTCATTGAGAAGGTTCTGGGTTCTAAACACGCCATTAATTGTCAGACCTGCCAGCTTTCTGGATTTAACCTGACAATACCGGATTTAAAACTACTTTCTGAATTTCCGTGACATATACACTCTTAAAACAAAAGAGTGAAATCTACTCCTATAGGGGAAGTGCATTTTCGGCACGGAAAGGAGTGGAAATTAACTAAGACTGAGTTAAAACCGCTCGTTTGCTTTCAGAGTGTACATAAATTGGCTGATTTTCGAAGGGGAAAACATTAAACTTCTGTTGGCGCGCGCCTGGAGTGCGGAAAATGGTTATTAATGAGTTAAATCTGGAGAGTTCGGCCCTTGAATTAATATAAAATGACCACAGTATGCAGGTCTGCACCTACAGCCAGTTATGCATCACCTCGTCACTTGACTGCTGTTCAGCTATCAAATAACAAAAACTACGCAACTGTGTTACAGCTTGATTCGATGCAGTTATAAATATAAGTTTACTTATTTATTTTTTACTAAACAGTATTGTTTGACTGCGTTAAATCTCCCAAAGGAGGCTAGAAATAAACAGCCGAAAACGATTAAATTAACAAATTACCTAAACCGTATTGTTCACTTTTCGCCAAATACAGCAAAATCAACATTTCTGATACAATCTTTTTCTACCAGGCAACATTTTTAAAAAAATTAGTAATCGAATGAAAATAAAATACAGGTACATAAGAACACCATATCTATTCCTCAGCATCCACACAAGAGCTCCAAGAGGAAATAATATTAAAGTCGCCTATTCGGCGGAAACCCTTAACTGAATCTCGTTTTCCCTGCAACTTCCAAGGTCTGACCCCTTTACCATTTATGGTGCGAAGGACGGACAACAATCGACCCCGATCGTTCGTACTTCCGTACTCGAGAAATATTATATTCAATGCTGGAAATTGTTTGCCGGAACCTAGGCAAAAATTGTTGCATTGGTGATTTATAGTATGTTAAATTGCTTTAGCTTGAAAATTGGAATGTCTTGGATCTTGATTGAAAGTAGGACTTAGTTATGGTTAATGAGACAAATTAAAGATTATTTTTTTTATTTAGCATGTTTGTAGGTAGAAGAAAATTATGCAAATCTTAAAATATATACATAAAAAAATATTCTTTGTAAATTTATTGATTTTATACTAGTGAAAAACATTTATTATTAATCACGCGCAATCTTGTTTAAAGTGTATCAGAAAATTAAATTTAGATAAAAGACACACTTCAGGATACTAAAATTTGATTTTCTCCTTTTACTCTACGGTAATGATAAAGTTGTCTCATTCAAATAGTTTATAAAATTACTCGTGACCAGTAGTTCATAAGGTTAAGTATCGTCACTAGAGCTACACAGGGTCTATTGGAGATAGGCCTTTATGACAAGCTATTATGAACCGCGGTCAATTGGCGAAGTCGATACTAGAAACTCCAAACGCAAACATAATCACACCCCATTAGGACATATTGTCTAAAAGAATGAGTTTCTCGAGCGACTGTTGCGAATGGCAATGGTGATTTAATTCTAATAAAAATGGCTTCCTATGCTTTTTAAATGAGCATTAAATTTTGCAGTTTTTTAAATAATTGAAGTACTTCGAAATCTAATTCTTCTCTGAAATGTTCAATGTATTCTAATTTCGATGCGTTGAATTTTTTGACGCATCACACTTGTCCGTAGCATTTATAGTTTGGGCTATGTAAGTGGGTGACGGACAGACAAACGGACTGAACGATTATAATACCGTCCACTTTTTACGTTATAAACGTAGTGTGGAAGCTAAAAATACAGATTTATATTTTTTAATCTGTAATCTGTTTCGAAGTACTTCACTCCAATTTAAAAAAAAAAAAAGAATTATTCTCACCCCCTTTTTGAAAGCTCGATATCTTAGTTAAATAAAAGTAACAATTATCTTGTTTCCATATATGCACTTCAATCAAACGCAAAAAATACACTGCCTGATTTTATCTACGAAGTCCATTTTAGACGCTTTCGAAACAAATGTTGTCCAACCAGAAACCTGCGTGTGGGCTAAGGGAATTAAATGGGCATGACCCATTCCCTTATCTTGGCACTAGAAAGACATGAGTCACCATAAATCGACTACTAGTTGTAAACTAGGTATCGTATACATTTAAAAAAAAAAGTAAAATGCGACACATACACTCATCGATGTGACTGACCCCTAACACTAAGACGGCACGAGTCATTATATTAATCTCTAGTTTCTAGTTTTATCTTAGATAATACATTTTTAACAAGTCAGGGTCAACTATTGAAGTAGGTTTAGTTTTCTTCCCCTACTATTTAATAGTATCTTGATACGTTGATCGATTTCCCTCCTTAAAATGTTGCGAAAATTCCTGTAATGCCATGAGAGTTTTATCTTTAATGTGTGACTGATGTTTGCTTTTTTTACACGCTCAAAATGAGGGAGGATGAGGGATGGTATCAAAATACAAAGGATAAAACTTATTCCGCTACTTAAAAAAGTTTGTGATTTTTCAATTGAAACTTGAAAGTCGATCTCACAGACTTAGCATAAAACCAAACATTAAAAATATATATTTATGGGCTCAGTAGGATTTTAAATTATATATTTTTTATTTATTTAAAATCTTTACTCGATTTCTAGTGCTGGATCAGATATATGCTCAAATCGATTTAGTTTTGATAAAAAAATTAAGGGAATGGAGGGGGGGGGGGGGGGGGTATTTATGCAGCAATGAAAAATGTGTTCTTTCTTCACAATAAAACTTTACTATCACAGAAGACGGCGCATGCTTGTTTCCTTCTCGGTCATATGGGGCACACAAGATGTCTAAAGAAGACCAGGAATTGTGAGATTTATTGTAGAAAATTGGGTGAGATTTGCTATAATGTCCCATGACAGGAATGGAAATAACTATTCTAGCTCTATACATTCGGCCATAATCAGACATTCATTTTTTTTTAAATATATATTGCTGACATCAGCATGAGGGAGTGTGGGTGATTACGGTATCTTTTGGGGTTGTGGAGACTTCGGGAGGAGTATCGAATGGCACAAAATGAAAGTTTAGCTAGTTAAATATTAATGTGGTACGGGTAAACAAAATCGCAATAAATCAATGCCGTTATCCTTAATTAAGGGCAATTTAATTACTAATTTTGGCATCAATATTTTTGCATTTTTTGTTGTCGGAATTACATCCCAGACCCGTAATTACTATTTTCCTACCTGGTGAGAAAATACGTAATGAAGCTACAGTTTTACAAGTTAGGAGTTTAAAACTAACCATTAGGTATATGAAATTAGCTGTCTCTCTACTGAACACTGCTAACAATTAAAATAAAGATAGCCGAAAAATTTATTAGCAAAAGGTTTTGGCTTTTTTTTATCACAAAAAAACTTACAGAAAAAAATTAATGATATTGAGAAAGACCTTTAAATAAAAATTGACAAAAACACAAGACAAATAAATCATTTTATTTATTATAAAAACATGCAAAATATGTCAAGCATTAGTTAAAAACAATGGAATAGACAACTTTACAACAAAACAAATTTGTTTCTCACCCAAAGAATGGGGAGACTTTTGGGAACCGGAAACCCGCCGTATTCCCGACAATTTTATTTCAAGGAATGCATAAGCAACGGAAATACATATAACAATAACAAAGACGTCTAATGGTTTTGAACGTTGTACATATTTTAAAATTCACTTTAAGTGTTTGATGATAAACTTAATTTAATGCTGGAAATTGTTGACACGTTACCTTAGAATGGCCAGACTTTACTGAAGATAAAGTGCAGTATCCTAACAAAATTCATAATGACGCAAAAACGTGCTATTTATAACTCTAACATATACATGTTCAAAACGACATTTTTAATTTATAAGAAATAACAAAAATTGAAGTAAATTAAAAGAATTATACTTTAATCCAAGTGTTTCTCCAAAGCAGAAATTTAAAATTTTACTTAAAGAAAATTCTATGCAAAATGGTTTCCAAAATCATTTTAAATGAGACTTTTATCAGCATTTAAGACTGTTTGACTAGTAGATTAAGTAAAGATTATGCTATAAACATTACTAAATGTTATCACAGTGCATTTCTGTTCCTTTTACAAAATATATTTATATAATTTTAGGTGTATAAATATTGTAAGAAAACTATCGTTACTATATTAAAAAAAAACCCGATTAAGTTAAAAGATCACTTTAAAATAAAATTTATAAATTTAAAGGGATCATTTATAGAAGAGATTATATATAAACATTAAGGCTCTTGTTTATAATTTTCTTACTACGAAGCAATATTTTTAAAATTTCAATAAAAAAAAGGCATATTTTTCTATCTAGTTACGAAAGGCCTCAGTAGGTAAGTTTTTTTTGTATGAATTATTAAATTTTCTTGCCACTTAATTTGTTTCTTAAAGAAATCTAATTAAACAATAAAAAAACATAAGTAAAGATCCTTTAAATAAAATTATAATTTAAAGTTTATAGAGGATCTATAATTAAGGCCTTTAATTACTAAGCATATTACATTTCAATAAAAAAAGGCATTTTATCTGTAGAAAGCTGTAGATAAGTTTTTTTATGAATATAAATTTTTGATAATTGTTTTAACAAGAAAGCTAAAATTTGTAACATATTATTGCAATTATGGAGCTAGAGGATTCTTTAGAATTTAAGTACAGAAATTACTAATGTATGATAGGAAGAAATTAAGGATTTTTAAGTCTATTAACGGTATTATTTTTAGAAACATTTATTGGGTTAACAGTATACAAAAATCCATAACTCCATATAATAAATTAACCTTAACAAAATTCTTACATCAACATAAAATAATTTGTTTCTACCGATGATTTCTTTTTTTGCATGAATTATTCAAAAAAAAAGTATGTACAAGTTTTGTAACTTTTTATTAATAAATAATTTTATTATTGAACTCGGCAGTACGTATAATTTTTAAGCAACTTTTTAAGTACAATGCAAAATCAATCGAAGAACTGAATAAACGGAATTTTCAGGAAAAACTAAAAAAATAATTTAACAAGATATATTTTAATGAAACTAAGTTGTACTACAGACACACTTCAATTGTAATACGTATTAGGGAATTACGGATGGATCCTTTGAAAACTGAATTCTCTTAAAGTCCTATTTTAAGAAGAAATTTAAGTTGGGAAAACAATATTCCGTTCTAAAAAAAAGTGCGACACCCAACGCGTGTCGAAAGAACAGCTACATTTATATTCACCATGATAACGAAAGTCGCTGTAAAAAGGCAAACATCGATTTTCTCATACAGAACTTTTTCATGCACAGATAAAGAAATTTCTTATCATTGATAGGTTAAAAAGTGCTAATAATTTGTTTTGGCGCTATTTGTAATGCCGTGAAAATGGCCAGTTGGTTGATAAATTAAATAGCATGAAAGCGACCGCACTTTCGACAATAGTTCGTCAAAATAGAAAGTTTTCTTGTACTTTTTTTAAAAAAAATTATATTTCCAAATTTCAAGTTCGAAATTTGCTTAACTGAAATAAGTTTCCCGTATGCTAATTTTTCAAAATCTTTTTTAAAGGGGGAAAAAGCAATTTTACAATTGTACAGGTTTGTACAATTTTGTATTTTGACGCACACACAAAACTACTCTTGTGTGTTATTTAGCACTACTTCACTAGGACGTATGTGTATACGAAATTATTTTAACACTTGAAAAAAATAATCTTATACTGCAGAGTTAAATAACATCTTAAAAAAAATTATACATATAATTTCCATATATTTTTTCATGCATCATGCATTCTAACAATATTATGGCACGTTATAGCATTAAGTAAAAAAATATTAGTGCAGACAAGCTGGGTATTATTGCACGTTTCAAAGATATCCTTGTTTTAAGGACAAAACGCTAATGCAAAGATAAGACAACACGTAGCACAGCATTGCGATTTATTAAGCTCTTAGAATTACGAGAAAGGCACGACTATCCATTTTTATCATATAAAAAATTAAACAAAAAATACATAGAGAAGGTGGCATTATTTGGACAGCTCTGATTACCGACCTCCAAGGAGTAAGTTTTTTTTTAAGCAAAAGCAATTTAAAGTTTGATTAATTATTATCCCGCCTGCAGGCATAAGTGACTAAAGTAGTGAAAAAAATAAGAGAAAAAAAAGATAAGAAAGAGAAAGAAGCAATTGATGACGGAAAACCAGCTCCGCATTCTTAATTTGTAAGCTCTTTTTGCAAAGAGGAGGAGTGAAGGTTCGTTCCAGACAGCCATTCACCATCGAATATTCTGAGTCATGTGATGACTCCGACACCATAATAGGAAATAAAAGTCAAATTGATGGCGGGTCGCAAAGTGGTTGGCAATTTTCGATCATTTTCTCGGGCTTCTTTTGGAGCTTCCACACTTAAGTGGCAGATAGCACCGATCGACAGGTTGGCTACTTCCAGATATGGGTGCCAGCCCAGTGCAGAGCAAACCGGAGACATAGACAGTCCATTGCACTTTTTTTAACCTCACATATTCAACGATTATTATCAAGATAATTGTTAAGGTCTTCGCCTACAAACTTAAATGTATTCCTATTTCGGAGCACAAAAGATATATGGCACACTTGAGGTGAGGTCTAGGTTACAATTAAATGGATACATTTGGCAGTATGAGTCATGGGTATCAGGTATCACTTATTGAGTGCACCAATCTTGAACTTGCAGTTTTCACTTATTAGAAGTACTGCAACACGTGAACTTGCGGTTGCACTTATTGGAATTTCTGCAACATGAACTTGCAAATTATACTTGCTAGAAGTACTGCAACATATGAGCATGCACAAGTTGCACTTATTGGAATTTCTGCAACATGAGCTTGCATGTTGCACTTAATAGAAGTTTTGAAACATGAACTTGCAGGTTTCACTAATGGAAAGTACAGCAACTTGAGCTAGCAGGTCGCATCAATGAAGAATACTTCTTTTGGTTCACAACTCACAAAGAATTGGTCAAATAGAAGAAACTGAGAAAAGTTCGGTCCCATATAAAAAAGGGGAGGGCAGTGTCAGTTCTTTAAATCATATAGAATGGCGGAAGTTTCGGCTCCTGACAGTCCTCGAAGTTGTGATGATGGAACTTGGCAGGCGGGTGGTTTGGCGTGGAACTGGAGGACGAAGAGGCGGGAAACTGGGATTGCTATGAGTAAAGTAACAATGGGTCACAACATGCACTACCACCTTCTCTATTAAAAAAATTACAATATACATGCATGAAAATCTATTTAAAAATGGATTGCCTTTTGTGTCAGTAGTTTATACAAAACTACCGTTATATTACTATTTCGACAAAAATTAACTTGTTCTATAATAAAATATGTTAAAATTCATCACATTACTTGAAAAAAAAACTACTTGCTTTCTGGATACAATACTTTTTAACTTCATCACAACCAGCTTTACAACTAAGCCATCTTTTTGTTTCATTTGTTTGGATTAAAGTGTCAATATAGTCCTTCTATTTAGTTCGCAAGTGTAAGGGTCTCACTTTTCTCTTTTCGACTGGTCATCAAGGAAACCGACGGGAACGTCGTCGTTCTTATATTTCCCACTCCACTCGTTTGTACTCATACTTGTAATTAAACAGAAGCATTACAGCGTCCCTTGTATTAACTCCTAAACCATAAATCTAAATAGATACCATTAAGCAGTCGATTAACATCTTCCCATTTATCAAAGCTTAATTCTAAAATAATGTGCAAGTTATCTCGAAGTAATTGAAGTTAAGAAAAAAAATGAAGTCTTTTGGACAGTTTTACATGAAGTGTTATTGTGACCCAAATGCTAGCAGAAACAAACTTTATTGAGATTTCTAGACAACAAACAAAACACTCATGTACATTTAAAAAAAAAACTTGTACAAGTATTTCCTGGTTTCAAAACGAAAACTGTTTAGTCGTGACGAAAGCTTTTAATGAGAATTAATAGCAACAGAACTAGCACTTCAATCAGTTACGCTTTAAACAAAGGGCTTAGGGAAGAAAAATATGTATATATTTATCCCTTACAAGCCGCCTATCTCGTTTTGGTTGCGTGGAGGTCCGAAATTGTTTTATAAAACTCCAAACATCGATTTCAAATTGGCCAGCTAACTGAAAAACTAAGGCAATTTTCCTTAATTACGTTTGATTCATTTCTCACCTGCTCGTTTATCTCTACATAATCGAGACAACCCTGTGGTTGTTGTTTAAAATACAATACAATGCGAACATCAAAATCGGAAATGAAGCATGTATTAATGCAAATCATTAAAACGTTAAATATAAGAGGTAAAATTCCAAAAGACTCATTTACTATAGCTTATCTCTATAAAAATTAAAAGATCTTGTACCCTGAGATTAGCTAAAAATTGCGGGAAAACCTAAAAATTGGGATTTTTTTAAACAATAGCATTAAATATCTTTATTGATAAAATTTCACGTGTATAAGTATAATTAAAGAACAAGTATTTTAACGATTTTATTATAGAATTCTACCAATGTACTTCTAAACTTAGACTTGAGATTATACTGTGATGTGATGACGAAGGGTTGTTTTGTAATCGTTAACATATTTTAAACATTTTTTTTTAAATTGGGCCTTTAAAGGGGTGTAGCATCTTTGCACTTCTAAATTCTCAGATTAACATACTAAATGTCATAATGAAACGGCCTTGATCCTAATCATTTATATATCAGCCGATTCTTTCAATTATAATTTATGCAATAGTACCTAGACACAAACTAAGGTATCAGAATTTAGATAACTTGTGGCATACAATTTAAAGCTTATCAAATTAATTTTGTGAGCATTTTTTTGTGTGAAAACTACTAAAGTTTAAAAAGTAGAGTTGGTTAGATAAGCTCCAAGATCTTGTTGCTTATCAGATACGCAGGGAAATTTGTCGCGGTTCTATACACATAATAGAGATATGAAAATTATAATGTTTAAATCATGAACAAAATTGATAATTATGTTTGGAAGTATGAAGCTCTCGTCAAAATAAATGTATTATAAAAGCTAATAGGTTTTTTAAAGCTAGTTATAGGGAAAAACTTTTAATATTGGAAAAATTGAGAAATTTTTGGTATCTATAGGCTTTTTTGCGTAATGAGTAACGAGGTTTAAAAGCTCATGCGTCCGCTTGGTTACTTGTCAACGGTTCTAAATTACGTGCCCCGTCACCAAAAATCCTCGTGTAGCTGTGTGTGAGTTAATTCGACCAAAACTAGAACAACGTTGTTCGAAAGTATCATTGTGTTTTCGTCTTGACAATAAGCCTTTTTTTCAACAGAGTATTAATCAACTGAGCGCAAACTTGCTTTCATGGCATAGGATTTTCTTTAAAATTAAACATTTTATGTTTCTTTTAGTATTGAAATAACAACCCTATTAGAATTTAACATGGCTTTAAATAGGATTTGGGATCCAAGTTGCCCGGAATTTTGGAAAGTTTTCTGTCACTTTTCCGGCTTGCAATTTTTCAATAGCATTTTTGGGCTTCCTTTAATGTCCGCAACACATGTGAGGCAAGGCCAAAGGTGTAACACATGCAAAATATGATGTGGCACATGATAGAACTGCATGTGCTCACACATTCTAGGGTATTTAGGATAAATAAACAGAACGAAAAATTGTATTGCGATCTACTAGCCATCTGACAAATATATTAAAATTCCAGGAGTCTAAGCTCGATATCTATTTCCCCAGGAGTCTCGACTGATTTCTAGGAGTTTTCTAAGGTCATGGGAAAAAATTAATTTCCAGGAGATTTCCAGGAGGCGTGGAAACCCTGAAGTAGAGAAGAACAAGCTCCCAAAAAGGTCTTAAAATTCGGTAAAAACTCTAAACTTATGCCCTTTTTTTTCTTTTTGTAGTGTTGAATCACTAAAATTAAAAAAAAAACTTTATCGTCGTAAATTTCGATGTTTTTCATACTCTTTGACCCTAATAAACTCTTCACATTTCTATTACAACTTAAGGTTTTTAAATATAACTCTTTTAAAAGTGTGGGCAACTAAATTACAAAAGTTAGTTAAAAACAAAAGTTATTCAAAGTTTATTGACAACTGACAGGAAGCTTTTGCCAATAGTAGCAAAGGAATGCATAATGAGCGATTATTTATCAGAAATTAAAATATTTTCCCTCTTACAGTTTATAATTGATTAAAATTTAGAAAAATAAAAGGGGAAAAAAAAAACTTTTTTTTTTCACTTGCTCCAATATTTAACTAAGTAGAAACAGGAGAACTTGTGACTGCAAAAAAAAACGCGTTTTCTTCACTTTAACCCATAAACAGATCTAAAAACTTAATCCAAGTATCAAATTTAGATTTTATCCATTAAAAATCTGCTTGTAATAAAGTATTGTGAATTGAAATTCTACATCATTTTGGGACCTGATCTTAAAATCACCTTGACCTATCATTTGGTGAAACAATTGGAAGGATTCTTTTTTTCATTGTCATAGTACCAGTTACTTGCTATCATGAGAACATCGCATTGACTAACTTAGTCTATCTCGTAAGTAAAACAGTTTCTACATGCTGCCGAGATAAGAGAGAGCAATATGTATTTGATTTGTTTATATTTAATTTGTATAATTAACTTTCTAAAATTAAAATATAAGACTTATTCAATGTTAAGCATTCTACAAAGTGTGCTTCTTCAATTCCTTCCAAAATTTGAAGCTTCAAACTATGGAAATTCATTACAAAGAATTCTGAGTGAAATTTATGTCTAATTTCAATGGCATTATTGGAAATTTAAAAAAAAAATCATTTCATTGTAGTAACAAAATGAGGTTTTTTTTATAAAAATGATATTAAAGCTTTATTTTAAAAAAATAAAGCTTTTTTAATTTAGAGTGCTAAAGTTATTCTTATTTTAATTTCTTAAAGTGTTAAAAGTTCTTCTAGAGTTAAGAACTTGTCAAAACACACAAGAGTGAAAACTGAATACTAAGCTTTTGCATATACAGCTTGTTACGTTTTTTTCTTCAGCAACAAATCGTGACAAACTGTATATAACTAGAAACAGACAACGTTTAGATTAACTTGAGTAGTATGTCTCATCAATCTTGCAATTATTAACTGCAAAAGCAATGTAAGACTCTTAAAGTATTAAAAAATAAATTCCATAAATTTTTAATTAACAATGTGAATATCAACACTTAGTTAATTATTCCCCAAAACAGTAATTAATTTTTAAAAATAGAATTGCACAATTAGTAAGTTTTTCTATCTAAAATATACTTTGTTCATGTTATTTATTCCTTAATTAAAATCAGTTAGGGTTGGGTTGAATTATTGCCTCACTAGAGCTACACAGGGGCTATTGGTAACAAATTAAAGTCAGGGAAACTTAGGATTTTTAACTAAAAAAATTGTGTTTGCAAATGTAAATATTATATAAGTTGGAGAAAGTAAACAAACTAGGTTAGATTAGTTTGAATTATCGTCACACTAAAGCTACACGAGGGCTATTGGTGACAGGCATCGTAATTTAGAATCACAGTTAAGTGGCAAGCCGACACCAGAGTAGGCACCCTAAACAACTGTTAAGGGTGGCATCGTACGCAGCGTTGGGACTTTGGAGCATATTTAACGTGCACTCCCTGTACACAAGGTAATATTCGTCGGAAATGTCTGGCTGCATGGGCCGTTTACAGGTCGGC
Organism: Oedothorax gibbosus; assembly: GCA_019343175.1. Lineage (NCBI taxonomy): Eukaryota > Metazoa > Arthropoda > Arachnida > Araneae > Linyphiidae > Oedothorax > Oedothorax gibbosus. The sequence goes on from CM033278.1 coordinate 16,557,507, forward strand.
AGTTATTTTGGCGATGCCCGGACCCGAACCTGGGGCTTTCCGCACGCAAGGAGAAGGCTGTAATTAACTGGGCTCCTCAGCCCATAGATAAAATAGAATAGCAAAACAACTAATTTGCTAATTGTAAAAATTAAAATGTATTGATGTAGTAAACAATATAAACATTCCTTTGCTACAGTCCAAATTCAGATACCCCAACAATTTTTAAACTCCACTTCAATATCAAATCATTTTATTATTTGTGAAGATGAAATGGTGATCTTCGATTTTGTAGAAATTTTAACCCTTTCATAAGAAAGAACGTTTCCCTCATGCCAGAACAGAGGTAATTATTTGAAACATAAAAAGCAAAAATAATAAGCATTGCATTTACAATAAAAAAATTACTTACTGTTATTGTTGTTGTTAGTCAATGATGGAATACTAAAAGTCATTATATATATAGTAGCTTTATTGCCAATATTATTTATGTAAATTTTCTGCAAGAATACATATCAGTGTTATTATAATGCAACCTTCAAGAGGGATGATTTTTAACTATTAATACAAAAAGTATTGTGAAGTGCAGAAAAATTCCGACATAGACTTAAGCAATGGTAGTGACGTTAATTTCAAACCCTGAATTAGACTGATACCTGAGCAGGCTCACAATGCAACTTATAGCTACAACATACGCAGACTACAAACAATGAGAGATTAACATGCTCTAGCTTTCATTACACAACCCTTAGGAAAATTCAAAATCGAAAATCTCATGGCAACATATGGAATTTGTATGGTCATACACCAAAAGCTATGGTTCTCTTATGGAAATGAATCATACACATATGGAAAACTTATAGGAACACAACATTACATTTATGCATGGTTATGGAAACATGCCATAGGGTTATGATGAGCTTAAGGTAAAATTCCATGTAGATATTTCAAGTCTATGGAAGAACACAATAAGCTTTATGGCAAGGCAATATGATGTGAAACACCACATGACTTTCAATTACAACTCAAAAATAAGTATTTGATATGCAAGAATTCAGTTAAATATTTGCAAAAGTAGGATTTTGTTTTTCAGCAATTTACCTTTAAAAACCTTGAAAGTTTAAGGACAGCTATTCTTTGAGCATGCACTATTTTTTAAAAATCTAGTTATGAAGTCCAACGCGTACTAGGAACATGTATATCAAATTTTAAGCCTGTAGCTCTTTATGTTTTTCAGCAATACCTTAAAAATCTAAACAATATCTATCCTTTACACTTACGCAATTTTCTCAAAAACTTCATTATGATGTCTGGCAAGTACTAGGAATTCGTATATCAAATTTTAAGCCTGTAGCTCTTTATGTTTTTCAGCAATACCTTAAAAATCTAAACAATATCTATCCTTTACACTTACGCAATTTTCTCAAAAACTTCATTATGATGTCTGGCAAGTACTAGGAATTCGTATACCAAATTTGAAGTCTATAGTACTTTAGTTTCGGATGCAGAGTAGTTTCAGACTGACAAACAGAATAACAGACACATCAATATTCAAAAACCATCTTTTCGGAACTCCTTCAAAACTTGCAAAAAATACAAAATCTCCTTTTCAGATAATCCACCTGTTCACAATACTGTCATTACCTTAGATTTCATATTAGGTTATAGAAAGTAAAAACTACTGACAAGTAATGAGATTTTAACCAAAGTACAATTTATTTACAATTAACACTTATTAAAAGTAAATTTTTAGATTGGTTACTCTGCAATAGTCTATAATAAAAGACAAGTTTTTATATAGTTCAAAGCCTAAATAATTTCTCAATCTGTTATGTACAAAGGCGAAATTCTAGAAGATTATGTCAATTCCTGAATAAGTAATACGTATTGTAGTTAAGAAATAAGCAACATTTATAAAACATACAATTATTAAACAGATTATATTAAAGTCTGGACCACTGTGTAGTAACTGGGGTAGTCAAAAATTGATAAATACAAGGCTAAAAACTTTAATGCAGGAAATTTCAACAATGATCAAATAAACTAATTCAGAAATGTCTTTACGGAAATTTTAACAAGTTTTTTGCATCTAATTATTAAATACTATAAAAAAATCCATGAAGTTCTGACAATGTTTTTTTAATTTACTAAAAGGGTGTCATTAACTAGAACTATGTATTAAAGATAATTCTTAGTTTATGCCACTAAAAAAAAACTCCTCGGCACAACAGCCTGTTAGTGGGCCAATGCCAGCTCTGCCCATTCCAGCTTTTGTGACCAAGAGCTCTTGGGTGCTAGGCATATGTCTCGGTAAGGAAGTCAGCCTCAGGCGGAACCCCCAGTGTTTAGTTCCCAAGCATGCTTGGTACTCATTATATCGACACACTTAAGAGATGAAAGGCCAAGTCAACCTCGCCCAATCCGGGACTCGATCCCCAGACCTGTGGAGTGCAAAGCCAAGCACTACCATTAAGCCACTGGGCCTCAGTTTATGCCACAGGTAGGGCAAAAATCACTTTCTGCCATGTAGTTTCAATAGTTTCTGCAGCAAAAAGCCAACCCGGGTTTGGGTTGACATTAAAGCTAGAGGTACACATGGACTATTGGCAGGTTTTTTAATTTTTACCTTTTCTGTTGTGGTTTTAACAATTTTTTATGTGGACCGTATTTGATCCGAGGACCTGTAGGCCTAAAGGGGGAATAATATTTTCATATTTGCCCACATTTTTTTTTTTTTGCAGGGTGAGATCTGATATGTGAAGATAGAATTTCAATACTGCATAATGAAATATACTATTAGACCATTGGCAAACACATTTAACTTTTAAAAAAAAAAAAGGATTTTTTAAACACAAATTATAAATGAGGAATTTCAACACCCGAAATTTATTAAATATAGATTTCTATGCCTCACTTGAAAAATAATCAAAACACCCAATTCCAACATCATGCAAAAAAACTTACCAAAAAAAGCACACTCACACTTACCTTATCACAGTCATCAGCCACACTGTAGGTGAGATCTGTCTCCTCGAAGCCAGTGGCACTCATTCTTTGGTCGAGGGCCGAAGCACCAGGCCCCGGGGGTAAATCAGGCGAGTTTAGGCATGTCTGGATCAACGCTTTACCAGCCTCACTTGTGATCATGGGCTGGAGTTTGCGGGTTGCAAATGTGTAAACGTGGCCCGTTTCGCTGGCCACTAGAAGCATCACTTGTGTGCCAGTCAGTGTGGACAGTTCATATGCCTAGAAAACATAAAAGTTTACATGTTTAAAATTTTATGCTGGTAGTAATGCTATCAGCAGCCTAGATTTCCAAAACGTAGCCAACTTAAAACAGTTTTAAAGCTCAACTGGGTTGGTATAGAAATTATTTAAAACCAAAGCATTAACAGCATCTGCTGCAGACTCTTATATTCATCTATGTACCTTTTGCTTGTTACAGGATTAAATCTTTCCAAAAAAAAGTTAAATGTGTAATGCCCTTGTGGTTTTTACTTGAATGTAAGGCCCTTGTTGAACAATTTAAATAACTGAAATAAATTCTGTCTAACTTGTATATCTATTTGAATGTACACTAATCAAAATTTCAGGTAACGATACAGTAGAAGGAAGTCTAACACTCAAATTGACAGCCTGTGTGATCTATAGAGGTTACAGAATGTTTCAACCAATAAACAAACTTAACATGCATTTAAAACACTTCTATGAACAGAATAATTTATGAAAGCTTAACTCTAGATTAAGATGGAATTTGATAAATTCTTTGTAAAACCTCTTAATTCAAAAATATATCAATTAACAAAATAGTGCCTAAAAGTTATCACCTACTGGAATAAAAGAAAATAGAACAGAAAAAAAGACAAATAGAATTTAAATGCTGAAGCCATTTCAAATACTAAGAAACTCTTTATGGGACACTTTTTGCCTCCCTATTCCACACACAGTAGTCTTATAATATGTGCTACTTTCAAATATTTAATGAGAAACAGCCAGATTTTTTTTAATCTTAAGCTTACCAACTCATTATTTATCCCCCTGAGTATTCTGTCATTCAAAGTATGCAGTTCAGTTGTGGTTACCATTTTTTAAAAGACACTAAGTTGCTAAAAAAACTCAATGGGCATAGGGCTACAAAAGAGATATGCATCTTTTCTAGCATGGTTTATGAAAATCAAATTAAATATATACATATGAATAGCTAAAGGGAGTCAAGTTCAATGGAGTGGAGAATTTCAATGTATACTTGTTCCTTTCAGCACTTTAATTACAGAAGTGTAAATGCCAATCTTTCGGACAACCTGACCATGTTTTACATCCAGCAATTGATATGAGAGAGAAATGCCAAAAGGGCTTTCCATTGTTATTCAAATTTATTAAACATCTGATATTGAGGCGTTAGATTTAAAGTTAGTTAATCGAAATCTGCTTGTTCTACTGGCTTGCACTGCACATTCTAGTGATGGTCAATGCCAAGTGGTTAGTTCAACAATGTTCTTCCGTTTAACTTCTCAAGCAATCATGGTATTCATTCATTGCCTCTGGAAGCATGAAGGTCTGAGTGAACCCATGACCAACTACCCGATTAGTATAACAACACGAGTTATAAGATTGGTAGTCAGAAACATGTCATTGGCTCATATTGAACAAATCCACTTATTAAATGAGGACACGTGAAAATATTCCTGTGAAATGTGGCAATGCCGTTGGCTTTCAGCCTTTGTCCATTATGAAAATTTGCATTTTTTCTTGAAATTATCTGCATTAAAATTTTTGTTTAAGAAATTGTTTGTAAGTAATGCATTACAAACACATTTGTGAGAGTAATTTCTGCAGATGCTTTTAGATACAGAACCGCGATTATCGGGTCCCTCTTTTATCCGGAACTCTGTTAACCGACTGTCCCTAAGTCAACTAAAAAAAAATTCTAATAAGGTTATTTCAAAAATCGGGAATATCCTGAGATTCCGAAATTGGAATTCTGCACAGTTTCTGAAATCGTGAAATTCCAGCGTTTAAGAAATTGGAAAACTGCAATGATTTTAAGATAGCAAAACTTTGGCTACTATAAAAGCAAATGTCTGACAATCCTACATTTTAAGGTAACTCCGGGAATTAGATTGGATAATCGAGGTTCTACTGTAATAAATCAATTTGTTAATCTTGATTGTGTAAGAGGTACACCATTCACAAAAAGAATATTCGTGACAACTTAATTATTGAATATAACTTTAGAAAATACAATGTTCATTAATGAAAAGAATTAAAGATTCTTAGTCAATATACAAAAGCAAATAAAATCCTAGCAAACAGGTGTTTTAAAATGTTGATAATACAAGTTGATGTATAGGTATTTCTTAAATTTAATTTACCCAATATTTTTCTTGAAAAAATAGTAAATGAGGATAGCTTTTACTGAAAAATTTAGCCAATATATTTCATCCACAGTATTTAAATGTAATGTGTGAATGCAAATGTTTTCTTTTATGATGTGAAATTCGATGACTGGTTAAGTGCAAGTGAACAGCCAAGACTTAAGATTTCAAAATATTTTAGCAGACGTCTCTGAGAATGCATGATAAATGTAACAGGAAGCATCTCGGTCAAAGGGCGCCCTGATTACAACAGGCGCATCCGCACATGCTACAGATACATGGAAGTTTCACAACACCGAAATTAATTCGCGCTTCAAAAACCATTTGTATGGATAGGCGAGTTCAAAAACATCCCACAAATATGTAAACAGCATCCATTAAACAGATAAATAATATTAACAATCAATCGTTTGGTCATGTGCACTAACCTTTTTCATAATTCCCGTCTTTCTTTTGCTGAAGGTCGTGTATCGTCTGAGTTTGTTATCGATAAATTCCATTTTGATTTTGACTCGCCCTTTCGTCTTTTTCCCGTTGGCGGGCATGGTTTTCTTGGAGACGGCCCCGGAGGACGGTCCCTCGCGGCCGTTGTTGTGGTTTAGGCCGTACCCTTCGTTGTCGTGTCCGTTCGACGGATGATATCCTTCGTTGTTCATTCCTAAAACCATGGGGTCGTCGTCTGAATCGTCTGCTTCTTCCTGTTTCGGATTGTTGTTGTGGAAGCTGAATGGATGGTCACCTCGGCTACCGTAGCCGCTGAAGGAGCTTTGCATGCCTCTTCGAGAGGAACTGCCTAGTCAAACAAACATCCAATCCTTTCGGCTCGCGCATATGGGAGACGATACACGATAATCTCGCTTTCGAGCACGATTTCGTCACCGACTATCGGCGCTGGAATACAATTATCGTTTGGTGCTTCCCTCAAAATATAAGCTAAAATATAGTCCAGCTATCAACAACGTAAAATCCGCACCCTATTTGATTTCGAAACTAGCTACCGGTTGGTCTGTTGGCCCGTGACACTTCGCCGTAATGTTTATAGAGTAGAGATTTTAAAGAGCAGTTTACGTAGATCACGTGCTCAAGGCTGCGTAGCCATATTTGGTAAACGGGGTCTCCAAATTTGGAATGGAGTCCATATATGGAACGAGCGAATCAGATAAAGTGAGAGTGTTTGGATGGGGGATTTAGCCAATGGGGGAAGAGCTCTTGTCGTGTCGCTAAAATACCATCTAAAGAGATGTGCATAATAATAAATAAGTTTAATCGTTTTATGAATGAATGGAAATGGATTAGTGAAGAGCGTTTGAGTGAAAAGATGAATTAATCGCGTTTTTTTTGCATTTCATATTGATTTTTTAAAATTTGGAAACTTGAGTTGTTTTATTTATTTGATGGAAATTAAATTTTTAATTCAAACGATGGTTTTAAAACGCTTCTAAACATACTTAATTTTTTCCCCTCAAGGAAGGAAAAAAGGATAAATACTTATGGAAAAAGATTATAGACTTAATCACACATAGACCGACAATCCATTCGAAACATTTACTGAGATCAAAATTTAAAGATTGATTATTTTCAATAAAAGCAATAAAGAGCATATCTCATCATATGCGGAAAAGTGGTACATCAGACAACTGACTTCTGAAGTTAAAATACTAACATATGAAATGCAATGGAAAAGAAAAACTTCAGAAGAGTACCTGCGCGGCACGCGGCAGTCATGTTGACGTCCGCTAGAGGAGTTGTGTAGAATAAATCAGTATAAAATGGCGCGCTTTTTTTAAAAACTTTAAAATCAGAGTCTATGGCTACTAGATTTTAGATATTTTTTTAGACGTTGATTTGATAGTACTTTTGTAATTCATGAAGAAGGACAGTATCTATTGTATTTAGTGAAAAATTGTGTGTTCCAAACTCAATTTTTTGTCCATAAACATTATATAATGCCGTAATTCAACTTATTATATTATTTTTTAATAATATTTGAAAAGATAAATAATTGAGTTTTTACAAATTCGCCCTTGATTGTCTTCATACTGAATGATTAATGACTCGGACATAAAGCTTTTGTGTAAAAAAAAAAGCGCGATTTTAGTACTGTTTCATTCCACATTTCTCCTCGATCAGACTCAACATGGCTGCCGGGCGGGATATCACTCTTGGGTTCTTAATATGTTGTTTGGTTTGATTTGAATGTACGAAACCACAGTGCTTTTGTGCTAAAGAGGGAATTTATGTTCTTTCTCGAGAGATAGATCCAAGAACAATGCATCGTATTTTTAAAGTGAATAGTTGCTCTAGAATGGGCTTGTTTCAACACTTTGTCAAAGAAACCAAAACAGCCAATGAAACCCGCAGTTCGGTGTGCGTGACGTTTTAAAAAACCAATGAGCTTGTTTCAACACTTTGTCAAAGGAAACAAAACAACCAATGAAATCGCAGTATGGAGAGCGTGAACATTATAAGAAATATTCCCATGATGAGCTATATACGGTACGTTATGTGACGATGATGGAGTATCAAGTCGATATAAACTGTAAGAAATTAATTTTTAGCTGCGTTAAAGCTTTTTTGGGATATTAGAAGTAGGCCTTTAACATCATTTTCAAACCAAAACGTAAAACTGTCGCAGTAAAATATTTTCTGTACTTTTACACACAGAAAAAAAAATCATGGTTTCGCAGATACTCATCTTCATTATATGTACTTAAATGGAGACAGTTGTGTCCATGAATTCCTCTATAAAATTTTGCAACGACCGCTCATAATCTATGTTTTAAACAAATAGCAAGTAATATATTTTTATTTTAAATTTAAAATTGAGTGGGGAGACGAACATAAATTGATTTTTGCTCTATGTTTTTATTAAAAATTAATCGATTGGTTGATTTCTATCCGCGGCTTCCAATTTAAGATTTCCAAATTTGTTTATTGTTACAGATTTGTTACACAAAGACGCTATAAACATTGTGAAATGGGTGACTTAAATGAGATGAGAACTATTTTTCTATTTGTAATTTTGAAAATAATTAAGAAATTCTAGCATATATTTTCACAGTGATCATGATATCGCAGTTCTTATTGAAAAAGTCAGGAGTATTTTTATATGAAACTCACTAAATTAATTATCGTAAAGTTGACTGTTGGCATTAATCTGTGGGGGTAGGGGAGTAAATGGTATTGAAAAAATATTTATAAACTGCTTCCAAGTGGAAATTCAAACATTTTCCCATTCTTTTTTTAAACTCTGAAACATACCACTTTAAAATCAGTAAGGTATTTTAAAAACAGAATATTATATTATTATAAGAAGCATTTAAAAGGTTTCGGATGTCGGTATTCAAATAAATATTTTTAATTTTTAAGCGATGGGTCGTGTCTATGTGAGGAAAAGTGGGGCTCGAAAATACAAGCAATGGAGTGAAGAACAAATGGACCAAGCTTTATATGAAATAAGAGAGAAAAAAATTTCACTAAGACAAGCATCAAAAAGGTTTGAATTTGTTATTATTATTAAGCTCATTGAGTAATAATATTGGAATAATTGCTTTCAATTTGATCAATAATAGTCCTATTTATTTGGTTCTTGGCATAATAGAAAATTTGGTGACATAAGAAACAAGATAGTGGGTAACAACAATTAAATAAAATCATGAGCAAAATATATAATTAAGGGGTTGTAAAACATAAATATCAATTTTATTTTGCACTATATTGTATACAAATATCTGGCCAGTCTAAAACATGCAAAGGTTCAAGAAATGTTCACCATACTTACGGTACCCTAGCAGTGGTACTATTAAGTTAAGTTGATCTTTCACATACAACAGAAGAGAAAACCGTATTTGCCGTTTTCAATCAGGTAGTGACAATGTTAAATGCTGTTGCAGTGGCAATAAACAGCAGCAATTTTTTTTCTGCACAGTTCAAACTCACTTAATATAACCATTGCTGGGTTGAAAATTGCAAGTTTACCATAAGTTTTACTTGCGTTCCGTTGCAAAGATTCAATTGACTTAACAATCCTTTTATTTGTTCTTCAAGGTATTGCATCTCCAGAACCACCCTGTCAACCAAACTGAAAGACATCCCTGTTCGTAAACCAGGGGCCCCGCCTGTGTTTTCTCCCAAAGAAGAGCAAGGAATAGCTTCTCACCTAAAAACCCTTGTATCCAATGGTTTTAGCCTTAACCGATTGGGCCTAAGACTATTCATTTACGTATACCTCAGCCGGAACAATCGGAACGTCCCAAGATTCTACGATAATATGCCAGGAAAGGAATGGGCTGATCTGTTTCTCAAGAGAAACAAGGAAGAACTGTCTGAGCTTATTATAAGAAGGACAGGGAGATTTCAAAAAGTGCTTGATATAAGTTCAATCCATGAATATTTTGATAATTTAAATTATGAATTACTACCTTCACTGCCCAATGAATCCGATATGGGTACCTTAAACACTTGAGGTTTTTCATTAAAAAAAGAAATTTTATGGTTCATAGGACATCCCAGATTATCTCAAGCAATTGGCTTTGGCAGTCATAAATAATACTTGTAAAGCTGATATTAAGATCTTACTGATGGCAGTAAAGTTGAAGACACAAAAAAGAGTAGATATAGAAACATCTCAATGTAACATTTCTCTTTTTCAACATAACCTTGATTTTGGTCTGTCTTCTGGAGTGAATTCTTGGCAACTAAAGGGGTACTTGAGAAGATCACAGAGGAGAATAATTATAAAGACCTCTGGATTTTTTTTCAGATAGTTGCACTGTACGCCAAAGAAAACATCAAATTTTTAACATTAATTTTTAAAAAAAACTGTATTGTGTGAATACATTGTCAAACCAGTGTTAGGTAAACTTCAAGTTTTGTGGAAATGGCATGTGTACACACATCTTTAAATGACATATATAGGGGAGATGCGTTTCCCTAGGGCCAAAGTTGTGTGCATAAGCTCACTCCACTTTATTATAATACTATGAAGTTGTAAGAGTTTTTTTTGTCCCTATGTTATATGCAGCTACACTCAACTTCCACAATTCTATCCACGCATAAAACTTAGAAAATAAAGCTATGGCACAATATATGTGAACGAGGGTTTTAAGAGATCGAAAGTAAATTTTTGGAGCCATTGGCGGATCCAGGGTGGGGCATGTGACCCTCCCAGAAAACGCAAAGTTACACTGGATATTATTGAATTTCCTCCCCAAATAATTGAATAAGTATATTTCTTTCATAATTTTTGGTGGGAAAACGTACATTTCACATTCTAAATGACATCATAATCCTGAATGTGTGTTAGTCTTTCCGTTGGTCACGGTCCGGTCAATCCAACTGCGGTGATACTGGATCCTGTGAATAATTTGTTACTAACTATTTTACACCTTACCATTCTTACCCTAAGTGTCAGAATCTATTGCCAATTCAGAGGACAGAAGAGGAAGTAATGCCTTTCATTTATGTATAGTATTATGTCCCCTGAATTTATCAATAGTGTGGTAGTTTTAGCAGATGTGTTTGCACTGAGTCTTCTTTTAGCCACAAGACTCCAAGCAGAGTTCATGAATGTGCTCATGCTCAAAGCAATGAAGTTAGTTGATGCCACACTGAAAAGCCTACAATGTCGCAAAGAAAGTAGCAGTGAATATTTTAATAAATTAGATTTAAAATCTAAATATTTGGCTGATCAGATGGGGACTGAAATAAAGAGACTAACAAGCAACAAAAAAACGGACCAATGTGCAATGCAAATCTATGGAAGATTACTTAGAATCAGCTTTTATATTCCATTCATGGATTTCCTCATCCATGAGCTTTCAAAATGATTCTCAAAAATCACAAATGATTAATGTCAAGAACTTTCTAAAGTTATTACCAGTTAATTCATATTTCGACGAAGATTTCGAAACTTCTGTCGTAGAAGGTAGTAAAATGTATGATTCCGATTTATCCTGTTTCCAAGCACTGAAAGGTGAATTAGAAATATGGAAGCAAATGTGGGATGGACAGAAGAAGTTACTCAAACCTCCAGCGGAAGCAATCAAATACGCTCAAGATTTGCCAAACATATAAACACTTCAATTAATATGCTCTCTTCCAGTTACAAGCACTACTCGTGCTACAAGTTCATAAAGAAACAGCAGCCAATCTATCTCCTTTACAAGTATTGAATGGTTTTTCTGTGAAACAAAAGAGAAAACTGTGTTTGAAATTAGATCAATAATTTTAAAAATAAACATAATGGCTTTTAAATTAATTTTTTTTTATGTAACTACAACATTTTATTCTAAAGCAGTATTAATTACTCTTCCAAGTTCAATAAATTAAATTTGAAATTTTGCAAGTTTATTAAAAAAAAGAAACCAAATTTAACACAGGTCTAGAGTTTGTTAAATGTATCATAATTGAAAGCAGATCAAAAGTCTGCACAATTTTTTCACCCTCCACTAACATGCTGAAAACTGTGCATTCTAACCAGTGGCGCGTCCTTTGGGATGCGCTCTACCTTAAAATGATAAATCCATGAAATTTATTGTTGTATTCTTTTTATTAAATGATTTGTATTTTTTTTTAAGTAATCATAGTTTTTGTCTTCTTTTTATAGATTATTTCACTACTAATATATTCTCATTCATTCTGAAGACTGACTTTTTATGATAGCTTGCGCTGAAAAGAGTAGTATGGGACAAATACGATATTTTAAGATAGGAATTATAAAAGAAACGTAAAATTTGAAGATCGAATAATGGAAGCAAATATTAAATTGATCGTTATAACTGTTGTACTTGTAATATTGTTTAGCAGGTCATTTATTTCTATATACTAAAATACAATGAAATATCTAAACTTAGAACAATACATTTGAAAAACTACCTTTTTGTGGTTAAGCCATTTTACCACACACGGTGCGGTGCTATATTAACGGGGACAATAGGTGTTTATGCTTTGAACTCAAGCGCCAACTTCGCGAATCGCCTTCGTGTAGCTCTAGTGCGACGCTAATTTAACCTACCTAGTAAACCTGCAACCACCTTCTAATTACCAATTACAGTTCATATTTACGATTTTTAACTCTATATAAGGTCTATACTGTCTCGATATACTGCCGTGAAATCAGAGCCCTTTTTATTGTAATTTGCTATTCATTGTGAGTAGAAACTTCTAAAACTGTCAAGTGACAATAATTCGAGATAAAAAGATTTGACTATGCATGTTGTAACTTTAACCTAGACAGTTTCGATTGTATAAAACACTCAACACTTCGACTATTTCTGTCTTAAAATTTGATGTTTCACACTTCGAACGGCAGTTTTGTTTAATGGAATCATTCTTATAAGTTATAAGTGTGAGGAAACATGTGGATTCAGACCTTGATATCATGCGGTAATATATTTCTTTATCTTTTTATGAGTGAAAGTATTCAATGAGGTTACGTTTGTTCAAACTTTCATTTTATATGAGATATTTAATTTAAGAAAAAAATGAAATTTTATTACTGTTTTATAATGAACATTTAATTTTAAATTTTATTCATACCATACAATGTTTTTCTTTTATTAATTTATCGACTAAAAAAAATTTCTTCGATGTATTAAAATTAAATGTAAGGGAAATTATTTTTACTCGCATTATAAAGTCAAATAAAAATAACGTAGTATAGATTTTTTATAAAATACAGCACCAAATACTGTCAAAGAACTCCCCCTTTAAGCATAACTCTGTAAAACGTTCTTCACTACATAGTTCAATTTGTCCCACAGAAACAAACTTCGAGGTTTATTGAAGAAATCCGAAAATAACTCTGTAAAACCTTCTTTTCTGCGAAGTTAAATTTGTCACACAGAAACCAACTATAAGTGAGTATCAGGAGAAATAAGAAAATTCTGTGAAAAGTTCCTTGCGAGATTCAATTAATGACACTAAAAACTACATTGGATGTTACACATAGTACTAGTTGACAAAAGTTGACCTCTCTAAAAGTACAGAAAAAACTAGGGGTATGTAACACCACACGACTTTCAATTACCGCTTAATAAATCAGTACTTACATTTAAAGGTAACTAAGGTTATTGAAAGACCTTTAAATGGTTTAAAACCCTTTAAAGCTATTTCCAATAGCTTTAAAACTTAAAATCTCCATGGAAGTTGCTATTTGCACATGCAGGATTGTCTCAAAACCTTTTTGTGACGTCCGGCAAGTACTAGGAATTCTTGTATCAAATTTGAGTCCCTAGCTTTTTAGTTTCCAGTTCTTAACCCTAGCTTTTTAGTTTGAGCTGTAGAATGGCGGACAGACGGACCAATCTTTGAAAATTCCTTTTTTCAGAATCAGCACCCTCCAAAACGTGTAAAAAACAGAAAATCTCAATTGTGGATTTGCGACCCCATCGCGAGACTTTCATTACCTTACATTTTATATTGGGTTATTAAAGGTAAATAATCATTCATGTATAAATAATCATTCTTTTATAATTCATGAGTTTATGTAAGCTATTCCAATAATTTGGATATTTTCCAATTGCCAAGTGGTTCTCGTTCATAATAAATGAAAATAGTCGAGTGAAAAACGTCATAGCCCAGTTTCCCTTCAAACGTTAGAAATTGTTGAGAACGAAATACATTATTGACTTCTTGAAAATGACTTATTTCGTTGGCTACGCGCCTAATTCGATTAGAGCAACTGAAAAAAAAAAAGAAAACAATGTTTTTAGCAGTCAAGAACTCAGTTGAAGATTACGAGGCCACAGAGTAAGTAATACCGAATGAAAATGGCAACTGAAACCTGTTTATGATTATTATTTAACTATATCGGTAAACCTTTTCCATAAGATATGCGTAAGTATTGCTCTAGTTTTAAGTGTTGTGAAACATTAAAATTCTTACACAAAGCATATTTTATTAAAATTTTAAAAGTTTTAACGATGTTAACTCTAGTAGATTAGTAGCAATATGTTTTAATGCACAAAACATAGTTGTGCAAAAATCCTTCCCAGAAATTATGTTTTCCTAATTAATTTTGTATTTTACTTTTTCATTATTTTTAATTAAAAATTCAAATTTTACACAGAAATTCCGATTTTAATTTTATTTCTACCTCTCTTCTCCACGTATTCCTAATATAAAAAAATACATGCTCAGTATTTATAGCACTAGTTTTAAAATTGTTATTTTTCTTGTATGGCATGACTATAATTTTTCATCTTTTTTGCATTAACAAAAATATTGCTTCTATAATTTAACCAGCGCCGTGTATTTTAGCTAATTTTTTTTAATGTAGTTGCTATTGCGAATATAGATCAATTATGTGACAGTTCTTTCTTTAACTGCTTTTAAAAGTAAATGCAAGTTAAATTTTAATGCAAGGGAAAACAAGATAAACACCAATAAAGTTAATTTATAAAAATCATAATCATCTATCATATCATAATAGAAATAATTAAATTTCTAATATTTACTTAAATTATATAAAAATTACTACTTTTTTTCCAAAAGGGTTTTTTCAAGTTTTGAAAAAAGATAAAAATACAAGAAAAACATACACTATTAATTTACGCACCTATGAACTTGATATAGCACATTTTAATGAAGAGAGAAAAACATATTTCTAATAGTAACATCAGCGTATAAGAAACCGATTTAATTTTAAGAAACATAACACCCTTTTTCCGTTGCAATGCTGGTATATGATTGAATTTCTGCATTAACAAAGGAATAAGGAACTGGTTTTCTAGGTTTTTTTTTAATAAGATTCACATGCTCAATCTAGAACGAGCACCCGAGAGGAAAAGACAGCAAATCTTTTCGAATTTAAGAACTGTAAAGATTTTGTTAAATATGCCTGATGTTAAATACAATCGAATTTACACGGAATCAACGACTAGGAATACACCAAGGATACGTTCAAGAAGTCCAGGTTACTTTTCAACGTTTTATTTTTAATGTTTTCGCAGTTCTATAATGACTTGAGAGGCTAGAATACTGGCATATCAAAATCTTTGTCCAAATCCGTCTTCTGACATACATGTTCGTAAACATTTGTTTAAGTTTACAGCTTTAATCAGTAGTCTCAGTGTAGCAAAATTCTGTCTAAATTTATCTTTAATATTCGCGTTTCATTATTATATCTTTGTCGTAGTATACTATTCCTTTATAGTATGATAATATGTATTAGTACGACAACAGGATAATCTGTGTTACTGCATTAGCATGTTGTAGAATATTAGATTGATATTAAATGCACGTAGAATTCATCACGGTTAGCACTTCTCACTTCTGTAAAAAGTTTATCAACATTGACTGTTTAAGATCTATAGTTGAGATGAATTGTCGCCGTACTAGAGCTGCACGACGGTTATTGGCGACGGGAGTCATAATTTAGAACCACAATCAAGTGACGTTAAGATTTGGATAATTATTTAGATGCCAATTGAAGCACCATTGGAACCAATTGTTTTAAAATTTTAAAACACGCTTAATGTTAACATAGGAAAACCCTTCTAAACTCGTGTGGAATGGAAAAGAATAAAAAATTTAAAGTCTTAATTTCAAAAATTAAAAAAGTTTTAAGAGCAGCCAGTCTAAATACTTATGATGTTTAAAGTATTTAGTCTCTTCGAACACTGGTTACAGACTTTAACTACAAAGTATAAACGAGGAGGTAGAATACTACGTACACTACCCCAACTATTCTTAAAGAACGCAATCTTATTATTTTTTTTTATCTGAAATTAAAGTCCATAAAAGTTTTTAGATAAATAAAAAAAATTTACAATTATTTTAGGTTTTTTTTACACAACACTTTCACTTCTAAAACGGCCCAGGCGGCCGTGCAACTGAAGATTCGATAATGATATTTCTATCCCATATTACGCGGAAATAAAAATCTTGCGTAGCGAAAGTGTTCATAGGACATACTTCCAATAACCACTACTCTCCCATTTTTAATCGTATCAATGATAGGTACGTTTTGTTAAAAAATTTTAATCTTCTAGATTACTGGTTCATTTATGTAATTCTCGCTTATTTTCTCTAATATTCCCCGTTAGCGGTCAGCTTCTTTGTTTACATGCGACAAGCCCTATTCGGAAAGAAATGTCGAAGCAGAGCCAAATTAAATGAGAGAATAGTCATCATCACGGGTGGGAATGCTGGAATTGGAAAAGAAACTTCCCTGGACCTTGCTGCGAGAGGTAAAATATTTTAATAGAGCTATTACGTGCACCCAGTACCAGCCCTTACTACGTTAATTGTAATGTTTACTGTATAATTCAAGAATTAATGTAAGAGAACGAATTATGTGTATAATTCGTTCTCTTACAAGGTACATGGGTACATATAGGCCAAATATTCTAAAAGTTAACGGTAAGAGAAACAGAAAGAAAGCATAAAGTAGATGTAACATAAAGTTCACGACAAGTTCCAATTTCGTATTAATGAGTCAAAAGTATTAAAGTTATACCAACATCAAAAGAGCAGACTGTACTGCTTGAATCTTTTCTAATGATTGAAACTTTTAATTCAATCTTCTCTAGTCTAATATTACACTAATTAATTTGTTTTTCTTTGATAATGTGTAATTTGTAGCTATTGCATTTTGCATTCAGGTGCCAAAGTAATAATCGCCTGTCGTGATACAGAGAAGGGGAGCAATGTAGCTCAAGAAATTTGTAGGGCTGTTCCATCGGCAAACATCATTGTAAGACATCTTGACCTCGCATCTTTTTCATCCATCAGAAAGTTTGCTCAAGAGACCCTGAGAACAGAACCCTACATTCACTTACTTATAAACAACGCGGGTGAGAATGAATATGCTTAGTTTTGTTTTATTATAATTTTAACTGGTGTGGCTTATTATCGGAAAAATGTCAGTCTGTCAATATATCGCACTGTACAGACGTATGAAGAAAAAAACCCTTTAGAATCGTTAAAAGGGACAAAAGGTTTGTTTCCACTAAATTTGTTTGACAGAAATGTGACATCTGCTAATTGCAGCTCAATAGTTTTCGGTTTTACTTGTCATTTTTAAGAACTGCACGAATTGATAAATCTTAAAAATTTTAAGATTTTGGTAGATCTATTTTAACACGCGTCACGTCACCTTTCCCCAGACACGTAAAAATTTTTAGGTACATACATACTTCGAAAAAAAAAAATGTATTTAAAAGTATAAAGTCCACACTGGTACACAAAAGCACGCAATATCCGATTATATATAATAGCTTCAAAAATTAAAAAAAGTCGACTAGGTTCTCAATCTGTAGAAATACCATGCAATACTTATTTAAAATCATCACCAGCTCCGAATTAAGGGGACCGTAATTGGTCACAGCCATTTAAAGGTTAACTCGGTTAATTTTAGAACCTTAATAAAATGACAGTGGGAAGCTTATTTCGAATATATTCTTATATACAAACTTATAATATCCTCAGGTGTAGCAGGCTGTCCAAAATCCACAACAGAAGAAGGCTTCGAAATGCAGTTTGGAGTGAACCATTTGGGACATTTCTTGCTCACAAAGCTACTTTTGGACCGAATAAAAGCGTCAGCTCCAGCCAGAATAATTAACGTTGCTTCAGTGGCTCACTTATGTAAGATAATTCACATATCATTTTCCAGCAGAAGACAACAGGGGCTACACGAACACAAAAATGGGGTTAAAAATTTTGTCCCTAAAACTGGTATTGGGGGGGGGGGGGGGGGTCGCTTTTAAAACCTAAATTGCCAGCAGATTCAAAGTCATGTGAAATAAGTATTCCCTTATACCCAATTTCCAGGTAATAAAAGAACTTCGGTCATGAAATCTTCTAAAAACAAGCAATAGGACCCCTTGACACTTCAGGGCATATTGTTTTACCCTACGATCATGAGGGGTATGAGGGGAAGAAAACCTGTCATACCATAGAAATGTGCTGCGAGGCCTTGAATGACTCAAGGAAAAGTAAAAGGTTAAGAGTATAAGAGTTACATTAATTTCTCATAAACACTCTGAATGTTTCTTAAATAAAAACAGCATTGGATACAGCTTATTTTTTTTTAAAGAAGTTATTTCTTGTTAACTTGTGCAGTTTTTGTATTACCCTACTTTAGCCCATTAAAATTCTACATCCAACAATATCTAGTTAGGAATAACAATAATATGTTGAATCTTCTTTGTTTATTTTAATTGCAGTGGGCAAAATAGATTTTAATGACATCAATCTAGACCACAATTATCAACCATTGTCAGCATATGGTCGCAGCAAGCTAGCAAACATACTTTTCACCAGAGAGTTAGCCAAAAAGCTGAAAGGTAAGCATCACCAATTAAAAAAAACCCTGCATGTTATAAAGTCTTACTTTACTTGTAAATTTTTTTTTTTAAAGTTCCATAAGTAAAAAAAAATTACTGTAAACAATTCAGATCATTGTTAAATAAATTTTCCATATTTTTAAAACATCTTGATTATATGAATAAATGATTATTTTTAATAAGTATATCTTTAGGATGATAATAGTTAAATTTTAGAAGTTAATTTAATTATCTCTCTATCCTATAATAACTGCCTAGTAGGTCAAACACATAATTAAGTGCAGCGAGCAATATTGTAAAGAAAAAGGTTTACATTTAATTGTCCCAGATGGACAATAAGTTAAAATTAAACCAGAAAATATATAAAATTCAAAATAAATTTAAACAAACTAAATGTAACACCTTTCAGGAACTGGAGTCACAACATACTGCTTGCACCCTGGAGCAGTTCACACGGGTCTTGGTCAACATTTGGGATCCTCCATTGGCCAATTCATTGGGCACGTATACCATGGATGCAGCAAAGTATTCTTTAAGAGTCCCAAAATTGGTGCACAAACCACTATTTACTGTGCAGTGGAAGAATCGTTGGCTACCGAGTCTGGACTTTACTACTGGTACATGTTTTGAATGCTTGGTTCATTACACTTACATATAAAAAGTCAAGGCGAAGAACCCCTTGATTGCACAGGAAACCAGTTTCTCCCTTGCTTCTTTTCTCACGTTACAAGCATGGGACTCATGTATGGCGTGAATCAGGGTTGCCACGAAAGAAGAACCAAGTAAGAAACCGGTTTCATTACACTAGTTTAGGCAATGACTCGCTATCTCGAAAAAAAGGCATGATGCAGACAGATTCCTAAGCAATGAAGGGGGTTTTCCCCTGTACTCTTCATATCTGTATTCAATAAAGGCGGTCAGACTCACTCAGGTAGTCTGACCTTTTTCCGTAGTCAAGGCCCAGCCAAAACTATTCGAGGTAAAGAGACAAAATTTTAAGAGTTTATTCATTTAGTATGGAAGGGGCCATTTAAGAGGCAATTTTTCAAAATACGGACGCCTCCCAAACAATTCTAGGGAGCAAAACGCGAGCCAATTTCTCCATATAAATAACATTGTTGTAAGCTAAGGATTTATTAACATTTTTAGCTTGAAAGAAATATCTACTCAAGCGAAAATTAAGTAACAGTACAAAAAAAAGCATGCAAGTTTAATATGTAAACAATTTGAAAAGTATTATGACTAATTATGTAAAATCTTTATTAGATTTTGAATGCTTGATTTAATCAAGTTGATATATATTCTACTCTATTCTATTAATGGTTACATAAAATACAAGTTAACACTATTAAGGGTATACCCGTCCAACGCTGTGTTTATTAAGCTATATTTGAGAACACCTACATATTTTATTTGGAGAAGAGGTACAATTTTAGGCAGTGAAAGTGTTTCCAAAAATAATGACTTACAATGCAAACAGCTTTTCTTTGATAAACCTGTCATTTAAATGTTTTTATACATTTTAAGACTCCAATTTTAAGACTGTTTGATAAATATGGTAAGGAGGGGTCAAGTTAGAAATGATCATAACTGGGATATTTCCCCCTTTAAAATTCCAGTCTGTGGGTAGATTAAAAAAATACTGACAAATTCAACACATTCTTATAAAGTGTTGTGGTCTATAATAGTTAATAGAGAATAGAATGTGTTTTAACAACATTGAAAACATAGAACATTTTAAACATGGAAAAACATTTAAACCATAGAAAAGCACAACTAGAGTAGTCAAATTCTGAGAATGTAGAAAATATTAGTCTAATTTTAACCATCATTCTTAAAATGAATAATATATTGTGAATTTACATATATCTAAATTAAGAATATAATAACTAAAGTATGTATAGACTTTTTTTTTTTATTGTTTTATTTATTTAGTGACTGCACAGTGATTCAACCTTCAGCTCGAGCTTTGGATGACAACTTGGCAAAAAAGTTGTGGGAAGTTAGTGAAAGTTTAATAGCATCAACTCAGTGAACTTCTTTCAATAACTGCTTTTAAGAAATGTGGCCTTTAAACCAAAAAAGAATGTTTATTTATATGTTGAATAAAAACAAGCTTTATATGGGAGTACTTAATTTATTTAAAGTTATTTTTCACTATTACATATCAAATAATCCAGCATACTACATTTTTATCCATCACATAAAACTTTATTTAGTGAAAATGATCTGAAAGGAA